>JAMPIV010019192.1:0-410000 GCA_024509875.1 Oreohelix idahoensis | reverse complement strand
ATTCGAACCCAGGACCTTCCGTGCGACAACCCCGCCTAGCTATGCAAGCGAATCACACTATCCTCCCTGCCATCTACGCATCACCAATAAATGATGCTTCGATGACAGGTCATTAGTGCGAACCGAAAGACATAACACCGGAAGTTTACCATGGGCAGTCCAGCCTATTAATGACGCAATCACTTCTGTTGTTTCCCTATCATACAGTATAGGCCAGTCCACACAAGACAAAGAGACCTTAATACTGTGTCTAGAACATAATAGTAGAATTAGAACAGTAAGAACAGGACAGAGGGTAGGTTTGGTATTGTATAAACATTTATAACACATAAGGAAGGGACACCCGAGGCCTGTAAACGGTAAATTAATATGAAACAAATATAAAGGTATGTTTTCAGGCACTCGTAAGAAATAAAGAAGTAGAACACTAGACAATAGAAAAACAACAGACATCATTTATTGGTGATGCGTAGATGGCAGGGAGGATAGTGTGATTCGCTTGCATAGCTAGGCGGGGTTGTCGCACGGAAGGTCCAGGGTTCGAATCCTGGGTAAGCCACTCATGTCTGTTGTTTTTCTGTTGTCTAGTGTTCTACTTCTTTATTTCTTACGAGTGCCTAAACATACCTTTATATTTGTTTCACATTAATTTACCGTTTATAGGCCTCGAATTTCCCTTCCTTATGTGTTATAAATGTTTATACAGTAGTTTTATAGTTTTCTATGTACGAAATATGCATCTGCATAAAACATCTAAGTAATTTTATAGTTTTCTATGTACGAAATATGCATCTGTATAAAACATCTAAGTAATTTTATAGTTTTCTATGTACGAAATATCATCATCATCTTAACCCGTAACCCGTCATGGGTCGTAGGGGTGCCATGGTGGAAGCATCAGCAGACAGGGTCCTCCACTGCTCTCTATCCTCAGCAATGCGTACAAGTGTGGAAAAACCGTGCCCTGCCCATTCTTTGATATTATCAGCCCAGGATTTTCTTTGCCTTCCTCTTTTCCGTTTACCTTCGACTGTTCCCTGGAGGATCATTTTCGAAAGGGAGTCATGACGAGTTACATGCCCAAACCAGGCAAGCTTTCGACGTTTCACTACTGACAAAAGTGGTTCTTGGTGGCCTGCATAGGTGTTTATCTTCTCTCTAACATAGACATTTGTTTTGTGCTCTTTATAGCAAATGCGCAAAATTCTTCTATAACATTTACGAAATATGCATCTGCATAAAACATCTAAGTAATGTTATTGTTACCTCACTTAATAAAGCTAGGCCTAGTATGGGTGATGTCTACAACACGTCTCATCCCTAAAACAGTATCTGCTATGGGATTATCTTTACATTTACTTGTAAGTAAAAGATAGTCATTTACATAAATCATCTCAGCAATTTTAGAGTTTTGAGTGTAAAAGATAGAGATTTGAGTGAAACGTCTCAATAATTTTATACATAGAGATTAGATGAAATCATCTCAGTCATTTTAGAGTTTTGAGAGTACATAATAAAAAATTGAGTGAAACATCTCAATAATTTTATAGATTTTATATTTTTCATATCTTTCTGTTTTGTTTTCTTCTTTTCTTTCTGTATTTTCTTTCCATCTGTCTGTCCCATTGTTTTCTTTCCTTTTGTTCTGACTTAATTTTTTCCAATTTTCCCGGTTTTCTTTCAATCTATCTGTTTTTGATCTGTCTGCCCGTCTGTCAGTCTTTCTTTCTTTAGTTTTTATTCTATTGGTCTATCTTTCTTTCTTTTCCTCCATCTTGGTTTTGATCTCTTTCATTCTGTCTGTCTGTATTTCTGTTTTTCTCCTTTTGTTTTTCCATCTGTCTGCCTGTCTGTTTTAATTTCTTTCTTTCTTTCTTTTGTACGAATTTCAACAGTGTGCCTATATTAGCCATTTGTTTAAAAGGACACAAAACAAAAAAATGAACAATAAACGAAGCTAGATCGGAACATATATCAGACATACTTCGCGAAAATAATGCCAGCCTAAACAATTCTTGGGCTGAAGAAAACCATTTGAACGTTTATGTCAGGGTATTAACAGCAGATGGCGCGGCACGAATATTACAGTCGCGTGCATGCGTGTTCCAGCCAGAGACAGGGGTAAGGTTGATAAACAACGCAGATAATGGTTACAATGATTATCCAGAAAAGACAGAAAAACACTAGAACACTTGCACTGACATATTCTTTGCAATACGAAATTAGCTTAACAGATGGTCATTATCAATGGATCGCATCTTTGATAATGGGGAGGAAACTCGAATGGAAATGGGTAATTTATCGAAATATGAATCTGAACGAATTCTGGAACAAAGAAAAGATAATTGGGTTCCCCGTGTATCTTCTGTTGTTCTTGAACTGCCACAAATTATGCTATAAACTATGTCAAAATCTGAACCATTGATCATAAACTTGTTGAGTATATCTGATATATTTGCATGCAGGCCACATATCTTTGTCTTAGAACTCAAAGATGGAAGTTAAGACCACTCTTGTGATGAGTCAACATGCTGACCATCATTTTTGCTTTATTCATTCATGTCAAGGAGTGTTTACACGATGATGACGTTCCCAGTTGTCAGGAACATCATATTATGGTGGGTGTGGGTTGTATGTAGATGAAGATCAACAATGGCTCGTACGAACTAACCCAACACCACTGGTAAAGTTCCAAGACATTTATTAAACTGATAGATATACATCGTGGAAATCAAGTACATGTAGCAAGCATACTGACTCACCTCCAGGCTGACATCGCCTGCAGGACATAACTCTGACTCTCGTGTTCACGGACTGACCTTACATGAATACACACGCTAACAGTTACATATACAGTCGGTGCGGCATACCTTCCACGCACAATCATAACACCATTCAGGTGTGATCCACTTATTATCAGTGGTTGGCGGTATTAAGCATCGCCATCTAGATTCTTCCAGAATCTCATCCAGGCGAGAAATCACAACGCCTCTATTATTTCAATACGCTGCAAGGCGGGAAACGCGTCGCCTTTCTTCCAGTAGCACCAGGGGCGGAAACACCAACGCCCTATACTGCTCTCCGCGAACAGAGTATAAATGTGGTTCCAACAGGAACACTTCCAGGCGGTATAACAATCTTCGCCCTCAACAATAGGTAGAACCTACACAATATATAATAAATATATCCTCACATCAGAATAATCACATCTGTGGTTCTCCAGTCATACAAATACGAGCTTACAGCTCGGCTTCTAATCACAGACTCGAGCGCCCAGCTCGGCTGTCAAACACAGAATAATCCAGTCACACCAGACTTGTATTCACTCATGCTTTCTCCCAACGCATGCACAAGTCACACCATGTTGACATAAAGTCAGACATGAACTCAATACCTGAGTTACAATTAACCAAGTGTTAAGAACAGTTCAGTGACCCTTACACCAAACACTATCATCATTCATACTCATGAAAAGGTTCTGTGACAATTCATTTGTCGTTTTTTTTTTATACTTCAGTTTCCAATGAGCATTGGTCGTCAATAAATGCATACCACGTTCTTGTGTGGCACGTATTCCGCTCAAGGTCTTGTGTGGCACTTATTCAGCTCAATGTCTTGTGTGGCACGTATTCCGCTCAAGGTCTTGTGTGGCACGTATTCAGCTCAAGGTTGTGTGTGGCACGTATTCAGCTCAAGGTCTTGTGTGGCACGTATTCAACTCAAGGTTGTGTATGGCACGTATTCAGCTCAAGGTTGTGTGTGGCACGTATTCAGCTCAAAGTCTTGTGTGGCACGTATTCAGTTCAAAGTCTTGTGTGGCACGTATTCAACTCAAAGTCTTGCCATGTCTTCCTCGTCATTTTCATGTCTATCTCCAGGCCTTTTCTCCGTGTGTTTTTCTGTCTACCGTTGCTTCCATTACCTAGTGGATTCCGGAATAAGGACTGCCTGGTAATGCTATCAACAGGTCTCCTCATTGTGTATCCTATCGATAGTCTTTCTTTTATTTGTTCTAAAAATGTTTTCTTTGTTTGTTTGTTTGTTTCTTTCTTTCTTTGTTCATTCACTAAGTTTGTCATTCTTTCTGTTTTAATGTCTTTCAATCTTTATTCCTCGTCTTGTCCTGTAAAGAATCACATGGATTCTACGCAGCGCATTAAGTGTGGAGTGACTAACTGTTACCTTGTGTAGCTTAAAGGTGTCGGCTACTCCATTAATCCATGTTCTCCCAGACGGTTGCCTTTTCATGAACGCCCATGAATGTGTCTGAAACTTTGGTATTTGTCTCAATAATGTTATATTCAAAAGGTGTCTCCTACTCCATCGATCCATCGCTTCCTAGGCAGTCCTATGTTTATACCTACCCCTTTACACATCGTTATCCTACTGTTCGATGAAAGAAATTGATATTGACTGCTACTCCATCGATCCATGTTTCCTAGACATTCCTCTGTTTCAGGACACCAACTGTACCTAGTGTTATTCTTCAACTCTCTAACTGGAATTTATATTGACATAGTGATCAGACAACTGCATTCTTGTCTTAGAGATAAATGTAGATTAGTGGCAGATATTGCCGTACGGAATGGACATTTTAGAGACTTTACGTATAATAGGTCTCCGTTTTATGAGATGAGGTGACCATTTCCTTATCTCGCTGCTTTGCTCCTTGCTAATTGAAGAGAAAAGTCAGGTACCTATTTGTAAAGATGAGTAAACTGGAGCATGCCACCACTAGGTTTCGAACCTGGCCCCCTTGCCTCGACAAGCAACCGCTTTAACCGCTCTACCACTTGGACACTCATTCACATCTTGCATATTTCTTATCATTGGCCTTGTCTTTCACTACCACCACCTCCACCATCATCATCATAATCATCATGTCATCATCATGTCATCATCATGTCATCATCATGTCACCATCATCATCATCATGTCATCATCATGTCACCATCATAACCATCATCATCATGTCATCATCGTGTCATCATCATGTCACCATCATCATCATGTCATCATCATGTCATCATCATAAACATCATCATCATCATGTCATCATCATGTCACCATCATAATCATCATGTCATCATCATGTCATCATCATGTCATCATCATGCCATCGTCGTCATCGTCCTAGCCATCTTCATTCACCATGATCAACTATTTGCCTTGTGAGCCATCCAGCACCACTGACACTTACTGTTGTCACAGCCATGTTTTCGTATCATAACTGATCAATCTCAATGTCTTCCTCTTGTGACCTAGATTAGAGGTTGGCAACCGATCAATCACGATCTACCGGTAGATCACAGTGGACGATATGGTAGAACTTTAGGTGACGGAAGAGGGACAACCGAATTTTAAACGAGGGACTCCCGACGGCACTTTAAGCGCTGTATCCTCATGATCAAAGGTAGTTTTTTCGCTTTCCATCCTCTTGATCAAAGGTAGTTTTTTTCGCTTTACCAGTGACAACCCACGAACCAGCTGACTAAAATTCACTTCACTCATGAATACCCTCATCTAAGAATGTGATACTTTCCCTTTAGCGACATTGCAATTCGGTACCATATAAGTTAGTTTGAATGTCCCACCGCTCTGTTCATGGAGTTGGAGAAGATAGACTGTCCGGTACAGATAAAAGTTATCATATAGGCTGTACTTATTTCAAATTCCAGATACGCTGAAATCCGAAAACATACATGATTTTATCAGATTTTTGTAGATCTTTAGACAGCCGATTGTTTATAAAGTAGATCTCCATATCTCCCGGGTTGCCTACCGCTGGCCTAGATCATTCCTATTATCAGTAGGCTTTCGACACACTCTTTTTCCAGTGGTCAATGACCTTCAGCTTTTGTTTACTTTTGTTAGCTGTGATGCTGTAATACTGTATCCTTCTAATATTTTATGTATTCGAAGACAGGGTGTCTATAAAGTCCTTGTGTAACAGTAAACTTGAATATTTTTGAATGTACACACGTTAGAAGCGTACTGATAACGGCTGTGACAGACGAATTCAGCTGACGCTGAATTGTTGGATGATATGGTACGACCCTTCGTAACGACCCCTTCGGATAACATCAGTGCCCCCGAAGATTGTTGTAATTTTTCGTCAAACGGGAATGCTTCCACCGGGACTCATTAGCTGTGCACAACAGAAACGTGGAACTCCACCTTTGCTCATTAATATGGGTCTGAGCAGAGTAAACTTGTCAACACGTTTGCTGATTAATATGTGGACAGTTATCTACCGTACATTCTGGTCATCGCATTGATTTAAGGAGAGGTTAAATCACTCCCACGGATATCTCTTGAGCAATCATATGCAGTTATTTTCATTAACTTGGTCAGTACGCCGGCCCAGTGGGGACGTTGCCAGAAACAAACGAAAGTAGCGGCACACGATCAAACAGGCACTGAGGGATCTCAGGAAAGACTAGCGGCATGCTATCAAAGGCAGTAGTGGTCCCGGAAACGAACGACGCAAGTTTCTTGCCGGCATTTCGCATCTCTGTGTCAACCAGAACACCGCTCGAAAGTCGGAGCGAACGGGAAAGCCGAAGCGGACGCAGCGAACGGAGATACGAAAAACCAGGGGCGGCATCTCTCCTTAGTCTGGCGGTCAGAACCCCGAAAGTCTCCTGAGATCTAAAAAGGTGTCAAATTCTAACATGTCCCCCCAATCTTGCATTCCAGTTAGATATATACAGACCACGAAGAAAGCCATTTTATCATTCGTTCGCCAGAGATTTAAGATTCACTAGCTATAGTAGAATTTTGCTAGATTTCCATCTGAATTGGTGGCTTCATTGGAGTGATTTCTTTTTCTGTGCACGGTATAATATATTTGTTAAAGTGATCAGTGGTCTAGTGCTTTCATTTTATTTCACTGGATTTTGTGTTTATTTAAATCCATTAAATTAAACTCATCTCAAAAGTTCCAGTGGTACATTTAATGTTATATCTATTATATTATTTCCAAAAATAATAGATGCTTAAATGCTAAAGTAACTTTTAAAGTCGCGAAGGAATTTATAATTAATAAATTTAGTTAAGACCTTTATATATAGATGTGTGTTTTAACCATTGACTCACGCAGTGTTCTCTTAAATACATAATTAAATACGCGAGTGTATATAATAGTCTTAACGGTAAATTTATAGCGCGTTAGAATTTTATTTGATTTTTGCAGTATGATTATGTTGTCATGGTTTTTCTATCTTTTTCTATAGAATTATCACATAACCTTTGCGATCCCAGCAATAAAGAAATCATACAGAGTCTTCCAGACTCGGTTCTTAAACTTCCAGATATATTGATGAAACATTTTAAATATAATCTTGTGGCGGTCCCATGCGGCCTAGCTATCATAATTACATGAAAGAAAGCACGCCCAATAACATTTAAATAAACCACCAAATTAAATTACAATCTGTAAGATAAACTGGAAGAAGAACAGTTGCCAGTAGCGATATTTTATTTACTGCTCTACTGTGAGAGAGTACCTATTTACCTGATCTGCGACTGGGCCTAGTTTTTCCTCACTGAATTTAAAAACTTACCAGTCAGTTGCTATCATCACGCATTGAAGGAATTTTACCACCAGCGGCGAAATTAAAGAGACCACTCCATTCTCACCCCTGTATCTAACTGTGACAGTGCCATCCCATAGACTCCTTTTTTTATAATAAAACACAAGAACTGTTAGGCTTCACGTCCTGTGATAAGTGGGAATATTTGCTATCAGCCAACCTCGCTAAATCTGGGGCTGGACATCGAAGTACTAGACATTTTCATATGTCAAGAGTGTAATTGCTGTTTATATAATTCTAGGAGTGCCTGATGCTACAATCGGTAAGTGAGTGTGAGCATATGAGTGTGGGCCCTCACGAGCGTGCATGAATGACAGGAGATTTAATTTTTGCAAACCATTTGTTAACTTGCCTACCGGGTAATACATTTTCTGTATACCCTGCATTGTTCCTTTAAGTGGGATATCTTGTTAACGCTGTTTCCCCCCCCCCCCCCCCACCATTCATTTGCTTAGTAAAGGGAAAAAGAATTGGGAATAACAGGATTTTTTCTACCACCCATACCTAATATTGTAACACCTCTTTCAGCGTAATTAAATTCACTGTTGGGTTACATTACCTATGTTCCTGATAACTATCTATCTTTGGACTGGGTTTATCTTTGTCTAATACCAGCGGGAAGGGCGTGATCGATACCAATCTTCTTCACCTCCCCCCCAACTTTGTTATTTGTATTTTCTGTACTTATGATATTTTTCCTGTAACACATGATAATTGTTGTGACTGATTTTTAATTGATAAATAAACAGCATAAACTTATTTAGTACTGTGTTGGAATACCAAAGCCCAAATTTCCCATATCTGTTTAATATAGTTTGTATTCACGTGCGTCTGTGTGTTTGAAGCACCAAATCGGTGTGAGCGCAGGTGTGTGTCTGGAAACTGGCAAATAATTGTTTGACCAGGAGAGTTTGAGAAGATTGAGAGGAACGATTGTCGTAAATAAGTCTGTCCTTACTCTCCCCAGCACTCTGTGAAGCAACTATTTACTCTCTAACCTTTTCTATCACTGAGCTTTCACCATCATTCTCCACTCTAAACAGGACCACTATTTCTAAGACTCTTTCTCTCAAAATAAATTTGCAACAACGGCATATAAAAATCAATGTTTATTACATGTTAACACAATACAGTTCAAATTTGTAGGCCTCAATATTATCATTATCTTTGTGACGCATCGATCAGTCCGATTATCCAACAAACAGTTAACCTGTCTTTTTACTGTCGCAACTGTCAATCAGTTACAGGATCTGAAAAGAATTAGCACAAAATGGATAACACTAAAATTCAAAAATATATAAATGATGTTTTCTTTATGCTGTTTACAGTGTGCTTGTGGCTTGTGTACGTCCAACGTTATTAAAGTTGCACATACACGTCTTAGACACACTGCATATTTCTAATACTTTTCTCTCCATGTTACTCGCAGAGTTTTCCTCGGGAACCACAATTCTGTGTCTGTATTAGATTTTTCTGTGTCTGTATTAGATTTTTCTGTGTCTGTATTAGATTGTTCTGTGTCTGTATTAGGCAGACAGGCAGACAGACCGACCGAAAGATTGACTTATAATTAGACACACAACAGATAGATAGATAGATAGATAGATAGATAGATAGATAGATAGATAGATAGATAGATAGATAGATAGATAGATAGGTAGGTAGGTAGGTAGGTAGGTAGGTAGGTAGGTAGGTAGGTAGGTAGGTAGGTAGGTAGGTAGGTAGGTAGGTAGATAGATAGATAGATAGACAGACAGACAGACAGACAGACAGACAGACAGACAGACAGACAGACAGACAGACAGACAGACAGACAGACAGACAGACAGACAGACAGACAGACAGACAGACAGACAGACAGACAGATAGATAGATAGATAGATAGATAGATAGATAGATAGATAGATAAATATAAGATAAATATAAGATAAAGATAAGATAAGATAAAGCTAAGATAAAGATAAGATAAAGATAAGATAAAATAAGATAAGATAGATCATCTTTGAGGAATATGAACTAACTTCAGCGTTATAAAATTCCACACCCGACCTCGGCAAGCAAACTGTGAGTCATAAAAACGTTGATTATGTGTAGAAATTCAGTAGCTGCTGGTATAAACAAACTTTTATTCGGGTATCAATATTTAAAGTCCTTTTCATTTTGCGTAAGTGCTTTACCGACTGGCGTGATCAATCATGACTCTCCGAAACTTCCTGTCACTGACAATGTTCATCTATTCCCTTCTTGGAGCTGCCAAAGTTCTTTTTTTCCGACATTCTGCATCTTGTTCTGTCAAAGTTCTTCTTTACTTCCTACCTTCTGCATTCTATGTCGTCAGTTCTGCCAAAGTTCTTCTTTATTTCCCATCTTCTGCATCTTATTTCATCAATTCTGCCAAAGTTCTTCTTTTTTTCCGACATTCTGCATCTTGTTCTGTTGTTCTGTCAAAGTTCTTCTTTACTTCCTATCTTCTGCATTTTATTTCGTCAGTTCTGCCAAAATTCTTCTTTACTTCCCACCTTCTGCATCTTATTTCGTCAGTTCTGCCAAAGGTCTTCTTTACTTCTCACCTTCTGCACTTTATTTCGTCAGTTCTGCCAAAGGTCTTCTTTACTTCTCACCTTCTGCACCTTATTTCGTCAGTTCTGCCAAAGGTCTTCTTTACTTCCCACCTTCTGCACCTTATTTTGTCAGTTCTGCCAAAGGTCTTCTTTACTTCCCACCTTCTGCACCTTATTTCGTCAGTTCTGCCAAAGGTCTTCTTTACTTCCCACCTTCTCCATATTATTTCGTCAGTTCTACCAAAGGTCTTCTTTACTTCCCACCTTCTGCATACTATTTCGTCAGTTCTGCCAAAGGTCTTCTTTACTTCCCACCTTCTGTACCTTATTTCGTCAATTCTGACCGTGTCAATAACGTCTAAGCTGCTTATTTAACTGATCTAAATAAATCATCATTGTGTGGACACTTGGAGAACAGGATAATCGTTTATATGTGGATATACATCATAGTATATGTGGTAAAATGGGATGTTATAAATATTTATAGGGGACTTAGTGTACTGACTGAGATCAGCTGTGAAGGTATCTGTATCTAATAAGTGTGGTGTATTACAGATGACCTTACTTGCTACCACATTTATACCTCAGTCAGAATTATTCTGGAATATTGTGATGACTACGTTAAATGATGAAGTGTAAGTCACAACAACAACAGACAGATAAACAATTTAATTTATTCTACAACACTTTACAAGACTGTGACACTCACACACATATAACACTCTATAAGACTATCTTAAATGAGTCAAGTGATTAAGTTTAAAAATATATGTATTAATTCTTGTCAATAATGGATATCCTGATTCAACTACACAGTGAACCAGGAATCACAATCAAATGTAATTACAAGTATTATTTACACAGTTTATATATATGAACTTTGTATTGACATAGTTTATTATTATTATTCTATGTGTGTAATTTGTGCAGTAGTAATATGAGGTAATACTGGTTTTGTTCAAGCTTGGTTGTTGTTTTTCATCATGACTTCAAGTGTTTGATTATCGGGGAAATAGTATTGGGAAACTTTCACAGTTCCTGTCATTTGAACCAATTAATTGTCCCTCTGTGGTTAACAAAATGTCAATTTTTGAGGGGGCACATAATGTTGAGCTACTCTGGCCACAGAAGCTTATCTTTCGTGATGGCGGCAGGAAAAGACTCCTCTGCTCAATTGCTTCACTGTGTTCTGGAGACACCTCACTGGTCGCTATCTGGACCAAGGAGTATGCTGTCAGCCTCTGGATTCAGCAAAACTCAGACCAGGTGCTGCTTCAATAACTAGGACCACAGTCCCTGAAACAAGAAGGTTGTACCTCCTACTTCATAACTAATTTATAATCTATTTCCACAATGAACGCAATACATAACAAACACTGAGTTCAGAGCGATAGGCCCACTGCTAGCTTCATCTGAAACAATTTACACCAGTATACTCCTCCCTAATGGTTACTACGCCTCTGCAATTCCAGCATTATTTCCTTCTAGTCAATAAGATAGGTGTCAGTGTACTGTTTGGCAATTCCATGCAGTTTTACTTTTCTCCGACACGTCCTGTTCAGGTTGGAGCAATATTTAGGCTTTGCCTCATGTTGGCTACTGAACCACACACATATACAGACATAAATTATCAATTTACATTCAATTTTCATTAAAAAGATATCGAATATATCAAGCTTACCACAATTCATGGAAATAATACACAGATACGTTGACTGGCGATGAATAATGGCACAAATTCCGATCTGCCTCTGTCCCAGACTTTTATTTAGAAAAATATGATCTGGCTCTCAACGCACTGTTTCTTAGTAAGTTTATTTTAAAGTGTGGCACTGAACTGACGCTTTTAATTGACTATATTGGCGGGTCTAACCAATCGGGCCATGTTTACACAGCTTTTCAAAAAAAGTACTCCTACTCACGTTTCCCTAACAACAAAGAATTAGTATTTGTAGCCCGACTAATCGTGTTTAGCCTTACATTTACTTCTATCCAATCAAATAGGATTTTACATGGTGACCTATTTCCCGTAAAATGGTGGTTTCAAAACATGCCACTGTGCGATTATTTTTTGGTGTTGTCTGACACCCTCATTATTTTCTTTTGGCTATAATTTGTTAATTCCTAGACTATTTGCGTAACACTTAACATATTCTTTGTCAGCAAGTCCTAAGGAACCCAAATATATAAGTTTAATGGAGCTAAGGGGCTGCGTTCAAAATATGCATTTTCTTCTACCTCCCGTTCACTTCGATACGATGTGGTGTCTGGGTACTGTCAGGCTTTCAGACATAAAACAGTATAATGTCATGTTTCCTAATAAGCGTTTTTCAGGTTTTTAAACCCAACTCTCGTATGGGTAGTGTTTTTTATCACTGTCCATTTGAAAAAAGTTAGTGCCTCTGGCCTTACGCTTGGGGTGGCATTAATTGTATATCGCGAGACGCGTGTTAGGGTTGCATGCGTTCCTGCTTTCAGCCCTCACTCTCTCTTTCTATCCTAAGTCCATCTGTCTTTTCATCACGCCGTGTATAAAATGAAATTAATGGAAGTATTAATTTAGGTCATTACGCAGGGTGCCTAGCTCAAGGTTTTCTTAAAAATGCAGTACACGTTTTATTGTAGAAAGCGTGTAGTGATGCAGTAGGCTTTACTATCAACGTGAAACGTTACAATTTGCAGACGAAGTAGAAAACAAGGGGGATTTTTGTACGCCATTGTGACAGCACTGTACTTTTACCATTTCTCTTTCCTTTTATTGTATTTATGTGTTAGGCTTTTAATTTATATATGTGGATTTAGAATGTTTCATGACAGTATAGCATGACTATTAACTTAATATCTATGTTGTATGGAAGCGCCAAATTACTTACGTAGTCGATTTGTAACTACCCTGAAGTGTAGACGTTCGTCAGAAAGACCGCCATTCTATCTTATCAGATGTTTTCCTATGCCATGATTCCAGTTTATTCCTCGGTCCTTCAGAGATTGTCTAATGTCACGGAATTTTGGGTTCGATCTCTTCTCCACTACGGCAGTACCCATTTTCAATTGAAGTGAGGACTGATTACGAGAAATTTCCAGGTCGATACATTTCTTTCTGCCCTTATCAAGCAGATTGTTGATATTGTCAAATAATTTGACACTCCTTTTTAGTGATAATTCATCACATTTGCTTGGCGCTTCACAGCTTTGCGGAGATTAACGCAGGTAAAACCCATATGGGCCTGTTCAGTTTTCGCATGGTTTTGTTTGCTCGGGCCTGTGCCAGGCGACAAAATTGCTCGCCAGCAGACGGATTTTGTGTGCACAAGCGACGGATAAAGAAATTACTTGTTTGTGTGACACATTTTGGACAGTCATGAATGACATAATCGTTTCCAGCACACCTTGTTACAAAGACATTACTTTATATGAAAGTAATATCTTATTTGTAAACACATTGCTGAGAGAGTGTACGGACGTGTCACTTCCATATATGGGAGAGATGACCTTTTGCATCACGCACATAATTTCAGGCGGAAATAATTTTGAATTACCGCACCAAAACACGCATGTTTGAAACGATTGGAGCCCTGCTTAGCATCGTAACAAACAAATGCAGGGGAAGGCACGGTCATATAATCTGACGAGTTTGCAGTTTTAAGACACTGTGAGAATCGCTTGCCAAGACGACAACCAGACTGCCAGAAGTTAGAATCAGAATTCCATTTATCAGACTGGACTTTGTTGGAGCATTTTGAAAGGACTTAAACAGCCCAGGGAAACTCTACCATTTAAATAACGAAAACCGGTATCTGAGGAAACTGAAAAAGTGGGCATCATTGTTAAAGTAACGACCCCTAAGAAAACGTATGAGGCCTATTCAAGTGCATTTATTTCTCTGAGCAAACAGTATGTGAGCCAAGATTGGCGTGAGTTGTACATTTTACATTCTATATTTTTCATTACTAACATGTGAACTAATATGTATATATTGCCATGTGAATATTAATATGTACAAATTTCTAGTGGATATCCAAGTCATTTGAGGCTGGCAAGCTCAGCATATAGAATGATGATTTCATGAACCAGCACTGCAAGCGATGGGGACTGCTTTATTGCTAGTTTCTTAAAGAGAACTAAAAGCATAGGTAGTCCCAAGTTCCATATGGAGCAGGAAGGGAAAGATAAAAGAAATGATGTACATTCTAATTATAATATCTACATCTACAAACCAGTGTAAATGTCTATGTAAACATATTCACTTTAAAATTAATGAAAGTTTTCAAGCTTTTCAACCAGTGTAGATGTAAATGAAAATAGATTCAATCTATATTGTGAACAATTTTTCAACCAGTGTAGATGTAACTGAAAATATATTCAGTCTATATTATGAACATTTTTCAACCAGTGGAGATGTTAATGTAAACATATTCTATCTATACTATTAACCTTTTCATTTAAATGTAAAGTAAATATAACACTATTCAATTTAAATGTAAAGAATGTTTTCTCTCGAGGGAATAAGCTTAATTCTCATCGAGGGTAAAAGTCTGAGGTAGATAGGATGGTGGAATAGGAAGATGGGGACATATAAGTATGTGTCGGGAAACTCAATACTCACAGGGTATTCGTTTCTCTTCTTTTACCATACTAGTTGGTGCTTTCAGTTGAGGGTACTATCTCTGGAACAAGAAGGGTACCAGTGGCCTTTAGCTAGATACCATCATCAGACGGGGCTTAAAGACGAGGGCCCAACTTCGTAGACACTCCCTGACACTTCTGGGAATGTGCTGCGTCCCACAACCTTGACCAACGACGAGCGTGAACAGCGGATCCAGTGTACCCAGAACCAAACCATCAGAAGGAGCAGAACCGTCACTGACAGCTAAGTAACACATAAAAGCTGCCAAGTGACCTCCTTTTCAAACTACCATAACATCACACAGTGATGATAATTTTCTGATAAATAATTATTCATTTTTAAGCCCTTGTTAGAACCTAAATGATTATTAAACTTGTTGTTTGTAAATATATAAATTTAACGTCGATTTAATCATTTTGAATGTACTGCATGTTTGTCTGTCAGTTTACTAAACAGAGCTTTACCAGAATAAATTCCACTGAGTAAATCAGGGTGGGGGCTTGAACGAGTTGACATTAATCATTGCTTAATTCTTCATAAAATGCGGCGGATCAGATATAAGTTAACAATTGCCCTGCCCAACGCAGCATTGTTCTTGACTTCTGAAATGTCTTATGAACACTCTCTTGAAATAGAAGCATCATTATCCTTCTATCTATAACTCTGCCAAGGGTAATCTTGTGCTAAGGTAGACACCTTTGAAGACCCACATTAGATACTCTTGAGGCCTTTATTTTCACTTTCTATCACTATTGTATCAACCATTTCCTGCAGTTCCTTTTCACATTTTGCTATTAAGACTATCATCAGCGTATCTCAAGTTGTTTGTGTTATGTCCACCAACGGATATTCCTGATATGCCCTCTAGACATCTCATTATGCTTTCACTGTACAGATTGAACAGATCCGGTGACAGCACACTTCCCTGTCTGACACAATTTTTATCTTGATGAAAAGTTCTTATTTGGCTGCTAATTCCTACAGCTGCTGTTTGTTGGCAGTACATGTTCTTTATTATCCTCAAGTCATTACCACCAATGTTGATGCTTTCTAAAATGTTTATAATTTCCTCATGTTTTACTTTATTAAATGCATTAGTGTAATCTATAAAGCTTAAGTACAGATCTGTTTTTACTTCTGTGGCTCTTTCTATTAATGTTCTTATAATATATATGGCCGAAGTGGCGTTAAACAAGGCTGTGTTCTTGCTTCGACCCTCTTCGGGATCTTCTTTGTCTTACTCTTGAAACATGCATTCAGAGATGCAGCTGAAGGAATATGCCTTCACACTAGGTCAGATGGCCGTCTGTTTAATCTCGCAAGGCTGAAGGCAAAAACAAAAATCAGAAGGGTCACTATAAGAGACTTGTTGTTCGCTGATGATGCTGCAGTCGTCACTCAAAGCCAACTGGAGCTTGAGCTTGATGAATCGCTTCACTAAAGCATGCAAGGACTTTGGCCTCACAATAAGCCTAAAGAAAACAAATGTGCTGAGTCAGGATGTGGGTGCTGCACCAGTTATCACTATCGATAACTATGAATTGGCAGTGGTGCACCACTTCACATACCTGTGGTGGATTTGGTGTTATTCTATAAATATTATTAATTTTAATTCTATCTGTTGTGAGGTTAGCTATACAAGCCCCTGAGGTTTATTAAATTCATATAAGTTTACAGGGTACCTGTCTGCTTCCACCAATGACCTCACCCGATTATATATCTTCCCCTACTGAAGTGTAATGGTGTGTGTATGTTGTCTAGCAAGTGTCTAGGGTATGTGCAATGTGATGAAGTGTAGAAACTGGACAACAACTACACCTATTACTAATAAACAATGATTAAACAAGTCACTGGTTAAGTTTTCAATTTAACATATTTTTTACAATTTATTTTCCTGTATCTTTGTTATTCTTTTAGACACAGGAATAATCAACTCAAAATGAGAATATAAATATTTACAGCAAGTAATTCACAAATATCATTGAGTCTGTGTTTTCCCACAATTATTTATATGAGTCAATCTAGAAAAGTGTCAAGTATTCCTTGCTCCTAGAAAAGGGTACAGGTTATTCGAACGTTTGGATTCATCACTGTCTGACACATTATATTTTGGGAAATTGAGACTTGGATTGTTTGCGATATCAAATACCCCAGACACGATTACTTATCTGGGATTTCTGGTAACAGGCTGACTGAAGTATACTCTGTCAGCTTCCACTGCCAAGTCACGCTTCTGCTTCTTGTAATATATTTATGTGCAGGCACTCAGTAGATATGGTCTCACTGCAGAACTTATGGTCAGGTATTTGATCACCTGGGCTCACTTTTAAACGTAGAAGAAACCCTGGAACAATATAAATGTGTCCAACTCAGCATCTAATAGCCTCTCTCTTTCCCTACTCTAACATTTTCAATATCATCAGACATCAGTATGGTAACTAAACAATTAGTTAACGTTCTCAATTTGGTTGGTACTCCTTTCATGGATAAATAACTTTCAAACCACCGTTTGACACTTTCCTTGACAAAGGAAACAATTTACATTAATAATATTAAGTCATGTACAATCACGGTGACTTGCTGAAGAAGACGGCCAGTGATCTTCCTGGTCTTATGTCATAATACAACATTTTTTTCATTAATATTTAATTTTCTTTTCTCCCAATATGGTAGAAAGCCTGTCTGACGTTTCTACAACAGGTTAATTCATTTCCTAACAACGCTGTGAAACAACCAGTGTTTGATGTTGACTTCCCTCTAGATAAACGTTTCCCCACATAATTTTCATACAAATTCAATATTGCATACATAATAATGATAATAACGATAAGATAAATGTTGTCATTCTTACCGCATCAGAGAAAGATAATCACTAAATAGTTGAATATTGCGATATATGGTAACAGTCCAGATCGCTGCTAGTGCAGAATAGCAAACAAGAATGTACTCCTTCTTGTCTTTAACACAACTTTAGTGATCAAAATCTTTATAACAAGTGGCACCTAACACTAACTACTAATTGGTTTTATGCTACCGTTAGTATATTACACCACAGCCAATCAGGGACTGTTTGGCTTCTAGCGTTCTTTTTTCAAAACTGACCTCAAATATTCAAAATTAGGACTCCTTCCCCTCTACCCCCACTACGGGCAAACTGAGAAAGATTTTCAAGTCCATTCGTCTATCTGTCTTCTGTCCAACTTCTTTATTTCTTAATAGTTTTAAATTCTGATACATACTTATTGATCCTGTTGTTATCTATCGCACAGTCATTACATTATTTTATTCTTGTATTTATTTCTAATGCCTAGTATCGTTTTATTTCTACAATGCTTCAAAAAACTATTTCCTATCTCTCCTATTCAAATATGTAAACACGAACTAGCAACACTCCATCTGATACTCCGTCTCATTCCCCCCATTCAGTACTGCATATTCAAAAAATCTCACGTTAACCTTAATTTTTTTCTTTTATTTTTAACTATCGCTCTCATGCAGAACGCAGCAGATTCTTGTAGTACGTTACCAAATTTTTAACAACACGTTTGTAGAATCACTACTTTAGCACTACTTCTAGCTAAAAATGCGACTTGTGTGTGTGTTTATATCGGCTGACGAGTCTAACAGCGTGAATATGTGCCACTAACGCGTGTCGAGAAAAAGGGGGGTCTGCAACTTGTGACGTCGCGTTTCTGCCATGCTACAACATTTATCTCTCAATTTTATGCCTTCGTGTATTCGTTTTTACACGTTTTCTTTTCTCTCTCTTGCTTTGAAGGCTAGGCTTGAACTGTGACGTTAGTTTCACGCAAGCGGTACTAAAATCTAGTGGCTTTGCTAGCGAGATAATTAACCAGCATTTCTACAGCATACATTGGATTCCCGACTGGCATAGTAGAAGCTGTTAGTCACTAACACACGGGCTGTTTTATTTATTAGCATTTTGGGATTACACGTCTATGGAAATTAGCGTTTGTCTCACGATCGAGGCATAAAATTTTAGCACTGACTGGCGGCGTCGGCGAAAACGATCTCCATAACTTCGCTCTTTTATTCCTAGGTTATTTTCTACTTATAAACAACTATATTACGTGTTTCAATCGGTGAAATCTCGAGACATATGTGAGCGTGTTGTACATACAGATTGTATTTTACGACAATACCTAGGGTCTACCATCAATGACAAACTCTCACTGGACACAGACATTGACAGCCGCATTGGCAAAGCTGCAGCTACCGTTACCAGCCTCACATCACGTGTTTGGGGAAACTCCAAACTCACAACGGAGACCAAAGATGCGGTGTATAATGTCTGCGACATCAGCACACTCCTATATGGCAGCGAGACCTGGACAACCTATGCTAAGCTAGAAAGAAGGCTCAATACCTTCCATTTACGGTGTCTACGCCACATCCTCGGCATCTCGTGGAAAGATAAAGTGAAAAATGTCGAGGTGTTGTCACGTGCTGGCCTTCAAAGCATGTATACACTGCTTAGACAGCGCAGACTACGCTGGCATGGCCATGTCCGCCGCATGGAAGATGGTCGCATCCCGAAGGATATCTTCTTCGGACAATTAGCAGATGGCAAGAGAACAGTTGGGCGACCACAGCTGAGGTTCAAAGATGTGTGCAAGAGAGATATGAGGGCACTGGACATGGATCCAGCAACCTGGGAGGATGAAGCTGCCGATCGCACTAAGTGGCGATGCTATTTACGGCGCTACCTCAGATTGGGCAAAAAGAAGCTCACACAACAAGCAGAAGAGAGGAGAAAACGTCGAAAGGAGCACCAGGAAAATCAGCAGCTGAGGCCTGTCCCCTCAGGGGCGCATTCCCATAGTCAGTTATGACTGAAGGGGCTATTATTATTATATATGGCATTGTTTGTATTTTTACCTTCTACAAATCCACACTGTTCATCATTGATTTCTGGTTTAATTTTATTTCTCACTCTTCTTATGATAATTCGTAATAATATATTGGTCACATAACTCATAAGACTAATGGTGCAATGTTCTTAACACTCTATTGCTCCAGGTTTCTTTAACAAAGCTATGAATATTGATTTCAGCAGATCATCAGGTTTTTGGCCACTGTTGTAGATGTCATTTAAGAGTTTTGTTATCAGTTGTATTCCAAATTCTCCCAAAGCTTCAATTTCCTCTACTGTTACATTATCTGGTCCAGGCGCTTGGTCTTTCTTCATACGGCGAATGGCATCCTCTACCTCTGCCACAATTATTGGTGGTCCTTCACAACTGTCCTGGTCGTTCAATTCTGGTCTTTCATCATCAAACAGCTCCATAATGTATCCTGTCCACCTTTCTATTATGTTCTCATGACCTATTAACAATGTTCATTTTTTAATTTCAAACAGCCAGTGACTGTGTCCTTCTGTCTGTTAACTCATTTATTTGTTTGTACATACGTAGATATTGTGTCTATTCTGTGCTGCACTTCAAGCACTCTACACTTCTGGTTTAGCCATGCTTCTTTTGCTGTTTTACATTTGTTTACTATTTCCTTATTTAGTCTGTCATATTCTTGTTTGTATTGCTTCTTGGTCTTTGTTGCAGCCATCAATTTAAAAATTCATCCATGTCTTCTTTGCAGTGCTCGTTACTTCTGGAATGATTTCTTTTGATGGTTGATGTATTGATTCCTTTAGCATTTCCCACTGTTCATCTATACTCTGTATGTTTTCTATTGCATTGTACCTATTCTGTACTGTAATGTTGTATCTTTCACTCATTTCCTTATCTGATTTAAGTAACGCTATGTCTAACATGATATTGTTTGAAGCTCGCTTTATTTCCTTCAATTTTATTATAAGTTTTCCTACTACTGGTACATGATCGCTGTTACAGTCTGCTCCTGGCCTAGTTTTCACAGATTTCAAACTGTTTTTAAATCTCCTGCATATTAGTATGTAGTCAATCTGATTATGAACATTGTTCCCAAGACTTTTCCACGTCCAAAGGCGTCTAGGATGCTGGTTAAACCAGGTGTTTCCTACTATCATATCATGTGTTCTTGCCTACTCTATCAGTCTGGTACCTCTTTCATTTCTTTCTCCCAGGCCTTAACCACCAGTCACATCATGACCCTATTTATTTCCAACTTTTGCATTGAAGTCTGAGAGTATAACTGTTGTCTCATAAGATTTACACTGAGTTATCGCCATCTCATTGTTCACTGTAAAATGTGACAATTTCTTCTTCTGTACTATCTGCTGTTGGGACATATATGTATATAAAATCCCACTAAATTCAACTAAAGGACTCGATCTGATATTGCCCTAAATCCCTTTACTGTTCTTGCTCTTTCTGCATCTAATATTATGCCTACTCCACTTTCATGTTTTTTTCCTCCTGAATAAATTATTTTGTAGTTGTCAGAATATATTTCACCTGTTCCGGTATATCTCATTTCACATAGCCCTAATAGATTTACATTCATTTCTTTCCATTTCCTTCTTGATGTTGTCAATTTTCTATTCTGCATTAGTGTCCTGACATTCCAAGTTCCTGTGATTAAGTTATCCTTAATTCCAATTGTGCTGACAGTAGCTTGATGACGATTAGGTATCACCTGTAGCACACGATGCCCCCTACCGGACGAGGTGATTCCTTTGAAACCCCCCTTAACGTCGTGGTTTTTTTAAATAAGAAAATTGTTTTGATTCATGATTATATAATATACGACGATAGTGTCCCGTTGCTTTCAGTCGGTATGTGAACGGTTGTCTCCGCTGGCCTTTGAATAAAAAGTCAAACCCGCAAGGCAGTGGGGAGGGAAGATGTTAATGCTCCTCCATCTCGCTGGTTGTCACATCATAAAGCTTCAGGTGATTTGATACAGACAACCCTCGAGCCTCAATTCTTTCTTCTAAATGCTTATTCATCGTCCATGTTTCTGCACCATACAGAAATGCAGAATATATATAACTGTTGCTGTCATTTTCGACGGAGTCATCTGTCAAGTTATTTGCTTATGTTTGTATCATAAGTATAATTGTGTCTTTACCTGCGATGTCAGGTTGATTAGGGGTTGTCTTCCCTTGTTTATTCATTCATTGTGTTTGACCTTTAGGGTCAGAGGTTGACAGTTCGGCGTAGGCCTATGGGAAGGTTTTTTAAGCGGGAGTGAGATATACTTCCGGGAAGCCGGGAGGTCCTGTTTTTCTGAAGGGACCAAGAGTCCATTGTTTTTCGGGGAGAATCTTCGAAGTAACTGCTATGGCAGTTTTCCCCAGTGAATCTCTGTGCGTCGGGATGACGACAGAATTCCTTGTGATGTTCTGAGGATTCATTTGTCAGGTAATACCGACCTTTATGCATTATTACGCTTTTCGGTGGCAGAACATGTAAAGGATTACCTAGGGTGAACAGCAGCTCACTGATCCGCCATTTCAGAACTTATATATTTGTGCTCGAGGTAGCCATCCAAGACTGTTAGTCTTATATTGTCCAGAAATCCAGTGACGAAGATATATTGTGGGAGCCGCAGATTGGCGGAATTCATATCTACAATAAGTATTACTGCAGGGTTGATGATAACCTATTTAACAGAAGTACACGGCCGACGTCAGAATGAGGCCTGTGCTTTCGGCTATTATACTACAGCCTGATATGTGCAATTGGCGGGGAGTGCCAAGTTGCACCTATGTGTCCAAGTGACTAAGGCATCTGACGCGTTTAGTCAGAGACGCCAAGGGCGACGCTACGAACTGTCATTACTGAAGAACTTTGCTATTGACCATGCACGTCTATTCCGATGTTTACCTTTTTGAATGCCAAATGTATACCTATCGATGTCAGGTCAGCATGACCTTGTTACACTGACTGTTCCTGTTGATATTATGTGTGTTCCCGTCAATAAATGTCTTGAAACATGCCTGCAGTGTCAAAGCATCCTTGATTACTGCATGTGAGAGTATGGGTTGCAGGATCTACATCTATACGAGCCTAAACACATTCGCGCCTTCAGTCGCACCCACACTCAATTCATCATACGCTCGCACTACACATCTAACAACATGTACACTGTCTTGGGCCAGTGATCACATCAACAAGGAAGAAAAGACAGTTACATTTCTGGTGGACCAGTTACGTGGGCTCTTATGATACATTTCTTGTCGCCAATGTGGCCTAGAAACTTACATTTCTGATGGACCAGATCTGTGCGTTTAAAAAGAACAGAGCGAGCATTTGACATTATTGTTGACATTTATGGATCCAGAAATTTACATTCCTGGTTGGCTGTTACATGTATGATGTCTCCAGTTTTGTCGAGAAAGTTACAAGAAGGACAAGTACACATTACACTTCTGATCTTTGGGTCTAAGCTACACACGGGACAGCCGTAACACACAGCGCTAATTCTACACTTGCAAGTTTTGGCTACAACAGGACAGATATAGGTCATCAACGGTTGACCCAAATAAACAGTACGAGCATTATAATATAAATGCTACATAAAGCATAACAAGACAAGTACTGAAGTGAACTACTAGGCATTTGCTACGTGGACCATAACTGCATAGAAGGCGGGTTCCTATTGTAAACAGTACTGCTGGTTGTTACACGTTTCATTCAACAACAGACTTTTCTAGGTCAGAGCATTCAAGCTACATTGTTGGAGGTCAAGTGTCTGTAAACAGTACGTGGAAATTGTAAACATTCAATGTGCAAGGCGTAATTTGAGAAGGTCATAGTAACTTTGGTTCGTGAATACCACTTTATGTTACAGTGGATTTGACGTTCAGTGCGCGTTTGACATTTCGTTTCTGTGTTCGCAAGGAGCAAGGAATTTATTTTAGTTTCAGCTGTGACTGAACTTGTTCTGCAACACATTGAAATTGATTGCTATATTATGTTACTTCAACTGTTTTTGTGTATTTTTCTGCGGGTTTTTCGGTTGGTGGGTCTTACGGTAAATATGCCACTTGATCGAGGCTTACTGTAAGCGTTCTGTAGGTGCAAATTTTCTTAATTTGGAAATTTGCTAGTGACAATTGGTCGCTATTGATGTTAGCTGTGATGTAATTGTACTTAACGTTGTTTTTGTAATATTTTGTCTGTTTTTCAGTTTTGATTGTCGATTTGTTTTGTTTGTATTCTGTAGGTCTCTCCTTTCTTGTGTATTTCTCTACACATTTTTGGTTAAAACAGTGTTGCCATTTGTATTGTTTTGTATTTTTGTCTTTGTATTTTTTTTCCCACAGGTACTCAAGTGATTTTTTGGGTACATTATAAACAAGAGGAACATACAAAGTCTTTGTCTAAGACTAAGACAGTAAAATAAAGTGAAGTGAGTATACAAGTCTAGCATTTCAGACTTGTCTCCCATTGAAGTGGGATAAGGTAATTTATTTAATTTTTTTTTCAGGTTTCTGATCTCATTAGACAAGATGTCTACATTGGACTACTTTATTACACAAGGGAGAGCCCTTGATAAGACTGGTCAACAGTTAGAACAATGGGCTGTTGCTCAGTATGACAAAGCATTAGCTGCAGAAGAAAAAAAAGCTCAGGCTGAAGAGAAAAGATTAGAAAGAGAAGCTAATATTGCTGCTGAACAAAAGAAATTGCAGATGCAGGTGGAGGAAAGGAGATTTGAAGCTGAACAAAAGAGATTAGACAAAGAAGCTGCTGCAGAGGAGAGGAAAGCTCAAGCTGCTGCAGAGGAGAGGAAAGCTGAGGCTGAAATTAGGAAAATGGAACACGAGGAAAGACTCGCAACTTTGGAGTTAGAGAAATTGAAATTGGCGAGTACGGGTGCTCAGCAAACAACTTCGAGTACGACAAGGGAGTTTGTTAGTAGGATTAAATTGCCTCATTTCAATCCTTTAAAGGATGACGTAGCAGATTATCTAGATAGATTCCAATTTTTGTGCGATACGCATAACATAAAAAAGGAAAAATATGTTGAACAACTGATGCCATTTTTTACAGGTGACACAGTGACTACTCTTATGACAATAGACGAACATGAGAGGACTAATTATGATGTTGTCAGGGCAGCATTGCTAAAAAAATATCAACTAAAACAAGAAGACTATCGTCTTCGTTTTAGGACAATGTTGCCAGAAAATGGAGTAGATTTCTCTGATTTTGTTACAAAGATACGTCGTACATTTACACGATGGGTTGAGTTGTCTCAGATTGAGAAAACATATGAAGGTCTAATGGACTTATTATTGCGAGATAAGGTTTTGTCATCTGTTAATGATTCTTTTCTTGCATTCCTTCATGAGCGTAAGCCTAAAAACTTAAAAGAAATGGAGGAATACTGTTGTCAGTATGCCACAGCACATCCCCATGCTACAGTTAGCAATTCTAAAGTGAAAGAAGGGTTGCCAGCTGCTTCGGCAACACCATATGGCCCTAATTTCAAAAAAAAATTTCAGGGTGCTCAACAAAATTGGAATAGGGGAAGTAATCAAAATTACACTCAGAAGCGGAGTAATCCAACACATGATGGTTCTTCGTCTATGCAGTGGAGACAAGATGGTAGTTCTCGTAATTTTAGTGGTAATAATTTGAGACACTTTCGCAAAGGCTATCCAAATAATAACTATTCAAATTTTCGAGGTAATCATTCTCGACGTCAAGATTATGACGATGGTGAATTTAGAAACCGGGATTCAAACCGGAATGATGATTACAATAGGCAATATGATAACAATTACAGGGGAAATGATAGTCGAAATAATTACAGGGGAAATGATAATCGAGGTAGACCTAGGTTTAACAAGAAAAGACCTTACCAACAGGCAAACTCTGCGCAACAAGAGTTTGATGGAGCCTGTAATACAGTAAATGATAGTGGTAACTCTAGGGCTATCACTGGTTGTGCTTTCGATTTTGGGAGAGCAACTGAATGCCCCCAATGCTTAACATTGTTTGACTCATCAACTGTATCTACGCTAAGTTGTGGTCACCCTCTTCCTGCTCTACCTGCTACAGTTGCGCATGATGGGAGAGGATCTCTCATCTTAGATAAAGGTCTAATAAATGATAGGCTAGTCTCAGTACTTTTCGATTCGGGATGTACTACCGTCGGGGTTAAGGAGTCTCTGATAGATCCTTGCTGTGCCACTGGAAAAAAACAATCAAATGTGTTACATTTGGTGGTACTATGGAAAGCTATCCTACTGCTATTATTAGGATTGACACTCCTTTCTTCACAGGAGATGTCCATGCATGTCTTCTTCCTAATCCTATTGCGGATCTTATAATCGGTCGTATTCATGGGGTTAAGGAATGCACCCCGCAACAAATTTCTAGTTGGGAAGAAAAAAAACATTCAAACGGTCAATGCAGTGGTGACAAGAGCTCAAGCTCTTAATCCCCCAACTTCATCTGATAATAGTAATGAAGTTGATAGCCAAGACGAGCACTTGGTGATTTCCCATGACTCGTTTGTTAAACGTCAAGAAGAGGATCCTTCTTTGAAGAAATACTTCCTTCTTGCAAAGAAAGGGGATCCCAATCAAAATACGAATCACAAATCGTATATTACTATGAAGAATGGTATATTGGTACGAATGGTACAACACTCGGACAAGTCTATGCATTCGCAAATTCTTGTGCCTAAGTGTATGAGAGCCTTAATTCTTCGGCATGCACACGATTCTCAGTGTGCTGGACACATGGGTTTTTCCAGAACTAAAACTAGAGTCCTTGCGTCATTCTTTTGGCCATTCGTGAATAAAGACATCCGAATTTATTGCCGATCTTGCAAAATTTGTCAAGAGGTCAAGTCTAGGGGTCCGAGACATGCTGCTCCTATTCAGGCTGCAGATATTCCGATTCGGCCGTTTCAGAAAATGGCTATAGACATCATTGGTCCGTTCAAAATTAAGTCAGCCAGAGGACACCAATTTATCCTCACTTGCGTGGACATGTGCACGCGTTGGCCAGAGGCTATTCCTCTGAAGAGCATATCAACTGTCGATATCGCTGATGCTCTTTGGCTCGTATTTTCTCGTCTGGGATTCCCCGGAGAAATACTGTCGGATCACGGCACTCAGTTAATTTCGGACGTTATGTCTCAGGTAATGGCTACGCTAGACATTAAAAGGTCTCTCAGTAGTATTTATCATCCAATGTCCAATGGATTGGTAGAACGTCTTAACAGGACACTAAAGAACTTACTTGGCAAGATAACGGAGGATCATCCTGAAGATTGGGACAGGGTTTTACCTGCAGTCCTCTTTGCCTATAGAGAGGTTCCCAACGAGCATACAGGGTTTTCTCCTTTCGAACTTGTCTTTGGCGCGCAACCGCGCGGGCCAATGTCCTTGTTACACGATTTGATAACTTCCGATAATATTGACGATGATACACAATCGTCATATGAATATGTTATAGCTCTTAGAGAAAAGATTATCGAATCGTGCAGGTTAGCAACTTCATCTTCCGAATTTGCGAAAGAAAAAGCTAGGCGATTTGCTAATAAGAAAAGACGCCTACGTCAACTTTGTCCTGGAGACAAAGCATATGTCTTACTGCCCTCAAGAGAGAATAGACTTCTCATTTCTTGGAAGGGTCCATACACTATAGTCTCGAAAATTTCTGATGTCGACTATATTGTCGATGTGGATGGAAGGCATAAAACCTTCCATATAAATATGCTAACAGAGTTTATTGAACGTCCAGACTATTTACAGCCTATTTTCCAGGCGACGGACGACTCTCCAGTTCAACATGGTCACATCTCATCCCTGTCTGTTATACAGGATGAGGAAACTATTTTTTCTGACGTGAACTTACCTCTTCCTGCGATTCCACTTACTTCAACGGAATCGTGGAGAGACGTTACAGTCTCTTCCAACTTGTCTTTTGAGGAACAGCGTCAAGTATCCTCTACGTTACAATCATATCAGGATGTCCTTACCGACATTCCTGGACACACAGATGTCATAGAACATGACATCATACTTACTGATCGTAATCCGATCAGAGTAAGACCATACCCAATACCTATTCATTTTCAAGCACAAGTCGAGAAAGAATTGGATGAAATGATTCAACTACAAATAATTGAACCATCCACTTCAGCTTATTCTTCGTCGATAGTTATTGTTCGAAAGAAAGACAATAACATACGTCTTTGCGTTGATTATCGCAAATTAAATCAAGTTACGAAGTTCGATGCTGAACCTATGCCGTTATTAGATGATCTACTTATTAGACTTTCTAAAGCTAAATTCTTTACTAAACTAGACTTGTCGAAAGGTTATTGGCAAGTCCCACTGACGGAACACGCCAAACCTCTCACTGCTTTTTCGACACCTAGGGGTCTGTTTCAATGGAATTTTATGCCTTTCGGGCTTATGAACGCCCCAGCGACTTTCGTACGCATGATGCGACGAATTCTATCAGATCGTGCAGATGTCATTGCATATTTAGACGACATCTGTCTTTTCAGCGATACTTGGGAAGAACACTATGTGGGTCTGAAGGAATTGCTATCTACTCTACGTGAGCATAGTTTGACTGCTAAACCCTCTAAAGCTTTTGTTGGGTTTAGTGAAATTTCCTTCCTAGGTCATCGAGTTGGTCATGGTCTGTTGAAGACAGAGGACCAAAACATTTCAAAGATATTAAATATCTCGGTTCCGAAGACAAAAAAGCAAGTGCGTAGTCTCTTGGGATTGATACAATTCTATGGAAGATTCATTGAGAATCTGTCCTCCATTATGGCACCACTTTCAACGTTATTGAAAAAAAGGTTCTCCTAATATGGTGCGTTGGTCCCAAGAATGCCAATCTTCATTGGATCAGGTTAAGAATTTGTTCTCATCTCATCCTATCTTAAGACTACCGACGATTGATAAGACTTTTGTCCTTCGTAGTGATGCCTCTTCCACTGGCATTGGAGCGGCACTAATGCAGGAATATTCAGGAACTCTGCATCCTGTAATGTATATTTCTAGGAAGCTGAATGCGGCAGAAAGGAATTACTCGGTTTTGGGACCGTGAATTGTTGGCTATGGTTTGGTCCATTCTTAAGCTACAAAGGTTCCTTCTGGGCGCGCATTTCTTTATGGAAACCGACCAAAAAGCTCTTACGGCTATGCAAAGTAAGGATTTGAAGAGCTCGAGATCTACTCGTTATGCTATTGCTCTTCAGCCTTTCCATTTCACGGTGCGAGCTATCCGTGGTTCGGATAATGTGATGGCGGACATATTGTCTAGATGCCCACATGATTCCAGTTAAATCTTGTGTCCTAGTTTTTCCTGATATATTTTCGGACTTAGGTCTGTCCTTAATATCATAATATGTTGTAATACAAATGTATTTGGATGATGTTTAGATAATTTAACAAATTTCATTTTGTCCATCCATCAGTGATATGTTGCTAAAATAGCATTGACATTTGTATATTGCTATGATTATATTATTTAGTAATGTTTGATATATGATTGGTATTGCCAGCAACTTAGGTTTCTTGAATGGTATCCCTTAGTTTGTTTGGCTTAAAGGAAATATTTTCTCCTATGTTGGGAGATGATTTGTACCCTCTTCTATTGTACCTGATATTAGG
Organism: Oreohelix idahoensis; assembly: GCA_024509875.1. Classification (NCBI taxonomy): domain Eukaryota; kingdom Metazoa; phylum Mollusca; class Gastropoda; order Stylommatophora; family Oreohelicidae; genus Oreohelix; species Oreohelix idahoensis. Next base: position 380,657 of record JAMPIV010019192.1, on the reverse strand, counting down.
TTCATTGTTTGCATGAGCACAGAAGTGATACTGGTGCTATCTTGCTCATGAACATATTAAAAAAAAAAAAAAATTGCATTTTTTTTTTTTTTACAGGGGGGTGGTAGTAATGTTGCTGTCATTTTCGACGGAGTCATCTGTCAAGTTATTTGCTTATGTTTGTATCATAAGTATAATTGTGTCTTTACCTGCGATGTCAGGTTGATTAGGGGTTGTCTTCCCTTGTTTATTCATTCATTGTGTTTGACCTTTAGGGTCAGAGGTTGACAGTTCGGCGTAGGCCTATGGGAAGGTTTTTTAAGCGGGAGTGAGATATACTTCCGGGAAGCCGGGAGGTCCTGTTTTTCTGAAGGGACCAAGAGTCCATTGTTTTTCGGGGAGAATCTTCGAAGTAACTGCTATGGCAGTTTTCCCCAGTGAATCTCTGTGCGTCGGGATGACGACAGAATTCCTTGTTATGTTCTGAGGATTCATTGTCCAGGTAATACCGACCTTTATGCATTATTACGCTTTTCGGTGGCAGAACATGTAAAGGATTACCTAGGGTGAACAGCAGCTCACTGATCCGCCATTTCAGAACTTATATATTTGTGCTCGAGGTAGCCATCCAAGACTGTTAGTCTTATATTGTCCAGAAATCCAGTGACGAAGATATATTGTGGGAGCCGCAGATTGGCGGAATTCATATCTACAATAAGTATTACTGCAGGGTTGATGATAACCTATTTAACAGAAGTACACGGCCGACGTCAGAACGAGGCCTGTGCTTTCGGCTATTATACTACAGCCTGATATGTGCAATTGGCGGGGAGTGCCAAGTTGCACCTATGTGTCCAAGGCTAACTAAGGCATCTGACGCGTTTAGTCAGAGACGCCAAGGGCGACGCTACGAACTGTCATTACTGAAGAACTTTGCTATTGACCATGCACGTCTATTCCGATGTTTACCTTTTTGAATGCCAAATGTATACCTATCGATGTCAGGTCAGCATGACCTTGTTACACTGACTGTTCCTGTTGATATTATGTGTGTTCCCGTCAATAAATGTCTTGAAACATGCCTGCAGTGTCAAAGCATCCTTGATTACTGCATGTGAGAGTATGGGTTGCAGGATCTACATCTATACGAGCCTAAACACATTCGCGCCTTCAGTCGCACCCACACTCAATTCATCATACGCTCGCACTACACATCTAACAACATGTACACTGTCTTGGGCCAGTGATCACATCAACAAGGAAGAAAAGACAGTTACAATAACACTTTATGATTCTCAGTTTTAATTTGTGAGATAACTGTTTGGATGTCAGTATATGTTTCATATTGTTGAATGTAGCTTTGGCCATTCCTATTCTCTTCTTGATTTCTGTTTCACATCTGCCATCTTCTGTTATTATATGACCAAGATATACGTAGCTCTTGACTTGTTCCAGGATTTTCCCATTTACGCTTATCTTTAATGTGGGTTTATCGTCTGTTTTGCTAATTATCATAGTTTTTGTTTTCTCAATATTAATGTCGAGTCCATATTCATGACTTATACTGTTCACTTGCTTCACTAGTTCTTGTAACTCCTGCTCGCTTTCAGCTAACAACACGGTATCATCTGCATATCTAAGGTTGTTTATTGACCTTCCACTGATGTTCAGTCCTGGTATTTCCTGTATCTGTTTGAAAATTTTTTCGGTGTATAAATTAAATAGGCAGGGGGACAGCACACAACCTTGTCTGACACCTCTTTTTATGTCTATGTATGGTGAATAATTCCTTCCCGATCTTACTGTGGAAGTTTGCTCCCAATAAAGGTTACTGAGTATTCTTATATCTTTTCCATCAATACCTATGTCTTTTGGTTCACGGTTGCTTATTCAGTATTCATTGCTAACCTCTATATCAAGAGACCATTCAACCATTCACCATCCGGTTGACGCGCCTGGTAGAACAGGTTCTTTCCTAAGACTCAGTCAGCTCATTATCTGGTGGTTTGATTATATCAACAAAACGTGTAGTCAGTAAAATGTGTTCAATATGACTAACATCAGGTGTGCAGTCCAGAATAATTGAGTAATATTTGGTTGAGTTTGCATGTGCTAAAATTTTCTCTTGTATAGCACGTGCTAGAAGTTGTTTACGCTTATTTTGGATATCTCTTCCTAGGTAGTGAACCATTGTGTTTTTATCTTTAACTCTGCGACAAATTTTTATTCATGACAGTATCAAAAAAAGGATTCCAATTACTAGAACTGTCCAACGTTTCTGTTGTATCACGGAATATCAAGTTTTGCATGCCAACAACTCTGACCATAGTAATGAAGCGTTCCAAGATTTGTCGCCAATATTGGTCTTCTTGTCTAATCTTCTGCTGGTTAATATCATCAATAGTTCTTTCTTTACATAAGCGCAATTCAAGTTCTGTCCAGGTCTGATAGTTTTCTACATGGTCAGTATTCCTCTAATGTGAAGACAGGATTGCTCCAATGTTCTTCCAGTGTTTGAAAATGTTTCATAAGACTTTATAATTAATTATATTCCATTGCACTGTTGTGGTATTTATCTTGAAATTAAAAAAAATATAAATTATCACTTGCATTTTTCACTTAGATTAAAATAAAACTAATCTGTATAAAACTGTGCCCCCTCAAAGGTCAGAATTGGGCCCCTCTGAGGTCTGCGCCTAGGCGGCTAGTTGACCTAATGGTGCCAGCAAACTCATTATATAAAACAAATTGCTATAGAAAATTTTGCTGCAGGAGCTTATCACTATTTTGGTGCAGACTTCGTGCAAAAAAAGGGGGGGGGGGCTACTATAATAGCTCCGTGGTGAGAGAAAAGGGGGGAAAAAACCCAATATACATTCTATTATTACTGTTATATGTTGCCATACTTACCGTAATTATGCATGTATAATGTGTAAAGTTGCTGGGGTACTCTCAAGAGACAAAGAAAGATAAAGAATACTGCACCCTATGATAATCTCTAACCAGGCGACTAATATGTGGTTGTGCGTGAGGTTGGCAGCCTCATTATGACAAACAAATAACAACAGAAATTATCACTGCAATAGCATATGAATGCTTAGTGCAAGATTCTTGTAAAAGGAGGGGGGGCAGCTACAATGGTGGGTCTATGCTCTGTAAGGAGCTGAGAGACAAATAACAATGATGAGACTACAAGAAAGTTCCTAGATCTACAGCATACATGGTTACTCCTGGCAACGGAGATAAATATAGATTGGTCATGTGATTGTGGGCGAGCATAAGACTGTTATTCTAACATTTTGTAAAACTCATGATTGGTTCATTTCTTGTGGATTTTTTTAATCAACATTGAGATTTATAAAATTGTTCTTCATACAATATGCCATAAGAAAATAGGATGGTCTTATATAGTTCTTTAGTAGTTTAATGAAAGGTTAAATCAATCATATAGCAGTGCTGTGTTGTTTTAATGACAGGGATACCCAGCGTGTTTTTTTTATATGCAACCATTCCTGACATATGTGAGTGAGTCATGGACAATCAGTAATCAAATAGAAAAAACACTATGGGCCACAGGGATGTGGTTTTACAGAAGAATGTTAAAAATACTTTGGGCAGCTAAAAAAGAGAATGAGAGAAAGGCAGAAAGAAAAGTTATTCCCCATTGTTAGTATCGCACGTTGATGTATGATAGGTGTTTAGATGATATGGCATATAGAATATTATCAATAAGGTGTCCAGTAGTCAGAAAAAAAGAGACCTATACAAGATAAGGACACGAAGACGAAAAGGCGAATGCTCTTCACTAGATAGTGATATGCAATAAATTACGAAAAGTTAATTCGGTATCCCACTGTAAAGGGCAATTTTTACTATCTTGCAATATAATACATTTATATTCTTATTATGTTCGCAAATATTTTGGAAGCAAAGTATTTCCTTTTTTAAGTGCTTAAGGAGAAGTCATTTTTGGGTTGCTTCCCTTGAAAATAGTCCGTCATCTTCGATCGGACTCCGCAGACGACTCTAGGCCTACTGTGATTTATTCTTTGGCTGGGTAGGAATAGATTGTTCTTGCTTCAGTATATCTATGGCCTGAATTTATACGTAGTGTTTGTATGAGTAGGACGAGTCTGTCTTATATATGGATATCTTTGCATTTCTAAGCCGAACTAATTTGGTTGTCGCTAGAAAAGGTCAAAGGCTATGCAGCGGAAGTATCGCTAGCGAAGGGGTGTGATTCATGGCTGCCATCCTGTGAGGATGCTGAGTTTTGTTGTAGCAGGCTTTTTGCCGAAATAGTGATCTATATATGGATGGGGAAAAGTGATAGTCATATAGACATGTTGTATGTACTTTACCCCAGTGTTTATTCTCTTTTGCCAAGGAATGGCAAAGTTATATTTCGCATAAAAAGGTAAAACCACAATTTATTATGAACTTGGGCTTCGCCATCGTTGTTGATAAGCAGATGCACAGTGGTACTTTTAAAAAGAATATCCATTCAAAGGAAGAAGACATTCCTATGTATCAGCACTGGATTGTATGATATTATTCAATTACCTCTATGAGAGAACCTATGAAGAAATGAGGACATTTAATGAATGACCAATTTTGGTCTATATTCTATAGTGAGTGAAGCTCACAAGAGAGAGAACAGCCATGTTGAAATTCATATACTTTGTATTTATCGAGTGAGAAAAAGGGATGCCTGTACTATCGCTCGATGAACCAAGAGATCACTGCTACATGTGAGAACCCATGTCTGGGATTCCTATATTATGAAATATATATATATTGAACTTTACGTGAAGGAATATTCGCTAGACGAGGTTAGGTTTAGGAGCCTTCCTATATCTTGGTTATGGTCTGACGTGCCCAGTCAGTAAAGCCAGATGATTTACATGATGGAACGCTGAATGCTTATTTACGAATGCTCCATTATGATATTTGCCAAGCATGAATGCTAACTTAAGATGATATTCCTGTGATCAACATTATGCTGTCTATGTCGACATTTGTTCCTGTAACCATACACGTACTGTCCAAGTGTGCGTCCCATTAAATGTTATAAAAAGACCACCGTAGTTCCAGTACTTCTTGAATTCGAACAGTGTGAGTATGAGTGATGTACTACCAACCTGTCAACTCTATCGAATCATTCTACCATTCGCGTACTGACATTCAGATACACACTCATTGTTTACACTCACATTCTTGTCGGAGCCTCATCACGTTCCAGGACAAGATGACCTGTATGACCAAAACTGTGCTGGGTTTGATGAGTTGACAATCGTTACACTTTGCTACACCAGTCCCAACATCTACATTTATCCACTGGTGGACATTCACATCATTTAGCAAATAAAGCATGATTCAACAACTAGTAGCCAGTATGAGTTAACAACTAAACAGAGTTTATCAACTGGTGTGCCAGCTTCCTGGGTCAACCTGCACAGTGACTATATTGAGAAGTAAACTACTGAGACCAGACGTTCCTTGGGGTCTGTTACGACACACAAATACATCAACAGTACAACTCTACAGTGATGTCAGCGTGACCTGTCCTGTCGAGAGTATGCAGTAACTAGGTCAGGGTTTGTTGACATTTGGTTCATTGGACATTTGCCATACAACTGACAGTGTTACACGGCAAGCTTGGTTGAAACATAGAACATTACACATCAGGACTGGAGAATATTTGACAGTGTTTGCGAAAGAAAATGTTATTGAACTGAGAAGTCCTACATTGATTGTTATCATTCAAATCAACGATGGAGCTTCTATTTCTGTGTTGAATTTAAAATAATTAGACCAGAAGTATTTGTTTAATAAAGTACCACAGTACTGTACTATTAGGCAGTGTAGCTGAGCCTTCATTCCAACACATTCTTTCTGCAACACTCTATTTACATCATATTGCCATACTATTTATGCATTTATGTATTTATGTTTAACTATTTATATGTGATATTTGTTTGTATCCAGCGGGTTGTTGTTTCGGTTGGGCGGTGTCACACAGCAGAGTATCCCACGTAATAGAGGGTCTGATGTGTGCGTTTCTATAGGTGCAATTTTCTTGATTGAAAATTTGCTGCGACAGCTGTTGCTATTAGTGTTAGCTGTGAAGACTGTACTCATTGTTGTTTTTGTAATATTCCTCTGTTCTTTAGTTTGTTTTGATTTGTTTGTAATTTGTTGGTCTACCCTATTCTATCTTTCAGTTCTATTCTCAATTTATATTTATATACTGTGGCGTTATTTGTATTTGTTATCCTCTTGCGGTTTATCTTTTATTGTTTTTCCCATTTGATTTATTTCATTTCCGCAAATGTTTTCATGTTCTTCTGTATAACTGTTTTGTTTGGTGCCTGATCGACATACACTATTTAAAATATAGTTGATCATATAAATTGATGTACAAGAATCAACTGATAGTCAATTGCTATTACTAAAGGTACACAGTTGATGATATAAAACACTATTTCTGGTGCACTGCACTTATATTATAGAGTGAACCAGCAACTTATAGCTGTTATTATATAAGGATTTATACAAGACCTTTGTAAGGCTTGTTTCCCACAGTGATTGGGATAGTTAAGTACTATTTTTCCACAGGTTAAAAAGTTATCATACAAGGTCTTTGATTAAGACTAAGAAGTGAATTTATTTACTTTTGCAAATTACTGATCTTATTAGACAAGATGTCTACCTTAGATTATTTTATCACACAAGGCAGGGCTCTTGATAAGACTGGTCAGCAATTAGAACAATGGGCAGTTGCTCAATATGACAAAGCATTAGCTGCAGAAGAGAGAAAACTTGCTGCTGCTGCTGAAGAAAGAAAAGCATTGATTGAAGAAAAGAAATTAGCAGCTGAGGAGAAAAGATTAGAAGCTGAGGAAAAAAAATTACAAAGAGAGGATGAACAAAAGAGATTGCAGATACAGACTGATGAAAAAAGATTCCTGATGGAAATGGAAAAAAGAGAAAAGAAAAGATGAGGCTACTGCACAAGAGAAAAAAAGCAATAAGAGAACATGAACACCAAAAAGAACTTTTAGCATTTGAGTTAGAAAAGTTAAAGTTAACAAACATAAGTAATGTTAATCAAGCATCTAGTGGTAATGGTAAACCCTTTACTTACAAGGTCAAGGTACCAGCGTTCAACCCTTCCAGTGATGACATAACATTCTGGCTAAACAGATTTGAACGCTCGTGTCGAGCACATAATGTGGACAAATCACAATATGCTAACCAGTTATCAGAAAATCTGAAAGGTGATTCTCTGACTAGTTTAAGTTTGGTTGAAGAGGCTGACAAAGATAACTATGATGTTATTAGGGCAGCCTTGTTAAAGAAGTATCAGTTGTCTGAAGAGGGTTATCGGAAGTTGTTTAAGACAATGGTGCCTGAGGCAGGTGTAGAATTCTCAGAATTCATTGCAAGAACACGTCTTACATTTGATCGTTGGATTGAGCTATCCAAAACAGAAAAGACTTATGAAGCCCTTATGGACTTGATACTCAGAGACAAGATTATGTCAAGTATAAATAAACCTTTCCTCGAATTCTTACATGAGCGTAAACCTAAGTCTCTAAAAGAAATGGAACAGTATTGTACCCAATACGTCACTGCACATCCGGACGTAGCTATTAGTAACAGTAAGGTTAAAGAAGGTATGCCAGTTGCTTCTGCAACACCATACAACCCTAATCACTCTCACAAATTCCAAGGACCTCAAAATAGGTTTAATAAAAAAGGTAACTATTACAGTTATCAGAACCAAGGTAACCAATCATTTCAGGGTTCTTCTTCGAATACCTGGAGAAGAGCTGACAGCCCTCGATTCAGGGGTGGTCATAATTACAGGAACTTTCGCAAAGGAAGTCATTCTAGAAACTATCCAAGTTTTCCTTCATGGAGACAACAGGATCATAATTACCGAGATACTCATTATAATGAATATGATGATAGTAACCAAAGGAGCTATGATTCAAACCCGAGTAGGGGTTATAATGATGGAAACAATGATAAGTACAGAGGCAATAATAACAGAGGTAGAGCACAATTCAAAAAACATAAAGCTCATTACCAGGCGAACTCTGCACAGCAAGAGTCCCACGAAGCCTATAAACAAAATAAAGATAATGATGACTCTAATAATATGGCATGTGCCGCTTTTGATTTTGGAGAGCATCTCAGTGCCCCCAATGCAAAACATTATTTGAGCCAACCACAGTGTCTACTTTAAGCTGTGGCCATCCTCTTCCCGCTCTTCCTGCGTCAATCGCGCATGATGGGAGAGGTTCCCTTGTCTTACACAAAGGTTTAGTAAATGACAATCCAGTCTCAGTACTTTTTGATTCTGGATGCACAACTATTGGGGTTAGGCAGTCACTCATAGATCCTTCTCATTCTACAGGCAAAGTAGTCAAATGCGTAACATTTGGCGGCACCATAGAGAAATACTCTACCGCTATCATTAGGATTGCTACTCCTTTCTTCACAGGAGATGTACACGCATGTCTTTTGCCGAATCCGATCGCTGATCTTATCATCGGTCGCATTCACGGAGTCAAAGAATGCACTCCGGAGCAAATTTCCGTTTGGGAAAATCAAAATATGCAATCTGCTAATGCAGTAGTCACTAGAGCTCAAGCTCTCAATATGCCTGAAACTTCATCTGTTGAAGATAATGAAGTGCATAACCAAGATGATCCCTTGGTAATTTCTCGTGACTCGTTTATAAAACAACAAGAAGAAGATCCGACTCTTAAGAAATTCTTCACTCTTGTAACAAAGGTGATCCGAATAAAGATTCAAATTGTAAATCTTGGATTACAATGAAGAATGGCGTACTTGTACGTATGGTGCAAGACTCCACTAAGTCAAGTCATTCTCAGATTCTTGTACCCAAGAATTTGAGAGTTAAGATCTTACAACATGCACACGACTCGCAGTGTGCTGGTCACATGGGTTTTTCCCGTACTAAGTCAAGAGTTCTTGCGGCTTTCTTTTGGCCTTTTGTGAACAAGGACATACGGATCTATTGTCGATCCTGTAAAGTATGTCAAGAAGTCAAATCCAAAGGTCCTCGTCATGCTGCGCCTATTCAGGCTGCAGATATTCCTATTCGTCCATTCCAGAAAATGGCGATAGACATCATTGGTCCATTCAAGATCAAATCTGCTAGAGGACATCAGTTTATCTTAACGTGTGTAGACATGTGCACACGTTGGCCAGAGGCTATCCCTCTAAAGAGCATTACTACCGCTGACATTGCAGATGCTCTTTGGCTTATATTTTCTCGGCTGGGATTCCCCGGAGAAATATTATCAGATCATGGCACCCAACTGATATCGGATACCATGTCTCAAGTAATGTCTACTCTACAGATAGAGAGATCTTTGAGTAGCATCTATCATCCTATGTCCAATGGGATGGTCTAGCGACTAAATAGAACACTTAAGAACTTATTAGGGAAGATAACTGAGGATCATCCTCAAGATTGGGATAGGGTTTTACCCGCGGCCCTCTTCGCGTACAGAGAGGTCCCCAATGAACATACAGGGTTTTCGCCCTTTGAACTTGTCTTTGGCGCGCGACCGCGCGGCCCAATGTCTTTGCTGCATGATCTTATAACAGCTGACAATATTGACGATGACACAAAATCTTCTTACGAGTATGTCATCGCGCTGAGACAAAAGATTATCGAAGCATGCAAATTGGCAACGTCCTCTTCTGAATTTGCTAAGCAGAAGGCAAGACAATTTGCTAATAAGAAGAGAACTTTACGACAACTTTGTCCTGGTGACAAAGCATTTGTTTTGCTACCTTGTCGTGAAAATAGACTCCTTATTAGTTGGAAAGGTCCGTACGATATAATATCGAAAATTTCAGATGTTGACTACATCGTCGATATTAACGGGAAGCATAAAACCTTCCACATCAATATGCTTACGGAGTTCCATGAACGTCCTGACTATTTACAGCCTATTTTCCAGGCAACGGACGATTCTCATGTCAAACATGGTCATTACTCATCACTGTCTGTAATACAGGATGAGGAAACAAGTTTTTCGGATGTTAATCTCCCGCTTCCAATGATCCCACTTCATTCTAGTGAATCATGGAAAGACGTTACTGTTTCTCCTGATTTGTCTCTAGGAGAACGGCGACAAGTTTCGTCTATGTTACAAACATTTCAGGATGTCCTCACTGACATCCCTGGACAAACTCATGTCATTGAGCATGACATTGTTCTAACTGAACATACTCCAATTAGGGTTAGGCCTTATCCTATCCCTATACATTTCCAAACACAGGTTGAAAAGGAGTTGGATGAAATGATAGATTTACAAATAATCGAACCATCCACTTCTGCATATTCTTCGCCGATGGTTATTGTTCGAAAAAAAGACAATAACATACGTCTTTGCGTTGACTATCGCAAATTGAATCAAGTTACGAAGTTCGATGCTGAACCTATGCCTTTACTAGAAGAGTTACTTACTCGTCTTTCTAAATCGCATTTTTTCACTAAACTTGATTTGTCTAAAGGATATTGGCAAGTTCCATTATCCGAACGCGCCAAACCTCTTACCGCTTTCTCTACTCCCAGAGGCCTTTTCCAATGGAATTTTATGCCTTTCGGCCTTATGAACGCACCAGCTACATTTGTACGCATGATGCGTCGAATCCTATCGTATCGGTCAGATGTCATTGCTTATCTAGACGACATCTGTCTTTTCAGCGATACTTGGGAAGATCACTATTCAGGATTAGTTGAATTATTATCAACTCTGCGTGAGTATAACCTGACAGCAAAACCATCTAAAGCTTGTATTGGCTTTAGCGAAACTGCTTTCTTAGGCCATCGAGTAGGTCACGGTTTCTTGAAGACAGAAGACCATAATATCACTAAGATACTTAACATCTCTATCCCTAGGACTAAAAAGCAAGTGCGAAGTCTTTTAGGTCTCATACAATTTTATGGACGTTTCATTCCGAATCTGTCCTCTATCATGGCACCTCTCTCTACACTATTAAAGAAAGGGTCGCCTAACATGGTTCACTGGTCTCATGAATGCCAATCTTCACTAGAGAAGATCAAAACTATGTTTTCATCACCACCTATTTTAGTGTTACCTACAACAGATAAGACATTTGTTCTTCGTAGTGACGCTTCATCCACTGGGATTGGAGCGGCACTAATGCAAGGGTACTCTGGAACTCTGCATCCTGTAATGTATATATCCAGAAAACTTAATGCTGCAGAAAGGAATTACTCGGTTTTAGACCGCGAATTATTGGCGATGGTTTGGTCAATTCTCAAACTCCAAAGATTCCTTCTGGGCGCGCATTTCGTAGTGGAAACTGACCAAAAAGCTCTTACGGCTATCCAAAGTAAGAACTTGAAGAGCTCGAGATCAACTCGATACGCAATCGCTCTTCAACCTTTTCATTTTTCGGTACGAGCTATCCGTGGTTCAGAAAATGTGATGGCGGACATTCTGTCCAGATGCCCACATGATGCCACTTAACTGTTAAATATTGGATCTTTTTAATATGTATAACTTTACAACAGTTATTTTTTGTTTCTTTATTAAGATACACATTTGTAATTTAATAATAGAATGATGGTATCTCTACTTAGCGGTTTATTGATGTTAATTCACCGCTGTTCTTTGATGATTGTTTCTTCATAAATCATAAATTTAAGATTATAGCGTGAATTTTTGGTATGCATTGTATAATTACCAGAATTGTATTATACGTACATCACACCTTCCTGGAAACATTTATTCGTAGGGAAACAATTTCTCTCAGATTTTGAGATATATATTCTCACCAGTCATATTAGGAATTATAGTTATTCCTGATATTTTCATCTGCGCAGTATTCTTGCGTTGTGAGCCTATTCTACGGTGCTCCTAGATGTATTTAAAAAAAAAATTTTTTTTTTTTTTTCCCGGGAGACTGTAAAGACTGTAAAGGGCAATTTTTACTATCTTGCAATATAATACATTTATATTCTTATTATGTTCGCAAATATTTTGGAAGCAAAGTATTTCCTTTTTTAAGTGCTTAAGGAGAAGTCATTTTTGGGTTGCTTCCCTTGAAAATAGTCCGTCATCTTCGATCGGACTCCGCAGACGACTCTAGGCCTACTGTGATTTATTCTTTGGCTGGGTAGGAATAGATTGTTCTTGCTTCAGTATATCTATGGCCTGAATTTATACGTAGTGTTTGTATGAGTAGGACGAGTCTGTCTTATATATGGATATCTTTGCATTTCTAAGCCGAACTAATTTGGTTGTCGCTAGAAAAGGTCAAAGGCTATGCAGCGGAAGTATCGCTAGCGAAGGGGTGTGATTCATGGCTGCCATCCTGTGAGGATGCTGAGTTTTGTTGTAGCAGGCTTTTTGCCGAAATAGTGATCTATATATGGATGGGGAAAAGTGATAGTCATATAGACATGTTGTATGTACTTTACCCCAGTGTTTATTCTCTTTTGCCAAGGAATGGCAAAGTTATATTTCGCATAAAAAGGTAAAACCACAATTTATTATGAACTTGGGCTTCGCCATCGTTGTTGATAAGCAGATGCACAGTGGTACTTTTAAAAAGAATATCCATTCAAAGGAAGAAGACATTCCTATGTATCAGCACTGGATTGTATGATATTATTCAATTACCTCTATGAGAGAACCTATGAAGAAATGAGGACATTTAATGAATGACCAATTTTGGTCTATATTCTATAGTGAGTGAAGCTCACAAGAGAGAGAACAGCCATGTTGAAATTCATATACTTTGTATTTATCGAGTGAGAAAAAGGGATGCCTGTACTATCGCTCGATGAACCAAGAGATCACTGCTACATGTGAGAACCCATGTCTGGGATTCCTATATTATGAAATATATATATATTTGAACTTTACGTGAAGGAATATTCGCTAGACGAGGTTAGGTTTAGGAGCCTTCCTATATCTTGGTTATGGTCTGACGTGCCCAGTCAGTAAAGCCAGATGATTTACATGATGGAACGCTGAATGCTTATTTACGAATGCTCCATTATGATATTTGCCAAGCATGAATGCTAACTTAAGATGATATTCCTGTGATCAACATTATGCTGTCTATGTCGACATTTGTTCCTGTAACCATACACGTACTGTCCAAGTGTGCGTCCCATTAAATGTTATAAAAAGACCACCGTAGTTCCAGTACTTCTTGAATTCGAACAGTGTGAGTATGAGTGATGTACTACCAACCTGTCAACTCTATCGAATCATTCTACCATTCGCGTACTGACATTCAGATACACACTCATTGTTTACACTCACATTCTTGTCGGAGCCTCATCACGTTCCAGGACAAGATGACCTGTATGACCAAAACTGTGCTGGGTTTGATGAGTTGACAATCGTTACACTTTGCTACACCAGTCCCAACATCTACATTATCCACTGGTGGACATTCACATCATTTAGCAAATAAAGCATGATTCAACAACTAGTAGCCAGTATGAGTTAACAACTAAACAGAGTTTATCACCCACAACATTAACTTCTATCTATAATTTCTTGTCCTACCAACCTCCCACATGAAGGATTTTTCCTAAACGTAAATAATTAACACAGACAGCACGAGTGATATAACTTAATCACCATGGAGGTAACGATTAACAGTGCTACATACGCTTATTTGTTAAATATATACACATATAGGCTTAGTAGAAAGTAAAACAGGATGGTTATATAAGACAATTCACACGTGAAATGTAAAAAGGTGGTAAATTAAATGTGATAGTAAACTAAGTAAAGGATGATCTGGTGATCAGAGGAACTAAGTGTTACTACACTGATGACAATAATCTACAGAGACCGTAATCCGCTTAATCTCCTCTACTGTATGATCACACGAGGGTGTGTACAGACAGTTCAATGTAGAAGTCTTTTTTTTCACAATAAACGATATGAACTCTTTCCAGCGTAGATGGAATTCAACAGCTGTCTCCTAAAACTGACTGTTGTCTGGTCTTGAAGATAACATTGACGCGAATTTAATTCTTCACAAAATATTTTGCGGGTTGAATTAGGCTTCGTGTAGTGACTCTTGTTTGAATGAATTTACGTCGTGCAATAAACGTTTTGAGTAGATGCCTTTACTTCCTCCAGTGACTTGTTGAGTAACTAAGCTTGGTACAGGCAATACGCTTTTGAGTGAATTGAACTAGGTATATATAGACGAATTACATTACGAGTGCCCGAACTTGACATACAGACAAATAAGCTTGTATGTGCTTGAACAGGATAAACAAATAAGTAAACAAGCTGGCACCACTGACATGTACAAATGTAAGATTGGATATACTTCCTTCCAAATTAGGAAGTTTGTGATGTCTTATCTTGCAGATTCTGCTATTCGGACGTAGGATTTCTAGCTTCTTTCCGATCACACAAAACACTTAATGTGTTGACTCTGACTTCTGCAGGACTGAAGACAAAGAGTGGCAGCATAAGTTTAACATCAAATATCAGTTGTTGATTTTCTTTTTAGCGTATTTCTCACTATTGCCTCTTCATAACAGATCACTCTGTTTTTAATTCTTTCATTTTTGATGGTATGGCATAAGGCGCACATGATTGTGTTAAATGTAGTGATCATGAAAGTGTGTGCCCCTGCCAGTCTGAAATGACGATCTAACAAACTTTATGAAAGCGAAGTATATTAACTGTAAACTGCTTCTTTACATATTAGACATAGATTTGATTGAGAGGAGTATTAAACTAACAATTAACAAATAGAAGTAATGGGGAAAAATTATTCGCACATTAGCTATGAGGGTTACGGCAAAAAGCAATCACAAATAGGCCTAATGAAAAAGGAAAATTATTCATAATTTTTATAGTCTACGAACCTTTTTCACATTAGTAAAACTACTTAAAAGCACTTTTAGAATGTATCCTACACTTTGAAATGAAATTATGAAACACGACTATCGCTCTGGGACTCCACTTAGCACCACAAATGTTTGTAAAAACGTAATGGCTTCTAATGGCCGTTACCTTATATTCTGTCGTTGCCAATCTGTAACAATTCTTAGGCCACTCTTCGAGCTTAACCTATCATTCACTAATTCTGTGCCTTCCTTGCAAGTGCCACGTTTTTCTCGCTTGCTCGCTAGTCTGTGCCCATCAATCTGTGAAAGGGGCGAGATCTCGTTACAAATCCACATCTGTTTTTAAAAAAAAGTGTCATCATTGACCGACTGAGAGCGGTTGCCTGCCCTTGGTCAAAAATGGTTATCTCTTTGAAGACCCGAGTTACTTCTCATGCAGAGACTGTCTGGTAACGTCTTTTGTCTCACTGTTGTCGAACCCAGCGGCGGCTCCCTTTATTCTCCTCCTTTATTGTATTCCCGCACAAACAAAATGAAGCTTCTATCCACCACCTTCAATCTTAGCCTTGTTGATTCATCTATTGCAGTGTCGTTCTCTAACAGGGGATCATCAGTTGTCCTTTATATCTCTCCCTTATCCACATCTAGGAGCCGCGGTAGCACAGTGGTTAGTGCACTGGCTTCCTAGCTCGGTGGTCCATGGTTCGATCCCCAGTTGAGGTGGAATTTTTTAGACCGCAAACGGCTCCGGGGTCAACCCAGCCTCATGAATTGGGTACCAGAACAACTCTGGGAAGGTTAAGGCGGCCGGTGTGATGCTGACCACATCACCCCTTCTGTGCCGATGGTCACGAAAATACGGGCCTAACACCGTAACCCCAATATGCCTCAATAGGCATGTAACGGGATCATTTTTTTTCTTTACCTATCCACCACCCAGCTAGGCTTCTCGTGCAGGCTTGGCTAATCAATGATAGGAAACTCTTTACAGAGCGATACAACAGGAGGCAATCTGATCATCAGAAGAGGTCCCCCCATCGGACAAGTGTTTCGGCCCAGTATACTCCTTTACACTCTAAGGGGGGCGGGCCCACTTGGGTCATGACTCCCAAGCGTCTCAGCCTCCTGTTGTCTTGTATCGAAAATGAACCCATTTCACTTATGGTAGCAACTTTAATCCACAACTCCGCCAGCCGTGGAGGCAATTGTGAAAGTAACAAAGAGAAGACAAATTATTCCGTTCGTTCCGTCGCACACACTGAGACACCATCGCGAAGCCGCCGAGCCTAGCCACTGAAATTCTGACTCTGACACCTCCTATAATATACATCGCCTGTTGCCCCTCAGTCACAGCCCGCTCACTAGTACACCACAAAACTCAGCGTTTTGTGGACTTAGAAAAATTCCTGGTGTTTTCTGTACCGCAGCGTTTATTGTCACGATTTCCATTGCCCATTGCGGTTGTTCCACAGCCAGCCTGATGCCTTTTCGGCAGTTTCACTAAGCCTCTTCAGTGCCCTTGTTCTCGCCTGTCCCTTCAGCCCCAACAGTTTCAATAGATCATACATTGATGCAGCCACAAGCCCTCTTGCGCCCACTTCAACAGCCATGACCCTTGTAGTGAACCCCTCGTGTCTCAGATCCGCGGCCAGATCACTATATTTGGCCGCTTTGAACGAATGTTGCTCGTCTAATCTGGATTCAAATGGCACGGTCAGTTCAATCAGTATGACCTGAAGCGTTGAAGAAGAATGAAGCACTATATCCGGCCGTCTCCGCGATTTTCTGATACTCTCTGGATATGCCCCTCGTCCAGGTAGGTCTACCGCCATCTCCCAGTCATTTGCACAATCAAGAAGAGATGGTAAACTGCTACCTGGTTTACTCGGTTTGGGGTGTGCTGACTTTCCTGCCCTCAGAAAGTATGTATTTGCGGTGCTCGGCCTGGGTTTGCTGTTCGCCTTCATCCTTGCTAGATCTATTGTCGCAGCAAGCTCATTTAGCACTTTGTTATGGCGCCAGGTGTATCGCCCTTGCCCTAATGACACCTTACACGCTGAGAGCACGTGTTCGAGTGTCTGCCTCCCCTGGCACAGGGGGCACTGCTCATCATCCGACTTTCCCCATTTCACAAGGTTGGTGGCCGACGGCAGCAGGTCATACATTGATCTAACAACGAAGCTGAGCCTAAGAGGTGCCATATGCCATATATCATTCCATGTCAAGGACCTCTGCAGGGCTCCTTCCCATGTAGTCCATTGGCCTTGTTGGACCTGCTGCACTGCTTTTTGCAACCTCTTATCATTCTCAGCCTCTCGTATCTCATGAACAACCATGTCTCTGCGCTCCCTGCTTGATGCCTTGGACCACCAGCGGATGTCTCCATGACCAAATCCCCGTCTATTCGTCTGTGTGTATCTGATTACCTCCCTCAGTTTGAGTGACTCTTGGGCAGCATCATCAGCTTCTTCCACTCTCCACTTCCTTCCTGTTTTCAGTGTGGGCTGAATGGACTTAACCACGTCATCAGCTGACTCGCGTAGCATCATTGCAAGCCTTGCCTTTCCAACTTTGTACTCTTCAACAACTGACTTGAAAGGAAGCAGAAGTTTTGACTTTTTGCAGTACAGTGCTACATCTGACAGACCTGGTGGTACCCCTAGCCACTTTCTCATGAACTTGTTGACCTTCTGCTCTATAGCTTCGACTGTACTTGTGCTTATTTCATATATAAGCAGTGGCCACAGCAACTTCGGTATCAACATGAACTGGAGGCACCACAGTTTGAACTTTCCCAAGAGTCTGCTTTGGTCTATGATCTGTAGCCCTCTGTCTGCCATTTCTATTGTCTGTTGCACTGCCTTCGAGTCTTTTAATGAGGCATCGTACACCCTGCCAAGACTTTTAACAGGTTCCTCAATAACAGTAGGGATTCTTTGGTTGGAAACCACGAATATGTCTTCTGCTATCTTCCCTTTCCTGACTGATAGGCTTCTCGACTTTTTGGGTTTGAAGCTCATTCTGCACCAGCTGACTAGTTCATCCAGGCGTTTTAACATCCTCCGGGCCTGATGTTCATCTGATGTCAGAATTGTTGTGTCATCCATGAATGCTTTGAGCGGTGGCATGTGACACATTCCCCCGAGCTTTGGACCTATAGCCATTCCTTCAGCCGCATTGAGGATTACCTGCATAGCCATCACGAATAGTATCGGAGAGATGGTACACCCCATTGCAATTCCAACTTCAAGGCCAATCCACTTTGTTGTGTACTCTCTGTTTGAAAATCTGACAGCAAACCCTGCGAAATACAGCTTCAGCATTGCTGCAATCTCTTGTGGAACATGATACATTTCCAGGGCCTGCCACAACATCTGGTGTGGAACGGATCCATAAGCATTCGCCAGATCCAACCAGATTACATGGAGGTCTGTTCTGTCAGACTTTGCCTTTTGGATTGCTTCCCAGATCATTGTGGCATGCTCTAGACATCCTGGTGTACCTGGGATACCTCCTTTCTGAATGGTAGTGTCAATGTACCCATTTGCCAGGAGGTATGTAGTGAGTCTTTTCGCCATCACTGAGAAGAATATCTTCCCTTCCACATTGAGTAGTGAGATTGGCCTGAACTGACTGATGTCTGTGGAATTTTGCTCCTTCGGGATGTAGACTCCATTCGCCTTTCTCCATTCCTTGCTTACAAGCTGGGCTTTCCACGCATTCTTTAGTAAACGGAGCAGTCGTTTGAGCACTTCAGGGCATCTCTTATACACCACATATGGAACACCATTAGGACCTGGAGCTGACTTGCACCGAGCTTTCTGGACAATGCTTTCTACCTCTTGCACCGTTGGGGGTTTGGTGTTAAATTCAGCTCCTGGCTTACTCGGCCATTTAAGGCCTGCCATGCTGCTGAGCGGCTCATCTCTGCGACCATCTGAATATGTCATTCTAAGGTGTTCTTCCAGGTCTTCTTTATTGATGTTTAGCGTACCCGACCGTGGCTGCTCAAACAGTTCTTTGGCAAACTTGAAGGGCTCCCTGAAGAATCTTTCCCTATCCCTTCGAGTCTTCCTTCTCTTCCTGCACAACCTTTCTGCTCTACAAAGGGCATTATGTTGGCCTTTCAGGTGCTCCCAAACCTGTCGTAACCCTTCCTTCTCTGTGGCAACTGCGTTCTTGAAAAGTTTTCGGGCATGCTTCTTCTGTTTCCTGATTTCTTCTTTACAAAGTCCTTTTTCTTCAACCGCCAGCCATCTGCTGGTCCTTCTATTATATCCAATGCTTTGAAACACGTTTGGTTGGATCTACAGTGTAATAGAGTGGCCAGCTACATAAAGACTGGGAATGTGTTTGTTGAAGGCTTAGGTCCGTTAAGAGATGAAAGTTAATGAATGATACGTAGCCTGATCATTGAGGAGCTCCATATTATTGGGACGGAAGGTAGAAATAGCTTGGTAATATCATCATCATCAACCTTAAGTGGAAGGTAGAAATAGCCTGGTAATATCATCATCATCAACCTTGAGTGGAAGGTAGAAATAGCCTGGTAATATCATCATCATCAACCTTGAGTGGAAGGGGGGCAAGGAAAACTAACACTTTAACTTACAATGCAGACGTGAAAAAAAGATTAAGGAGGGTTGAGTATGGGACCATCTACCAAAAAACTTCATTCTGGTCAAGCAGTTAGAGCGCTTTCCTCTAATGGCACTGTTACCATGTTCCTGGATCAAAACCTGGTAGCGTCACTCTCCAGCCTACGTAACTGTAAATGGGAAACTGACTCTGCTCTTGATTTAGGGAAAGCAAAAGGCAATGAGGAAAGTAACTGGTCACCCCACTTCATAAAAAAGCTGGACCTAGTATGTTGATGTCTCTAACACTTCTCTCCCCTGTGGCAGTGTCAGCCAGGGGACTACCTTTATCTATTTTACCTTTATATTTTTGTAACGAAAGGTATAACTACCCTGGTCCTATAGGAGTTCTATTATGTTTTAAAGAAGGGTATGATTTGTCTAGTCACACATGAGTGTGAGTATATACTTGCTGTTAACTACGCCTGAACAGACACCCTGATTATGGATTGTTTATCGAAGCTAATGTTTAAATGAAGGGTATGATTTGTCTGGTCATACATGAGTTTTATAATGTTTTAATGAAGGGTATGATTTGTCTGGTCATACATGAGTTTTATAATGTTTTAATGAAGGGTATGATTTGTCTGGTCATACATGAGTTTTATAATGTTTTAATGAAGGTAATAGTTAGCCTAATAAGGAAGCTGAAATTTTTCGGTCATATAAAAAGACATAATAGCCTGGAAAAAACAGTGATGGAAGGCATGGTCCCTGGAAAAAGGGGAAGGGGTCGACCTAGACGACGGTGGACCCAGGACATCACAGAGAGTCTGAACTTGTCTTTGGCTGATGCAGGTCGACTTGCCCAGAATCGTGATGCGTTCAGAGCAGCTGTAATGGAGACAACGTTCTGGAAAGAATACGTCACATGATGATGATGAATAGTTAGCCTGGTCATACAAGAGTTCTATAATGTTTTAATGAAGGGCATAATTAGGCTAGCCGTACATGAGCTCTATAATGTTTTAATGAAGGGTATAATTAACCTGGCCATACAGGAGTTCTATAATGTTTTAATGAAGGTAATAGTTAGCCTGGTCATACAGGAGTTCTATAATGTTTTAATGAAGGTAATAGTTAGCCTGGTCATACAGGAGTTCTATAATGTTTTAATGAAGGTAATAGTTAGCCTGGTCATACAGGAGATCTATAATTTTTTAATGAAGGTAATAGTTAGCCTGGTCATACAGGAGTTCTATAATGTTTTAATGAAGAGTATAATTAACCTGGCCATACAGGAGTTCTTTAATGTTTTAGTGAAGGGTATAATTAACCTGGTCGTACACGAGTTCTATAATGTTTTAATGAAGGGTATGATTTGTCTTGTCATACAGGAGTTTTATAATGTTTTAATGAAGGATATACATACCTTGACCACATAGAACTTTTATAATGCTTTAATGGAAGTTATAATCTAAGAATGATGTTTTCCATTTGTGTTCCGAGCAGTGTCCGTTTGTCTTCCAAAGTGTTTGACACAACGTTGGAATATTGATCAACACGATTGAACATACATTCGACTTGTTTTAAATGTTTTAATAACCGTTGCAAGACAACTTCTATTCCGGTTTGACTGCTTCATTGGAGTCCCTTACAAGACTTTTATCCCAGCTTCAGTGAGCTGCAGTGGAGTATATACTTGCTGTTAACTACGCCTGAACAGACACCCTGATTATGGATTGTTTATCGAAGCTAAGGTTCGTCGCTGTTTTAATCTGCCTAAGCGTACCTGGACTTATGTCTCAAACGAAACCTGAGGAGTAAGTATATTTTGTATTCTGGTGAATTATGCAGTTTTTATTAACAACTTTTATTTAAGATCAAAATCGCGTTGTATATTTGTCGGGTGTAAATCTTTGAGGCTCAAAAATATTTATGTTCCACTCATTGTAGAGAGATGAAACTTTTCAAGCAGTTCAATTTCTTGGTACATTTTTAATCTTTCAAGTTAGACCGGCATTGACCCAGCAGATTATATATAACTAAAACTATGTAAATGAGAGTGAAATTAAATCCACTAAAAAGGATTTTTAACGTCAGTAATAATCAACTGCAAAATGTAGATTAAGTTTTGTATTGGAGAAACAGACGTCGGGTGGTGACTAGTGATATATGACGATTAAATTTATGTTTCTTCAAACAACTAGGTCAGGAAGTCTCTTGTTTTAAACACAGCTGTAGTATTGACCACATTTTTTGAGAGCGCGTCATTACGTATCTAAGCTCATGAAAGTATGCTCTTGTTAAAGACAAATTTTACTGGGCAAAAGTAACAACCGTTCCAAACAACTAATATTGAGTTATGACGTCAAATCATTAAACAAAGTAACAGTAAAACAAGCAATAGAGATCCTCATCTATTATTGTTACCTATAACACTTAAACAAGCAGATAATAAATGATCCATACATTTTATTGCATGGAATAAAAGCAGATGTCCCGCTATCATTAATAAGAAATTCGTCATATGGTTAACACTTATATTTCTTGTTATATTCATTAGTCAATCAAAGGTGGCCGACTGACTAATGTAAGGATTCACATATGCAATGCTTTCATTGTTGCTTTAATTTTGTTTACTTGATTGGAAACTTGATTAGTTGCTTGACTACTGACAATTATCTATCTATCTATCTATCTATAAATCTATCTATCTATCTATCTATCTATCTATCTATCTATCTATCTATCTATCTATCTATCTATCTATCTATCTATCTATCTATCTATCTGTCTATCTGTCTGTCTGTCTGTCTGTCTGTCTGTCTGTCTGTCTGTCTGTCTGTCTGTCTGTCTGTCTATCTATCTGCTTGTCTCTCTGTCTCATTGTCTGTATGTATGTCTGTCTGCGTGTCTGTCTATCTATCCACAAGTATATCTGTATGTATATCTATCCACATCTCTGTCTTTTTGTCTATTTATATATCTATTTGATGGACTTTCTGTCTATCTGTAATTGTGTCTTTCTGCCTATAGGCCTATTTATTTATCTGTTTAACCAGCCATCCAAGCTTCCACAAAATTATTTCTTGCATCAAATTAATAAAACAAAACAAGATTCCATACCAATCTTCCACTCGACGTAATGCACCCACGTGATTACCTTTCACCTCAGCAGGTAATGTTGTATAACGGCGTGGCAAGAAATACACAAGATGGCGGTTCCGTCGTTCCTGCTGTGAGTTGACGTCATTTCAGATATTATTCTCCGACATTACATAAATAACACAGCGTTAACAGGATCTCTTGACCATCAGATGATCGCTTTCTTGCTGAGATAAAGATGTGTAAATAGGTTAAAGCTTCCGCCGGACAGTTCCTGGGCGTATCTGTCGAGAGAGAGAGAGTAAGGCTTGCCCTTCTACAGGCATGTCGTAAGAGGCATCGAATAGGAGGTTGTGCTGGGGGGGGCTGGAGAACTTATGTAAGACAAGTTACTGCAGGAACTATCGCTACAGAAGTACTTATGTAAAACAAGTTACTGCAGGAACTATCGCTACAGAAGTACTTATGTAAGACAAGTTACTGCAGGAACTATCGCTACAGAAGTACTTATGTAAGACAAGTTACTGCAGGAACTATCGCTACAGAAGTACTTATGTAAGACAAGTTACTGCAGGAACTATCGCTACAGAAGTACTTATGTAAGACAAGTTACTGCAGGAACTATCGCAGCAGAAGTACTTATGTAAGACAAGTTACTGCAGGAACTATCGCTACAGAAGTACTTATGTAAGACAAGTTACTGCAGGAACTATCGCTACAGAAGTACTTATGTAAGACAAGTTACTGCAGGAACTATCGCTACAGAAGTACTTATGTAAGACAAGTTACTGCAGGAACTATCGCTACAGAAGTACTTATGTAAGACACGTTACTGCAGGAACTATCGCTACAGAAGTACTTATGTAAGACAAGTTACTGCAGGAACTATCGCTACAGAAGTACTTATGTAAGACAAGTTACTGCAGGAACTATCGCTACAGAAGTACTTATGTAAGACAAGTTACTGCAGGAACTATCGCTACAGAAGTACTTATGTAAGACAAGTTACTGCAGGAACTATCGCTACAGAAGTACTTATGTAAGACACGTTACTGCAGGAACTATCGCTACAGAAGTACTTATGTAAGACAAGTTACTGCAGGAACTATCGCTACAGAAGTACTTATGTAAGACAAGTTACTGCAGGAACTATCGCTACAGAAGTACTTATGTAAGACAAGTTACTGCAGGAACTATCGCTACAGAAGTACTTATGTAAGACAAGTTACTGCAGGAACTATCGCTACAGAAGTACTTATGTAAGACAAGTTACTGCAGGAACTATCGCTACAGAAGTACTTATGTAAGACAAGTTACTGCAGGAACTATCGCTACAGAAGTACTTATGTAAGACAAGTTACTGCAGGAACTATCGCTACAGAAGTACTTATGTAAGACAAGTTACTGCAGGAACTATCGCTACAGAAGTACTTATGTAAGACAAGTTACTGCAGGAACTATCGCTACAGAAGTACTTATGTAAGACAAGTTACTGCAGGAACTATCGCTACAGAAGTACTTATGTAAAACAAGTTACTGCAGGAACTATCGCTACAGAAGTACTTATGTAAGACAAGTTACTGCAGGAACTATCGCTAAAGACGTACTTATGTAAGACAAGTTACTACAGGAACTATCGCTACAGAAGTACTTATGTAAAACAAGTTACTGCAGGAACTATCGCAGCAGAAGTACTTATGTAAAACAAGTTACTACAAGAACTATCACTACAGAAGTACTTATGTAAAACAAGTTACTACAGGAACTATCGCTACAGAAGTACTTATGTAAAACAAGTTACTACAGGAACTATCGCTACAGAAGTACTTATGTAAAACAAGTTGCTACAGGAACTATCGCTACAGAAGTACTTATGTAAAACAAGTTACTACAGGAACTATCGCTACAGAAGTACTTATGTAAAACAAGTTACTACAGGAACTATCGCAGCAGAAGTACTTATGTAAAACAAGTTACTACAGGAACTATCGCTACAGAAGTACAATTGTACTTATGTAAAACAAGTTACTATCGCTACAGAAGTACTTATGTAAAACAAGTTACTACAGGAACTATCGCTACAGAAGTACTTATGTAAAACAAGTTACTACAGGAACTATCGCTACAGAAGTACTTATGTAAAACAAGTTACTACAGGAACTATCGCTACAGAAGTACTTATGTAAAACAAGTTACTGCAGGAACTATCGCTACAGAAGTACTTATGTAACACAAGTTGCTACAGGAACTATCGCTACAGAAGTACTTATGTAAGACAAGTTACTGCAGGAACTATCGCTACAGAAGTACTTATGTAAGGCACGTTACTGCAGGAACTATCGCTACAGAAGTACTTATGTAAAACAAGTTACTACAGGAACTGTCGCTACAGAAGTACTTATGTAAAACAAGTTACTACAGGAACTATCGCTACAGAAGTACAATTGTACTTATGTAAAACAAGTTACTTCAGGAACTATCGCAGCAGAAGTACTTATGTAAAACAAGTTACCACAGGAACTATCGCAGCAGACGTACTTATGTAAAACAAGTAACTGCAGGAACTATCGCTACAGAAGTACTTATGTAAGACAGGTTACTGCAGGAACTATCGCAGCAGAAGTACTTATGTAAGACACCTTACTGCAGGAACTATCGCTACAGAAGTACTTATGTAAGACAAGTTACTGCAGGAACTATCGCAGCAGAAGTACTTATGTAAGACAAGTTACTGCAGGAACTATCGCTACAGAAGTACTTATGTAAGACAAGTTACTGCAGGAACTATCGCTACAGAAGTACTTATGTAAGACAAGTTACTGCAGGAACTATCGCTACAGAAGTACTTATGTAAGACAAGTTACTGCAGGAACTATCGCAGCAGAAGTACTTATGTAAGACAAGTTACTGCAGGAACTATCGCTACAGAAGTACTTATGTAAGACAAGTTACTGCAGGAACTATCGCTACAGAAGTACTTATGTAAGACAAGTTACTGCAGGAACTATCGCTACAGAAGTACTTATGTAAGACAAGTTACTGCAGGAACTATCGCTACAGAAGTACTTATGTAAGACAAGTTACTGCAGGAACTATCGCTACAGAAGTACTTATGTAAGACAAGTTACTGCAGGAACTATCGCTACAGAAGTACTTATGTAAGACAAGTTACTGCAGGAACTATCGCTACAGAAGTACTTATGTAAGGTAAGTTACTGCAGGAACTATCGCTACAGAAGTACTTATGTAAGGCAAGTTACTGCAGGAACTATCGCTACAGAAGTACTTATGTAAGACAAGTTACTGCAGGAACTATCGCTACAGAAGTACTTATGTAAGACAAGTTACTGCAGGAACTATCGCAGCAGAAGTACTTATGTAAGACAAGTTACTGCAGGAACTATCACTACACAAAAACTTATGTAAGACAAGTTACTGCAGGAACTATCGCAGCAGAAGTACTTATGTAAGACAAGTTACTGCAGGAACTATCGCTACAGAAGTACTTATGTAAGACAAGTTACTGCAGGAACTATCGCTACAGAAGTACTTATGTAAGACAAGTTACTGCAGGAACTATCGCTACAGAAGAACTTATGTAAGACAAGTTACTGCAGGAACTATCGCAGCAGAAGTACTTATGTAAAACAAGTTGCTACAGGAACTATCGCAGCAGAAGTACTTATGTAAAACAAGTTGCTACAGGAACTATCACAGCAGAAGTACTTATGTAAAACAAGTTGCTACAGGAACTATCGCTACAGAAGTACTTATGTAAAACAAGTTACTACAGTAACTATCGCTACAGAAGTACTTATGTAAAACAAGTCGCTACATGAACTATCGCTACAGAAGTACATACACGCTTTAACACAGGTCTCCGGTGGACCAGCTTCATAGGCGGATCCTTGCTCTATTGTCAGCGACAGGGGCCAGGAGGATGAGGAAGTAGATTGAACTAGAAAGGTAAAGATAATCACTAGGACATACAAACGTAGCGGAGTGAAGTGTTAGAGACTTGCGCACGTCTGTCTGGCGTCATTATCTGGGTCTCTACAATAATCTTTATTGTCAATAATGTGTTTGATCATCCTTTTTCCATTTGATACGGGGAATATCCCAGTTAGGGATAAGGTTTGATAGTCTATTTAAGCCAGCTAGTTTTAACGATCGTTAGAGTGTTAGAGACTTCACATTACTAGGTCCGCGTTAGAGACTTCACATTACTAGGTCCGCGTTAGAGTGTTAGAGACTTCACATTACTAGGTCCACGTTAGACAGATGTAGCTTCCATTACTAGGTCCGCGTTAGAGTGTTAGAGACTTCACATTACTAGGTCCGCGTTAGAGTGTTAGAGACTTCACATTACTAGGTCCGCGTTAGAGTGTTAGAGACTTCACATTACTAGGTCCGCGTTAGAGTGTTAGAGACTTCACATTGCTAGGTCCATGTTAGAGTGTTAGAGACTTCACATTACTAGGTCCGCGTTAGAGTGTTAGAGACTTCACATTACTAGGTCCGCGTTAGAGTGTTAGAGACTTCACATTACTAGGTCCGCGTTAGAGTGTTAGAGACTTCACATTACTAGGTCCGCGTTAGAGTGTTAGAGACTTCACATTACTAGGTCCGCGTTAGAGTGTTAGAGACTTCACATTACTAGGTCCGTGTTAGAGTGTTAGAGACTTCACATTACTAGGTCCGTGTTAGAGTGTTAGAGACTTCACATTACTAGGTCCGCGTTAGAGTGTTAGAGACTTCACATTACTAGGTCCGCGTTAGAGTGTTAGAGACTTCACATTACTAGGTCCGCGTTAGAGTGTTAGAGACTTCACGTTAATAGGTCCGTGTTAGAGTGTTAGAGACTTCACATTACTAGGTCCGTGTTAGAGTGTTAGAGACTTCACATTACTAGGTCCGCGTTAGAGTGTTAGAGACTTCGCTTTACTAGGTCCGCGTTAGAGTGTTAGAGACTTCACATTACTAGGTCCGTGTTAGAGTGTTAGAGACTTCACATTACTAGGTCCGCGTTAGAGTGTTAGAGACTTCACATTACTAGGTCCGTGTTAGAGACTTCACATTACTAGGTCCGTGTTAGAGTGTTAGAGACTTCACATTACTAGGTCCGGCCTCGTTGGTGGGGTGACCAGTTCCCATTCTCACTGCCTTTGTCTTCCCTAACTCGAGAGCAGATTCATGTATCCAGTTACCACTGGGTAGACTGGGGCGTGATGCCACAGTGTTTCGAACTAGACACCTTTGCCACGAGAGGCCAGCGTTGTAAGGTCATGAAATACAGAAAGGTTATTTACTAGTTTTGAACACAAGCAACGATGACGTAATGATGCGTGTGTTTTTCCGAAAGATTTTGAACTCTCAAAGCGTTTTCGAAATATTTGTTATAGGTAATTTTATGAGAGCAGAGCTGTAATATCTGTGCCGCTCTTTTCCGCACATTCAACATCCCTATACAAAGAAGTAAATAAATATTAGACAAACATAAAGGTATGTTGTCAGGCACTCGTAACAAATAAAGAAGTAGAAAACTAGACAACAGAAAAACAACAGACGTGAGTGGCTTACCCAGGACCTTCCGTGCGACAACCCCGCCTAGCTATGCAAGCGAATCACACTATCCTCCCTGCCATCTAGGCATCACCAAAAAATGATGCTTCGATGACGGGTCATTAGTGCGACCCGATGACATAACACCGGAAATTTACCATGGGCAGTCCAGCCTATTAATGAGGCAATCACTTATGTTGTTCCCCTATTATACAGTATAGGTCAGACCACACAAGACTGTCGTAGATTTTTGATAGGAGAATTAAGACATAGATTGGTCCCTTCTGAATAGAAATAGAATAGGTGATAGCTCTGTGGGAGAAATTAATAGAAATAGATTTTCACGAGTGAGATGGTAGTAACTAATAGAGGCTGTCCCTGAAATCGAGAATCTTCTCTTTTTTCAGCCTATCTTCTACAACAGATTTAGAGGAGTCAGACAGTCTATTATGATATATATATATATATATATATATATATATATATATATATATATATATATATATATATATATATATATATATATATATATATATATACCACTCACATACACACACAAGTGACGACAGTTAGACGCACAGACGTGAAAACTATAACAATGGAATATAGGTATTTGGGACCAGCTGACTAACACACTGGTATAAGTTTATGTAAATTTTATTAACATAAAGAAAATTGTCCACAACAAATAAGTTTGCGTATCAAGCACATATAATTACACATAGGTTAATGAATTACTAAAAGAATAGACCCATAGGTATAATCTTGTCCCCCGATGTTTAGCCCACGATCCTGTTAGAAGAAAAGTGATAGCCCCAAAGAGTCACGGATTCATACGCTATAGTCTAAGATTTCCCTCTAAGGGTAAGAACAGAGTTGATACATTAATCTGACCCCACGGCCAGCTAGGCATCCCCCAAAAAAAGATGCTTTGCTGGCTATTTATCAGTACGAAACACACAAGATAACACCGGAAGTATACAGTGGGCAACTCAGCCATTTAATGACGCAATCACTTCTGTTGTTCCCCTATCAACAGTATGTGTCAGTCCAAACAAGACAAAGACCTTGATACTGGGTCCAGTAAATAGTAGAAGACTTAAGGACAATAGTATAGAACAGAGGGTAGGTTTCTGGTATTGTATAAACATAAATAACACATAATGAAGGGAAACCCGAGGCCTGTAAACAGTAAATTAATATTAGACAAACACAAAGGTATGTCCTCAGGCACTCGTAAGAAATAAAGAAGTAGAACACTTGGACAACAGAAAAACAACAGACGTGAGTGGCTTACCCAGGGTTCGAACCCCGTACCTTCCGTACGACAACTCCGCCTAGCTATCAAGCGAATCACACTGACCCCACGGCCAGCTAGGCATCCCCAAAAAAGGATGCTTTGCTGACTATTTATCAGTACGAAACACACAAGATAACACCGGAAGTATACAGTGGGCAACTCAGCCCTTTAATGACGCAATCACTTCTGTTGTTCCCCTATCAACAGTATGTGTCAGTCCAAACAAGACAAAGACCTTGATACTGGGTCCAGTAAATAGTAGAAGACTTAAGGACAATAGTATAGAACAGAGGGTAGGTTTCTGGTATTGTATAAACATAAATAACACATAATGAAGGGAAACCCGAGGCCTGTAAACAGTAAATTAATATTAGACAAACATAAAGGTATGTTCTTTCCCTTCCTTATGTGTTATTTATGTTTATACAATACTAGAAACCTACCCTCTGTTCTATACTATTGTCCTTAAGTCTTCTACTATTTACTGGACCCAGTATCAAGGTCTTTGTCTTGTTTGGACTGACACATACTGTTAATAGGGGAACAACAGAAGTGATTGCGTCATTAAAAGGGCTGAGTTGCCCACTGTATACTTCCGGTGTTATCTTGTGTGTTTCGTACTGATAAATAGTCAGCAAAGCATCCTTTTTTGGGGATGCCTAGCTGGCCGTGGGGTCAGTGTGATTCGCTTGATAGCTAGGCGGAGTTGTCGTACGGAAGGTACGGGGTTCGAACCCTGGGTAAGCCACTCACGTCTGTTGTTTTTCTGTTGTCCAAGTGTTCTACTTCTTTATTTCTTACGAGTGCCTGAGGACATACCTTTGTGTTTGTCTAATATTAATTTACTGTTTACAGGCCTCGGGTTTCCCTTCCTTATGTGTTATTTATGTTTATACAATACCAGAAACCTACCCTCTGTTCTATACTATTGTCCTTAAGTCTTCTACTATTTACTGGACCCAGTATCAGGGTCTTTGTCTTGTTTGGACTGACACATACTGTTGATAGGGGAACAACAGAAGTGATTGCGTCATTAAAGGGCTGAGTTGCCCACTGTATACTTCCGGTGTTATCTTGTGTGTTTCGTACTGATAAATAGTCAGCAAAGCATCCTTTTTTGGGGATGCCTAGCTGGCCGTGGGGTCAGTGTGATTCGCTTGATAGCTAGGCGGAGTTGTCGTACGGAAGGTACGGGGTTCGAACCCTGGGTAAGCCACTCACGTCTGTTGTTTTTTCTGTTGTCCAAGTGTTCTACTTCTTTATTTCTTACGAGTGCCTGAGGACATACCTTTGTGTTTGTCTAATATTAATTTACTGTTTACAGGCCTCGGGTTTCCCTTCCTTATGTGTTATTTATGTTTATACAATACCAGAAACCTACCCTCTGTTCTATACTATTGTCCTTAAGTCTTCTACTATTTACTGGACCCAGTATCAAGGTCTTTGTCTTGTTTGGACTGACACATACTGTTGATAGGGGAACAACAGAAGTGATTGCGTCATTAAAGGGCTGAGTTGCCCACTGTATACTTCCGGTGTTATCTTGTGTGTTTCGTACTGATAAATAGTCAGCAAAGCATCCTTTTTTGGGGATGCCTAGCTGGCCGTGGGGTCAGTGTGATTCGCTTGATAGCTAGGCGGAGTTGTCGTACGGAAGGTACGGGGTTCGAACCCTGGGTAAGCCACTCACGTCTGTTGTTTTTCTGTTGTCCAAGTGTTCTACTTCTTTATTTCTTACGAGTGCCTGAGGACATACCTTTGTGTTTGTCTAATATTAATTTAACGTAAATCTGTATTTCGTTTGGTAAAAGTGAAACCCAGCTCTGCAGATCAGGTTTCATCCAATTTTCCGGGGAGCTTTCACTTTAACTGTATTTTTTCAGATTACTGTTAGTGTCACTTGAATCAGGTCAGATAAGAAATTTTAAACGGGCTCACAGGGTCAGAACTTAATTTTTCCAGTACTTCGGAAATGCCCGGTTGATAACTTCTTTCAATATGTATTGTCGTAGATTTTTGATAGGGGAATTAAGACTTGGGTTGGTCCCTTCTGAATAGATTAGAATGAGTGATAGCCACAGTGAGAGATGATAATAGAAATAGATTCATTATATCCTTCCGACGAGTGAGATGGTTAGAATGTGGTAGAGGTCTGTCTCTGAGATTCGAGAAATCAATTTTCTCTCTCTTCTCACCTATCTTTCTACGGCCGACCGATTTAGAGGATTCAATCAGTGGTCTAAAACACACAACACAACACACAACAATCACATTATTATATATATATATATATATATATATATATATATATATATTTCTATCCACTCACGTGCACGCACATACAAGACGACAGTTAGACGTACAGACGTGGGAAACTATAAATTCCAATGAAAATATACAGAAAAATGTGGAACGAGCTGACCAACGCAAGCTGATTAATAGTTCAATGGAGAAATTTTTTTAATTATCGTAATAAACTTCTATCACAACATAAAATATTACATCAAGCATATACAATATAGTCCAAAAAAAAAAAATTCAATGAATTGCTACAAGAAAAAGAATAGACCCCCAGTTATGCTTTCCCTCGATGTTTAAGTGGCCCACAGTCCCCCGTTAAGAAATTACGATTATGTGCCCCAAAGAGTCACGGATCACATGGTGAGTTGGTCTAATATTTCCCACTTTTAAGGTATGACTGTTTGACAGCGAGTATGATATTCTCTGCTCACAGAAGTTTTACTGTAAGGGAAATATGGTTAGCCGAATACCTTTGGTGCATAAAAAACCCCTGTTTAAGACAGCAAAAGAGTGAAAGTGCAAATTTCAACAATAAACAATCTCTTGACTCAGGGACCTGCACTGATCGGGGGTCTATTTGTCACATCATGCCGTTAGGCAGTGCAACTCTTGCTACCCATACTTACAGTTTTGTTAACATCCTCTGGAAACACATATCCTTTTTAGAATTCACATACACGACTTTCTTGGACCTGTTATTGTTCTTTTGACCACAGAAATCCCAGTTCCAAAATAGAAGTCTCAGTTTGAATTCTCTGCTTCAGGGAAACGATTCTTCAGGTGTTGCGAATATTACTATTGGACTATATTGTTTCGGTCACTCATTAAAAATAATGTCAGGACACGTAAAATACAATAACGGAGCAAGGAGTTATCAATAAAAGTTATCCCTTGATCTAGGAAGATGAGGAATGTCAGATCGGTGTCTACTTTCAGGACAGGAGATCAAAGCTTTGGTCACCACACACTTGGTTGGGTGGGTATTGATGTTAATAACAATCTTGTTGGTTAAGTAATTCTTAGTGGATTATGAATTAGGGGTTCAGCTGTGAAGGTCCCTGAATATAATAATATTAGAGTAACTTTCCAGGGGCACCTTTCTACTACCACCACTTCATGATCTCATTCAGACCTTATTTTAGATAGAATGTAAGATGACTACGTTTGGTGTCTAGGGTTATGAAATGTTAGTATAAGGTTGCATTAACCCTAATCTAAAGGGATATAAACATTTACTAAATTTATGATTTTATTAATACAAGAACAAAACAGTACCACGATCATCACATACGAACTCACTTTAAAAGACAAATCTTTAGTAAAGTCAGTTGGTCGAAAGTTTGGTAAAGTTAATATTTTTCAACTATTATATTGTCCTTGAATCTATTTATTTGGACTCCAGGACTGTCCTAATCAAAAGTGAAAATCATAGAAATTAATTACGTCATCAATCAATTTTTATTACACAATGGGTCTTCCGTGAACTTATAATACACATATTATTATAATATAAGGAGCTCGTTAGTCGTATTCTTTATACACTGAAGGTGACTTCTAATATACTATAGGTTGATTGTTTTTGTATAGTCCTATTTATCTCTGCATGTTGTTTGTCCGGAAGTTAACGTTTTATGGAAATGCACTGATGGAATGTTTTATGGTCACTTATTCCCAGTCTTCTTTTCTAATATATAATGATAGTAGAGCGATCAGGTGCCGAAAAACATGGCACCTTTTTTGTAATATTATGTAGGACTCTTCCCTGCCACTTCGTGATACGACAACCTTTCAGCTCCCACATTTCTTCAAGGGAAATTGATGGTGGTTTACAGTTGGTTCCGAAAAAAGGCAAAAGACTGTGGTATGACACGTATATCGGCCCACTGTAGTCTGGCCACGCGGAGTTATTGACAGCAACCAAAAAACCCTCTGAAATCAGAAGGATTAATGCTCTCCTTCGTAATCAAAGCACTACAATAATAACTCAACAACCAGTACAGGCACATTACAGCGGACAAAAACATGTAACGATCAGTCTTTACGACAAATTGTCCTTTCACCTAGTTTTCTTTTGATTGTACAAGGTGGTACCAGTATTCCTCGTCCTAATAGTTACAAGTGGTAAACCAACGCTTGATGCAATTCCAGCAAGATAATCTGTTGGGTCACATACAATATAGAATAGGTATTATGCTCAATCTGATGTTAATCTATATAATTTAGTTGGTCTACACCTCTCTTGATAGTGTCTTTCATGTGCTGGATCAATCTCTAGACTCTGTTTGAGTCCTGCCCATAGAAGTCACTTACTTACCAGTGTATGTTAGTATTTCATCATTCCAATTTTATTTTAAATGCAATATTTCAGAAAATTCAATCTTACGACATAATGCAAGGAAATAACACAAGTTTTGGCACGATGACTAGGCAATAGAATATGGCAATTTTCGATCTGCCCACTATGTCAGGTTTTCATATGTATCTAGAAAATAACTTCCGCCTTAGTGAAAATCAGTCGATCATGCTTTGCACAAAATATTGGGAATTCCGACAAATGGCAGTGCACGAACACTCCCCGTTCGTAGTAGTGATGTCAGTATCATACTGCTTTGTCCAAGATGGGGACGCATGTGAGATTTATTTTTGAATCTATCGTTTTCAAATAACAAACTCCCTCAATATGTTTTCCAAGGCAAAATATTTTTTAGTTTTACAGGTTCAACGAATCATACTTTCGCCTTCCTTGTAAAATCCAACCAAATCAAATACACCACGAACCTTTTAACCTCACTACCCGCAAGTACGTTTTTTCAGAACATGCATAAAAAATTACAAAGCAGGCATGATCTTTACTTGACAGTCTGGTCGGAACCTGACTATAGTATTATGGCTATAATGAGTTTAATTAATGGACGATTTGCGTAAGGACTATTTCATATATTCTTTGGAAACAAGTCCTAAGGTACACGAATATGCAAGTTTTATGTGACTAGTAGGAGAATAGGTTCAGAAGAAACACAGAAAGTTTTTTTTCTAAGAAAGTGTTATTTTTATTTTATAGTCTATGGACTACGCATGTTCAATTCTTTCCCATAACATGCTGTTTCTCTATTTTACGTGATAATTAGAGTCCTTTGAAAGAAAGAGCTAAGGTAGTTTTTGTGACACGAGTTGTCTACATGTTCTCAATTTTTAGCCTAAGTATTTTGGGGGAAACTCCTAAGGCAAGCGCTTGCCCTTGTATTGGTATTGGCTTTTAGTTTAAAATAATGGAAACGAATTTTACATTTCATACTTGTCCTATCCATCCTCGTTCCCCGGATGAATTTTTCACATATTTTCATAGAAGGGAATAGTGATGTAAACAGTCAAATACGAATTTGAAAAATTTGGTTTACCGTTTTTGTTTGGCTATTCGTTAGCAAATAACATCATTTGAATACGTAGGCAACAGAATACCAACCGTTCTCGTAGAAAATTCTTTTACACTTTCAATATCTTGCTTTATGCCCCTATAACTTCAGCAGTATATATTTAATTTAGATATTGTATTTAGAAATTCACACTAGACCCCACGGCCACTAATGTCCCCCCTTTAGAACAGACGATCATATGTCAGTTCCTATTTTCTAAATACACATAGATGAATTATTACTATCTATGCCCTGATGACTACTCTGATGTTCGTCGTACGGATGTGTCTGCTTAAAAAAATCAGCTCCCACATAGTTTTTTCCTGGGAATGTACTCTATGGTAAACTGGAATGGCTGTAAGAGCAAAAAGACCAGCGTAATAACCTAGCATTTTCATGCCTTGCTTGTGACAGACACACGAGTGGTTTATGATCTGTCTGGATCCTAAATGATTGTACCGTCGTATAGAGATAAATCTGGAACTTTTTTTTTATACCC
Source organism: Oreohelix idahoensis (assembly GCA_024509875.1). Lineage (NCBI taxonomy): Eukaryota > Metazoa > Mollusca > Gastropoda > Stylommatophora > Oreohelicidae > Oreohelix > Oreohelix idahoensis. The sequence goes on along the minus strand of JAMPIV010019192.1, from coordinate 345,007 downwards.
ATAGATGACTGCCAGACATTACAGGCTTTTCCACTTGTTGAATATTTTTGTTCCTGGCTGTATTCAACTTACGGCTAGCATAAGCTACTGGGGTTAATTCCCCATCAAGTGAATTTGACCGTTGTAATAGAGCGATCTGCAACCCCAAAACCGATATTACTCTGCATCCGTTCTCAGAATGAATTCTTGACTTAAGTCAGGTAATTTCAAAATAGGCCTGCTTGTGAGCTTTTCTTTCAAATTCTTGGTTCTGCTAATTCACACATTGCGCGTCCAAATAATTTCTATCAGGATTTCATTTGCGCTCGTTAAAATCAGTCAATGGAGCACTACATATGGAGTTAAAGTTTCTTTATTATACTTATTTTGGTATAAAATACCACATAATGAGACAAAAGATCGCACACATCTTTTTTTGTTTGTGGTCTTGGTGCTTTTTTTAACTTCTCCAGTTCTTGGGGGTCAGGGGTCATGTTTCCCTGATGTACTGTGTGGCCCAAGGAATTCCAGCTCTTTACATCCAACACAGCATTTCGTCGGTCTAGCTGTCAAATTGGTCTCTCTCAATCGATCAAAACAACATATTCAGAGAGTTAATGTGTTCTCTCAAAAGTTTCTGTTGCTATGAGATATAATCATCCATGAAGTTGGTGATGCATGGATTCTTCAGGGGATCCAGTAACTTTTCTCATCATCCTCGAAAAACACTCGGTGCATTTTTCAGCCCGAATGGCAACATATTAAATTCATAATGTCCTTCCGAGGTGCTAAAAGGCTAAATAAGGTTTTACTCCGGCTTTACTGGAATCTGATAGTAGCCTTTGCTCAGATCCACTTTAGAGAAATATTTAGCTCTATTCAGCTGGCAAACAGCTGATTTGCATCAGGTAATGGATCCACCTGACCTTCTGCGACAGCATTCAGTTTCCTGTACTCTATACACAGTCTGCGTCCTCCAGAGGGTTTTCTAAACAGAACCACACTGGATGCTGTAGGGAGATTCACTGTGCGAGGGATAATCCCTTCTCTCAACAGATAATCTATCTCCTCCCTTAAAGCTTTTTCCTTAGCGAACGGAATCGAATAGGCTTTCATACCGATTGGTGTTGGGTCTATGAGTTTCATATCATACTCCAATAAATTTGTATGACCCGGACGGTCCGTTAACACATCTGTATGATTATTCAGAACCTGTTGAACCCTCTCCCTCTGAATTTCCGTTAAGTGTGTGCTGATTTTTTACCTGTGCGGCGGTTTCACAGGGATGTAAAGGATATTATGAGAAGTGAGTGGTTCCTTTTTCATCTCCATTGCAACAGACAAGGTCAGTAGGTCTGTCTCTTCCTGGTTTTCTCTGTCCAGATATTTCTTCAGGAGATTCACAAGATAGATTGTCTCTTTCCCTTTCTTATCTATCTTATAATTTGTTATAGACACCTTCTCTAGAACTGTATATGGACCTTGCCATCCAATTTGCAATTTATTCTGGCTGCCGGGCAGTAGAAGGAGCACCTTCTCTCCCACAGATAATTCTCGATCCTTCGCTTTCTTATTGTAATAGGCAGCATGCTTTTTCCTGGCTTGTCTCAAATTTTCATTGGCAAGTTTCCAGCCAGTTTTAAGACGAGTGGTCAGCTCTTTCACATATTGATATGATGAGGTAATATTTTCTTCTGCCTTTTCATCGATCCAGGTCCTTAACAGGGCTACATATGGACTTTAAAGTTTACATACTTATTTTTCAAAGCACGGGTATGGTTCCTTCCCTTAGAAGCCTTATAGTGATGATTTTTCTTTCTAGAATCATCATTCACAAATCGACCGCTACCAATTTTTTCTTTGGGGTTTTCCCCCCACTTTAAGTTCCTTGTGAGAGATCTTCTCTCTCTTTTATCTTCCTCCAGTTCACATAAGTCCGACTGAGGGATTTTCGGCTTATTCTGGGGTAAGACATCTCTTTGTACTCGCTGCATAGTGGCCATTGTAAAACATCAAAGTGAAGACTGTCTGTGAAAAGGGGGCTCCCATTCCACTTTGTCCACTTTATTAATTTTATTTTTCTTTCCATTGTCAGGCCTAAGTTTGCCCCGTGGTGTGTCTAGGTCCTGATCAATTTTCCCACTTGTGGGTGTTCCCTCATGTAGTATGCCACATCTTTCTACAAAATTCTCAATGTCAAACATTTCATCTGGCCAATAATAATTTTGAGCCACCTTTTGGATGATGGTACCTATTTTCTCATGGTCCCCTTCTTTTCCAACATGTAGGCGCCTTATCACATCTGCCCTATTTGCCTTTGGAAGAATCAACTGTCCGTTACCAGTGGATCCAGTTCCGGCCTTCCTGTAAATCAATTTGTTTTTCATGTAGAAATCTCCCTTGCCTGGAGGTGTATGACATTTGGGCAATTTCTTAAAACAAGGTTTAAGGGTCTTATCCCTAGCCTGTGCCATCCTCATCTCATCTGGAGGGGTATTTATCAGATTATCCTCCTCCTGTTTAGACTGTGATCTGGTCTGAAGCGTGGCCATGTACACAGGTCTCTTTTTACACACTTCTGTGTTATGGTTGTCCATCCGACACCAACTACAATATAATCTACCTTTATGAAAAGGTTTTCTTTCATCATATTTCCTTTCATTGAATTGTGAGGGTTTATTATTATAGCCATTGCGTGGCCTATCAAACTGGTGCTTACCTTTGTTCTGGTCTCTATGGTCAAACTTATTAAAGTTTTGAGGTGCCTTAAAATTGTCTACCTGTTTCTTTTTATTACCAACTACCTCTGCTTGGGCTGCCTGATACCTCTCAGCGACATTGAGTAACTCACCCAGCCTCTCTGCACCTTGTTCCATGAGAAACTTTCTCAGGTCTGGAGCCATGGACTCTCTTAGCTGCTCAATAAGGATCATTTCCTTAAGATCTTGGGTTTTCCCCAGAGCAGTCCATTTCTCCAAGTAGGTCTCTAACCGTGCAGAGAACTGGTGATAAGTCTCACCCGACAGTAGTTTGGCATTCCTAAATTTTTTCTATAAAATTCCCCATTCTTTCTGCAGCTAGTCTCTTTTCTTCTGCTTCTCTTTCTGCAGCTAGTCTCTTTTCTTCTCTTTCTGTAGCTAATCTCTTTTCTTCTCTTTCTGCAGCTAGTCTCTTTTCTTTTCTTTCTGTAGCTAATCTCTTTTCTTCTCTTTCTGCAGCTAGTCTCTTTTCTTCTGCCTCCAATGCCCTAGCCTCCTTGTCAGCCTCAATCTGCAGCCTCTTAAGTTCTTTATCTGCCTCTAACTTTTTTGCTTCAGCTCAATCTGCAGCCTCTTAATTTCTTTTTCAGCCTCTAACTTTCTTTCAGCTTCTTTTTCTAATCTTTTTTCTTCTCGTTCAATAAATTTGTCACATTCAGTTGTGACATAAGCAATCATAATTTGCTCCTCCATTCCCAATTCTTTAACAGCCTGCACAGCAGCAGATCGAAACTTAGCCAGATCAGCCATTTTGTACTAGGCAAACCTTTTAAAATTTCTAACTAGACAAATTTCTAATTATAACTAACAATTTCTAATTATAACTAAGAACAACCACAGTCACTGATAGCTCAACCACTATTTAATTTCTCCAAAAGAAAATGCTTTTAGTTTTATACTATCTGAGATTCCTAATATAATTGATAATATTTTAAGAATTTAAAATCCCAGAAGCAAACTACCCAATATAGCTGGTTTTATGAAAAGTTCAATCCCGGACGAGCCCCCAATATATGTTGTGGGTTTGATGTTAATACAGTTTGTTGTTAAGAAATCTTAGTGTACTGAATGAGGTCAGCTGTGAAGGTCCCTGAATATAATAAATATTAGTGTAAATTTCCAGGGCACCTTTCTACTACCACCACTATGATCTCATTCAGACTTATTCTAGATAGAATGTAAGATGACTACGTTTGGTGTCTAGGGTTATGAAATGTTAGTGTAAGGTTGCATTAACCAACTAAACATATAAACAATTACACAAATTATTTTATTATCTAATACAATACAACAGTACCACGACAGTCACATACGAACTACACTTTAAAAGACTATCTTTAGTAAGTCAGTGGTTGAAAATTTGGTAAAGTTAATATTTTTCAATTTATTGTCCTGAATCTAATTTATTTGGAATCAGGACTGACAATCAAAAGTGAAATCATAGAAATTAATTACATCAATCAATTTACACAAGGGGTCTTCTGACCATAATACACATTTTATTATATAAGGGTGTAGTTGTATTGTTTAACTGAGGTGACTTCTAGTATACACTGGTTGATTGTTTATTATCATCATCTCTGCATGTTGTTTGTAAGTTTTTATGGACACTGATGGAATATTTATATCACTATTCCCAGTCTCTTTTCTAATATAATGTTAGTTGAGCGATCAGGTGCCGAAACATGCACCTATCTTTGTAATATGATGTAGGACTCTTCCTGCACTTCGCTGAACGACAACCTTCAGCTCCCACTTCTTCAAGAATGATAGTGGTTTACAGTTGTCTCCAAAAAAGGCAAGACTGTGGCATGAATATATCGGCCCACTGTAGTCTGGCACCAGTTATTGACAGCAACCAAAACCCTCTGAAATCAGAAGGATATGCCTCCTTCGTAATCAACAGCCTACAATAATACTCAACAACCAGTACAGGCACATTACAAACAAACATGTAAGATCAGCTCTTTACGACAATCCCTTTCACCAGTTTCTTTTGATGTGACCAGGTATACCAGTATTCCTCTCCCCTAATAGTTACAACGCCTCTGCAATTCCAGCAATAATCTGTTGTCCATACAATAGGTTAGGTATTATGCTCCTGATGATAATCCTATATAATTTAGTTGGTCTACACCTCTCTGATAATCTTTCATATGCTGGATCAATCTCTAGACTCTGTTTTGAGTCTGCCATAGACTCACTTACTTACAGTCGTATGTTAGTATTTCACATTCAAATTTTATTTTAAATAAAATGTTAAGAAAATCAATCTTACCACAAATGCAAGGAAATAACACAAGTTAAACGATGACTAGGCAATAGAATATGGCACATTTTCGATCTGCCCTATGTCCAGGCTTTTCCTATGTTAGAAAATTCTCCGCCTGCTCTCATCGATCTTGCTTTGCACAAAATTTACTTGAAATGGCAGTGAACAGTCCCCGTTTCGTACCAGTATCTACTGCTTTGTCCAATGGAACCATGTTTACATTTATTTTTGAATCTATCGTTTCAAATAACAACTCCCAATATGTTTCCAAGGCAAATATATTTTTAGTTTTAGGTCAACCAATCATACTTCGCCTTCCTTTAAAATCCAACCAATCAAATATCCCGTACCTTTTAACCTCATTTACCCAAAGTCGTTTTTTCAAAACATGCCATAAAAAATTACAAGCAGGCATGATCTTTACTTGACAGTCTGGTCGGGTCCACTATAGTATTATGGCTATAATTAGTTAATTAATGGACTATTTGCGTAACTATTTCCATATTCTTTGTCAACAAGTCCTAAGGTACACGAATATACAATTTATATGGGACTAGTTGGCCTGGTTCAGAAGTACACAGTTTTTTTTGTAAGTTAGTGTTTTTTTATTTTTAGTCTACTACAAGTTCAATTCTTTCCCATGTGCTGTCTTCTCTATTTACGTGATAATTACGTCCTTTGAAATAAGAGCTAAGGTTGTTTTTGTGACACGAGTTGTCTACATGTTCTAACTTTTTCCTCGTATTTTGGGGAAACCCCTAAGGCAAGGCTTGCCCCTGTATTGGTATTGGCTTTTAGTTTAAAATCAATGCGAAACGAATTTACATTTCATCTTTCCTTTCCCCTCCTCGTTCCACGATGCATTTTTAGGCACATATTTTCTTAGAACTAGGAATAGTGATTATGTCAAGGACGAATTTGAAAAATTTTGGTACCGTTTTGTTTGGCTATTCGTTAGCAAATAATAATCTGAAGGCGTAGGCGATACCAACAGTTCTAGTAGAAAATTCTTTTATACTTTCTTATCTTGCCTTTATGCCCTATATTGTTATATATTAATTTAGATATTGTATTTAGAAATTCACTACAACACCACTAGTCAAAACTCCGTCGGAATGTTACTGACGTTAATATGTTACTTGCCACATAGGCTAAAAATGTACTTGAGTTGTTTCTCAGGAAGAATTAAATATGGCGCGATAGGCCTGTTACTTCATTTAACCTATAGGGTACTTGTAAAGATTATGCACCAAGGCTTTCAAGGAAAATGTTTTAGTTCTTCAAGATATCACTCATCAGTACTTAACGCTGGCAAAGTTAGGGTTAACCCCAGTATTCACGGAATAAAGGAAAAAACACATATAAAATAATTATACATACTAGGTACTCGTTATAACTTACATTTTTAAACTGCAAGCGTACAGCTTGACTTATCATTTAAAACGTCCCGTAAAATAAGTTATATACATAAAATCAATCATCATGAATTAGGAATACTTACGTATCCCGTCAATACTCACTGATGTAGCATTTCAGTTATAAGCTAATTTTAAAATATATTCTCGTCTGATTATTTAGCAGTTAAATTTAATTCCTCATAGCTACCTGGTTTTAAGCTAGAAATTATACTTTATTCTGCTTTCCACTGAAACACGTCACTAGAAAATAATATAGAATATATTTTAATTAATCTGCACAAGAATCTAACTAGGGAAATAAGCGATTTAACACTTTAAACACTTCACAAAATTACTAGATATCTAATATATAATATTTACCTCCGCACAGAACTACAGATTAATACCACGAACTAGAATCATTCAATATTATGGTAGTCTAGAACTCGGCAAAATGTGTCCCAGAAACTAAAGACTTTTCAATACGCAAGATATTTTTCTAGCCTGGCAATCTGTCTACTGCAGATTTAGGAGTAAGAACGAAAATCTAGTTTCAAACTCTGGTTAATATCTTAAACCCGACAAAGGGTCCCAACTTATTTCGCAAAACGAAATAATCTCCCCTTTCCGTCTTAAACACCTTACATTTAACACTTCCCATTACTAGACGTTTGCCATAACTGACACTTCTCGTCTTCACACCTCACGCTGACCAGGGCCAACAGTGAGTGCCGTGTCAGATGGGATTTCCAGACAAATGTCTCAAACTGCGTCTTGGAGATGTCGGTTATCGCGCCTCACCTGAGCGCTCAGCCGATGCAACTCGTTGTGGCAGGTGAAAATGCAGACGATATGTCGCCTATAAGTCTGGCGAAAGCGAATATTCACAGTTTACGTCTACACGCAATAACCTCCCGAGCATGTCATCTACGTAATAACATCACTAGTGCGTTTCTAAATGAGAACAGACACTCGGCGAAAGTTTGAATGGGAAAATAGTAATGTTTAAGTCGCAAACGAACGAATGCGAAAAAATACAAAAAGGATAAAAGAGTGATAATAAGGTACAGGACACGGGTAGAGAAAGAAAGGAAAATAGAAAATTTATTGATCATAAAACTCTCTATGACATGTGTGTATATATATATATATATATATATATATATATATATATATATATATATATATATATATATATATATATATATATATATATATATATATATATATATATATATATATATATATATATATATATATACAGTACTTTGCAAAAAAATGGCAGTCATATTTTCGCAACGCAGCACACTCATAGAAGCAAATAATCATTAAAACTGTATGTCCAGAGGAAGATTGGTATCTCCCCTATGTATTAACAGTGGTTTCAGTACAATATAATGTTTCCTTCTCCAGCAAGGCAAGCCTGGATGCGGCGAGGCATACTTCCCACAATTGTTTGTAGGTAATTGTGAGTCAGACTGTCCCAGTATTTTTCAGCTACCTTCTTCAATTGTTCAACGTCTCTGAGTCCACTCTTTTTTAAATGATTCTTGAGTAGTGCCCAAACGTTTTCAATTGGGTTTAGGTCGGGACTGTTGCTGGGCCACTTCAGCACTGTCACATTCTTCTGTTGCAGCCATGCTTTGGTGGTATGAGCTGTATGCTTTGGGTCATTGTCATGTTGAAATGTGTACCCATCGGGGTACATGACCTGCATAAATGGCAGAAGGTGTTCCTCTAGTATGTCGATGTACCTTTCTTTCGTGAGAATTCCTGTGAAAACACACAGTGGGGTGGCACCTCTTGCTGACACCCCTCCCCAAAGATGGAATTTCTGGGTATGTTTCGGTCGCTGGTACACAGGCGTTACAGAGTCTTTCATCCAAATATTTATTTGAGCAGGATAAGACCAAACAGAACATTCATCTGAAAAAATCACATTGTCCCATGACCAATTTTGGTGTTCGTGGCACCAGTTCAAGTGCATCTGTTTGTGAGTCTCTGTGAGAAATGGTGACGAAATTACCCGCTTTTTTGTGTAATTCATCCTGTGTAGCTCCCGGTTGACAATAGCATTAGATACCTCTGGGCTTCCCAACTCGATCATGCGCTGCCGTATGTTTTCTACACTCTTCATTGGCCCAGCCCGAACGATTTGGGCGAGACACCGATGGTCCTTTGTGACCAAAATTCTTGGCCTCCCACTACCTTCTTTTCGCTCGATTCCATTACCTGCTTTTAATTTACTCACAACTCTGTAGACAGTCCGCTCAGGAATGTTCAAGGTTTTAGAAATGGTGGAACATGTTTGATTTCCTTCATTCCAAAGCTGTGAAATTAACATACACTTTGACTTTGTATCCATTTTCTGCCACTAGCATTAGAAATTGTCGTCTGCTTTTATATCAAGGGACGTTACTCTACGCTAATTTTTTTTTTTACTTTTGGTAGTGTTTGCTCACTTAAGTGGAGTGCAAATTTGGGGCAGAACATGCATATTTAATTAGATTTCAGTTTATTTAGCTGAGCAATATGACTGCCATTTTTTTTATATATATATATATATATATATATATATATATATATATATATATATATATATAATGACATGTCATGGGGCCGAAAAAGCTGGAAAGCTCGAGGGCCGCTGGTTATAGAAAAAAAAAAAAAAAATATATATATATATATATATATATATATAATATATATATATATATATATATATATATATATATATATATATATATATATATATATATATATATATATATATATATATATATATATATATATTCTTGGTCACACCACAATTAGTCAAAATGTCGGAAATGTTATTGTTTGTAATATAGTTCGCCACAGGGCTGCACGTACTAGAGATTTTAGGAAGAATTTAATCTGGCGCGATCGGCCCAGTTACTTCATTTAGTCTTAAAGTTTGTGAAATGGGTACTCTGTCGTTTCTGGATGCAAACGCACTGCCAGACAGGTTTTACTTTGTAAACCCACGTATTTAAGGACACAAATGTTTTTTTCTTCAGAGATTTTACTCATATGTACTACACCGCTGGTTGAGGTTGGGCTTACTCCAGAATACTGTATAAAGAAAAACATATAGAATACATAATATTATGCACATATCCTATGTCTACCTCGCGTACAATAACATATATATTCACTTCGGTTATTTAATTTAAATCAGAAACTATAAGCTTAGAGCTTGACTCATCGTTTAAAACTCCCGTGAAATAAGTTATAGTCTTTACCAAAAATCAATCCTCATGAATTAAAAATATGTACATATTTCGTCAATACTCAATGATGACTCAGTGCATTAATTTAGTTTAGTTAAAATATTCTCTACTAGTTACTAGCAGTTTAATTAAATTTATTTACAGCTGCATGAGTTTAAGCTAGAAATATAATCTATTCTGCTATCCACTGTAACGCGTAAACTAGAGAATATAACAGACTTATAATTTAATCCCTCTGCACTGAAATCTAACTAGTGAAATAAAATAGGCGATTTACCACTTAAATCACTCAACACTGCTAGATATATAATATTACCTCCAGACAGAACTACAGGCGATCACCACAAAACTAGAATTATTCACTTATATCGGTATTCTAGAAGCTCGGCAAAATTGTCGAGAAAACTAAGAACTTCGCTATACAAGCTTATTCTCTAGCACGAAGCGATCCGTCTACTGCAACTTAGCAGGACTGAATGAATAAAGTCTAACTACTCTGGTATAATATCTGAAAACAGACAAAGGATGCACGCTATTGTCGAAAACTCGAAATTAGCGTCCCGTCTTAACACTTCACATTAACTCAGGCGCCGGCAATAAAACTGCCAGTGCTCGTTCTAACACCTGCCGCTACCTCTGGTCATTCCCGAGCGATGCATGTTGGCGCCTCTCACACCCATCACCGAGAAACTTAACAGTAGAAGCTTCGTGTCAGATGAAAATGTTAGACGATTGTCTGCCATCATATGTCTGTCGAGAACGAATTCACACGATTTCGTCTCATCAAGGACTTAGCTTAACAGCAATAAAAATGCATTGCTAAATAAGAAAAGAGACAGGCGAAGGTTCAGAAATATCCATGCTTGATATTTTGACAATATTTCTGCAATTTTTCCCCATTTAATATTAGTCCAGTTCATGCGGGTAAGTATGAGTAAGTACCTACCTCGTAAATAAATGGTTTTTTTCCGTCTTTTAGTTTCCATGCTTTGTATGTCCCATGCCTTCCTAAAGAGCAGGCAGAGTACCATATTGTTGTAGCTCCTCATTGTCCGGTGGTTCTTTACCATTGTATATTTGAGCCAGCAAGAAACCCGCCACAACATGGCAGAAACAGTTATGTTGAGCTCTTCCTGCTGCATGTTCTGATGGCGTGACTAGTTCTTATGTGGTTATTTTATGCTTTTCTATCCTATTTCAACTTTGCTGGACCTTTGTGGTCAAACTTCTAATGACTTAAGGTCAATGGTCAATGCCACCAAAAAACTGAAATTCAAGCGTCCTCTTTTAATGGGTGGTCAATTAGTTTTCAGGACGCAGAGTGCGCCGTTTTCTTATTTTTCCGAAAAGTTTTCTGTATTTTGTCTGTGTTACTTACTGGGTCGGCGTCTGTGGCCTAATGGATATGAACGCAGTTTCATAATCCAGATATACCAGGCTCGAAACCTGCTGCAGGCGGTTTGGTAGCAGATCGCCTTGTGTGGATTTTTAACAATGGTATAAGCGCCGTACCGTTCAGAAAGCAATGGCACACTACTGAATGAAAAAAATTGCCTAGAAAAATCACAAACAGCCAATAAAAGCTGGGGTTGATTGCCACGTCCTGTAAAGGATAAGCAACTAACTACTTACTGGACGCTGCACTTAGACAATTCTAAGTATGAGAAACCCTGAACATATGTTAAGTATATTTTATATGCTAGCGCTGTTGGGCATTACTGAAAATATACTTTTAAAATATGGGGTAAGTTAGTATACAGCAGCATTATTGTTAGTTATTTTATATACTATGAAGATGGACTTCATGAGTATATGTTAGGCTATCTTAGGTGTCGTGCTCTCTCCTACCCCCTTTTACTTTACACATGAAAGTAAATATAATAGAAACTGCCTGTGGAGCTATATAAGGAATTTCTTTTTCTTTTAAGCCTTTGACAGTTTTATGGTGATATCATTATCATAACCTTTCAGCACTCTGAGGGTCAAAGGTGATCAGCAAATCTTTATGTCTTTAACGAGCCTTTTAAGGTCTTCCCGTGTCTTCTTTGTCCCTTAAGTACCTATCTTCAGTTCTATTCTCTGTGTGTTTCTTGTTTCGGACTTACCGCTCTTACCATGGGATTTCCAGAACAAAGTCAGCCTTGTAATTCTATGAACAGTTTTCCTTAGTGTGTGTCCTATCTACCGCCAGCATCTTTTTCTCATCCCTTATTCCACTGGCACTTGTCCGTTTCTTGCCGTCATTTCCACATAAAGATGGAGTAAAGGATGTGGTAAAGGATCCCATTACACGCCCATTGAGGCATTTTGGGAATATGGTGTTAGGCCCATATTTTCTTGACCATCGGCACACTAGGGGTGATGTGGTCAGCATCACGCCGGCCGCCTTAACCATCCCACAGTTGCTATGGTACCCAATTTATGAGGCTGGGTCGACCCCGGAGCCGTTTGCGGTCTAAAAAAATCACACTTCAACTGGGGATCGAAACATGGACCAACGAGCTAGGAAGCCAGTGCACTAACCACTATGTCACCGCGGCTCCAAAGATGGAGTAACGATCGTTAAAACAAACTAGCTTAAATAGACTATCAAAACTTATCCCTAACTGGGATCATTGTAGAGACCCAGATAATGACGCCAGACAGACAAGTGCGCAAGAAAACAAAGGTAATAATAAAGCGTGACACAGCAAGTGACACGACAACGTATACCTAAATTACCGAATGTGGAAAAGAAGCACGGACTGAATTTCCCTCATAAAGGAACACCACATAGAACATTAGAACACCAGAAGTGATTTCCGCCCAGATGTCTGCTAAATGTAGGCTCACGTCAGAGAATATCAAACTACAACTAGAGATTGGTGTGGGATTTACAGGTGCCGGTCCTGAACTCAGAAATTAAAACTTTTCATTTTTTATTTTTTCACAGTTACCTATTCATCATCATCATCATCATCATCATCATCATCATCATCATCATCATCATCATCATCATTTCCTGATATACTCCTTACGCCTCATGGAACCATTTCCGCAGATGGTTCCCTGACAGGAAGCATGCAACAAGCAGTCACGTGCTCTTACGTCGACGTTTTCTGTCACAATTTGTTTTACACGATGAGATTGCCAGCCTCACGTAAAACCTCATATTAGACGCCAAGTACGACATGCCTGAAGATGCAGAAGGCCTATTCCATCTTTGACGTTTCAGAGACTACCACTGTTTCTTGTCGCGCAACCTTAAATAAATCGTTTGGAGCCGTGGTCGCGCAGTGGATATCGACTGGATTCCTAGCTTGGTGGTCCATGGTTCAATCCCTAGTTGAGGTGGGAGTTTTTTTAGATCGCAAATGGCTCCGGGGTCGACCCAGCCTCATGAATTGGGTACCAGAACAACTGGGAAGGTTAAGGCGGCCGGCGTGATGCTGACCACATCACCCCCAAGTGTGCCGATGGTCAAGAAAATAAGGGCCTAACACCATATTCACAAAATGCCTTAATGTGTGTGTAACGGGATCCTTTACCTTTTTTCTATGTATCGTTTACTTATTGAATTAATTTTTAAATTATACTTCTATCGAACACCACGGGTTGTTACACGGAAACTGCATTTCTGTTTTTATAGCGGAGTGACTGTGTACGTCAGCTGGTCAATAACGTTCATATTAGTCGCAGAAGATTTCTAGTTTCTTGCCTTTCAGATTCTGCGCCATGTGGAGCGTAGGAACTCAATTAAAGTTGTTCAATCCAAGCTATCGTATGTTTGCGCCACGCCGTCTATCTTGTTCTTCTTCTTCGAACACTCTCAGACGTCAACTTGAATATTTTCAAAGAAAGAAGTGGGCCTCTTGAGGCTATTTATATCTCCATAGAGTTTTTCCAAGATTGGTACAGGTGACGACCATATGTGCTTTCTTTGTTGCTCATATGTTGGACATCTTTGAAGCAGACGTTCAGCAGTCAATATACGAGTTTCAGTGCCACATTTACATTCATTGGTGGTTCCTTTCTTTAGCTTGTTGATTAGATGATATCCCAATCTGTTGTGGACCGTGCGGAGTCTGAAGATTATCATTTGTTCTCGTCTGCTAAGCTGGTAATATGCATCATTTTATCGGTGTCCTTATAGCTCTGCATCCCATATGTTTCTGTGTCTGATTCTGATAAAACTTTTTACCTCTTCGAAAGTTATGCAAGCATCAGGCTGAGGGAGCTTTCTACCTTCTTTTGCCAATCTGTCAGTTTACATTGCCTGGGAAGTTACAATGAGAAGATCCAGTGGATCACAACACTTTTGAATCGTTAACATAATTTGTGGAGCACTACCCTTAGGTCATCCATTATTATGCCTCCTCAGCACGCATGTACTGACAGTGTGTCTGTTTTCTTTATCTTTAAAGTCTTGTTTATCTTTCTTTTGTGTGTACCCAATTCTCATCTCTGTGTTGTCCGGAATCAGCTTTTCTAGGGGTTCCAGAATGCGGAGACGACAACTGATCTGATTTAATAATTAATTACAAAAGAATACGCCAAAAATAAAATGTCTGTGAACGGAAGTGTGGCAAAGGTCACGTGGGGTTCCCGGGTTCTCTGGAGAGTCAAAGGTGGAATAGGACTAGTACATGCTCATGCATGTCGTACAAGGCTACAAATACGAGTGCTTGTCATAAGGATTGGCAATATTTTTTAAAGTAAAATGTTCCCCATTTGGGCCCATTCAATCTAGACATAGGGTCCGTCGGTTACATTAGGTCGCATGTAAAAATATAAAATACGGCGAAAAGCAAATAGCCACAGAAACAACATCTGCAAGTTCATGTCGCTGCTGGATACATACTTCCTGCAAGGAAGGGGGGGGGGGGGCGGCTGCTGTAGTGGGATGGTCCCATGCTCCGAAATGAGCGCAAAAGAAAATAAATGAATGATTGATTGAATGATTGAATGAAGTATGACAAAGTCCCGTACTGACAGATGCAAAGCGCGTGTTACAGCTCCTGGACGGAAGAACTCTACTTAGACCTTTGTAATGACTTTCCCCTTAAGCTCACCCGGGCGCTGTGTATTGTTAACCTGTAATGAGATCCAGTTGTTGAAGAGGCACACATTAAAACGTTCGCGGCGTCCGAAAAAAGAAATGCGCATCTGTGGTCGTAAATTTCAAAAGCTGCAGAGGCATCCCAACCTTTTTTGACATTACTTGAACAAAACGAAATAAAAACAACGCCCTATTTTTATATCACTGTAATACTTCTGTTTATCCACATTTTTCTATCGCAGAGGATTGGGCTGTATTTTGTGCAACTCTGTGTGGGCTTGGATACGACCTAAACACTTTGTTTGGATTAATTCCTGCATCCGTAGTTTCCATAAGTTTCCGTTTTTATTGCTCTCCGGAGGTAGGCCAATTTCTATAATGATAAAAAATTATGTATGCATCTCCCTTAGAGATGTGACAAACCACGTTAGAACTTCACTTCTGATCACTGTTGATAAAAGAACCCAATTTTCCTGCGTACATTAGCACAATTTGATCCATCTCTTTCTCTTCTCTTTATCTACTTTTACTCTTTCTTCCTCTTCCTCTTCTCCCTTTGTAACGTCACACATCACATAGTTTAAATTTTTTTGCGAATAATTATTCACCTTAATCAAGATACTGACAATCAACAATACTCATAGATAATATTTTTTGTTTTTAGATAAACGATGTGGGTTAAGACTGTTTGCGGCAGGGTGACTGAGCAGGACAAACTATTTAACTCACTTCAGGTAGTGACCATCAACAATATATTGGATTCTCGTGATAAACCAGACGACTGTCTGCGATCAAGAAACGGGTTCACGGGACACAAACATGCTGCAGCTGCCGTAGGTAATTCCAGGAAGTATCTTATAGGACTGTCGTGATTCGCAGAAATTTATGTCACTTTTAGCCGAGTGGTCTGCCCTGCCTTGTTCTCCAATTTTTGTCTACGCCTACTTTTCTGTCTTATAGCTCCTTATAGCCCTATTTCTGGCATTGGTAATGTCAACCTTACGTTGGGCAGGCTAATTCCACCCCTTTACACGTGGACATCGGCATCTAGCTAAAGGTTTTTTTATTCTGCCTGTCTAGTAGATGACGGCTATTTCCCCGTAGTCTTTGATTTACAGAGAATCTTGGACACGGGGGGAAAACTTCTACCCTTTTAATTGTGCCGCCCTCGTCTCGTCTTGCGAACACCGGTCGCTCGTAGAACCGCCAGGGCGGAGGCAGATTACGTCCTTTTCCTGTATCTTGAGTTGCCCGGGGAATCTCTCCCCTAGGTCTTACGTCTGAATTTGTTTCATCTAGTGCATGTGCAAAAGCCACCTGGAAACTCTATCTTGCTATATAAGCAAGAGGTCTCTATCACTCGGTACCACAGTCTCAAGGAAATTCTGCCGCTGGTCAAAGTGATATTCTGCGCCAGAGCTAATAACAGTTGTTCGTGCAAGAATTATTCTGTATTCGGTAAGCACACATTTAGTATTTAATACAGTGGGGTGTTAGCTTAATTTAATAGAATAGAGATCACGTATTACTTTAATTCATGTTAAATATATATACATTCTTTTTTTCCTTTAGGTAAACATTTTTCGTGACCGGGAGGCTCTGAATTTTATTAAGAGAGCCACCATCCATAATCATTACCTAGGCGCGGAGTTTTCTTAGTCAGAAACAGTGAGCCGGTTTAACATTAATTTTTACCAAATTTTTTTTCCACTTGGTTTGTGTATGTAGAATATTACTGTAAAAAGTATTACTATTGTGTAAATACTGAGTATCAGCTCAGTGCTATTTTCATAACATATCCAGTGTTATAATTTACTGAGTAATTTACAAACGGGGAAATATTTAGTATCTTGGGTTAACTTTAACTGTACGATTATGTTCGTAAGCTGTGTATGTGTGGGGGAATATGTTCGCTACAGCCATTCTAAAAATAAAGTGGTCACGCAGCGCAGCGAAAAAACTGACGCACTCGCGAGGATCAGAGATTTTCGATTAATAAAGTGGGCGAGACTGTACTGAGAAGAGCCTGTTTTGATTTGTCTAGGGTGGGAAACAGAGAGGGGGAGTTTGTTTTGATTTTGTGAATGAGAGAAACGGCGAGTGGAAAGTGGAAGTGTGTTTATATTTTGCAAGGGTGAGAGACTAACTGCGAAGGAGTAGGCTACATGTAGTAATGAGATATCGAATTGCTGTATATTTTCAGAGCCTTGGTTGGTGTCACTGATGGAAATAGTGCAGCACTGATAGAAATAGTGCAGAATTGTCGCGAGAAGGTTGAGATATTAAAATATAAGATATCCTGGACAAAACGTTGTATCAGGTGATACCAGGATAGTGCCAGATAAGAGTCTGGTCTTATAAGTAATACCTCCTTCTCTGAAAAGAGTAAGGGTGTATGGATATTAAAGGTTGGGTCAAGCTGTATAAGTTTCCAGGTATGATGTTAGTGTATTATCCTGGTTCCCTATGGGCTCCCTCTCAAGATCCTCCCTTGATTATTATATTATTTTTATTATTGTTGACTCTGCTAGGGGATATTAACAAAATTATTTCCAACAAGAACATAAGGTAAAGGTAAAGGAACCCGTTACACGCCCATTGAGGCATATTGGGAATATGGTGTTAGGCCCATATTATCTTGACCGTCGGCACACGAGGGGTGATGTGGTCGGCATCCCGCCGGCCGCCTTAACCTTCCCAGAGTTGCTCTGGTACCCATTTGGGGCTGGGTCGACCCAGGAGCCATTTGTGAACTAAAAAATTCCCACCTCATCTGGGGATCGAACCATAGACCACTGCGCTAGGAAGCTAGTGCACTAACCACTATGCTACCGCGGCTCCCAAACAAGAACATAAACTCAACTTTAATAAGTAAGTAAGTCTGCTGGTAAATATTTACAATTTAATTAGCCTACACCGTTTCTCTTTTCGGCCTGGAAAGTTTGAAATGAAATCAAATTTATTTACAACAATAAATCAATAAACATTGAAAATAATTAACAATCTTAAAAAGTCATTCACTTGGTGAAGGTTATGACCTGGGTTAATTATCTCCTTTTAAAGAACATTTATATGATACTAATGAGTTTTGTCACTATTTCTTGACTGTGAAGCTAGTAATGGGTATATTTATGTCCACACTTTTTATCATACACTGTAGGCTGTCTTTATTAGTATCTTGTTTGTTAATGTCGGGGTATAATCTGGATACGATGGCTAGTGGCTTTGTTTTGCCACTTATCTGGTGTTTAGAGATCGTTCACACTCCTGCCATGGACGGACAAGTATTATGAATTCCTCCAGGCAGTGGAAGCTGGGTATCTGGCTCTGTTGACCACAAGAGCACTCGCACCACAGAATCCAACAGAGGTGGATGACTCTTTAAAGTAGGTGAAGTTTTCAGGATAAAACCTGAAACAAAAATAAACGTAACCCCTACATGGTCCATCACTATTCCATTATTACAATAGATGGAGATGATAGACAGTGTCAGACAATGTGCTAGCAGATGCACAGGACAATTTATACTAGTATTACCCACAGCCAGTTCACGGTGACTACACTTTCCTTCTAAATCCTTAGTTAGATCCATTTGTCCATGCTACGCCTCCATACAATGATTTGGTTTAATATAAAATACCAAGTAATACCTTGATCAATACATTAAAACAATTTCTGTCATCCTTCCTTATGTTCCTGGTATGTGTCCCATTCCAACAAGAAATAATTCTTTACATGCTTTTCCAAACGTACAGACACACTTTTGCCATCATTCGTAATTTATTTTGAATATACACAGACTGGTAAGTCCTTCAGAAATTACACAATGGTTGCAGAAACACGTCTAAACACTCCCTATCGCACACTGTAGTGAATTAATAGAAATACATATAATTTTATATATATATATATATATATATATATATATATATATATATATATATATAAATATATATATATATACTTCATTAACAATTTTACCGCTTCTTCTGCCCGCTGTGCTTTTCAAATCTTATGGCTTCAATTTAGCAAGGGCAAGGTCTATTTATACTAACACATCCGGCGTATCTGAACGCAGGGGGCTAAAGTGGTATTGCGAATCTCAAAATGAGGCATAATTTGTCTCTCTGTTCAATTATGAAAACTATTTTCCCAATTATCTTTCTTATTTCTGGAGCGATTTTATTCATCCAAAGCTTAAATTATACCCTGAATTATTCTTTATCTATCTATCTAATAATCTGTTAGTCTTCTAAGTGCATTTTATTTTATGCATACTTTAAACAGCTAAATTAGGGACTAACCTGATGTGTCGAGGCCTTTCCACTCGATTTTTCTTTCTTAATAAACTATTTTTCGAGGAAGTCTTTACACCTACCTCTAAAGTAACATTCCTGTTGTTGAATTATAGACATATTCCCGGTGGTACTTCTTTATTACTTATGTAATTAAATGGCATCCTTCACTCGGTTGCACGGATTGAGACTCCATGTTAAGCCTAGTACGTTTCAGTAAACACACGAATAAGGAAGTCTTTCCCATTGGCTAGTGTATCATACAGTTCTTACAATGTATGGCGCGCGGTGTGGTCAGAGTTACTGAGAATTTTACAGAAGGCCGTGTTGTGAAACAGACTAACTCACGACAATCATCCACTTTTGCCCCTCCCCATCTAGTTTATTTTTTGCTACAGCAACGAAGGATTCACTAAGTGCAATTAACATGTGAGCCGTTTGGCAATTAAGCACGGTGGAACAGAGAGAGCGCGGAGCATGGCGTAATAGATTCTTTGATCAGGGGCGATGTTAAGTTTGAGACGGACCTTAGATTGTAAAACGTTCAGGGGAATTAATTGCGTAGCTGATATTCTGCAAGGTGGAGAGGATGAAAGTCAAGCTAGAGAGGTTGTCGGCGGCAGAGGTGGTAAAATTACCTTTGATTCAAGAATCGAACGGCAAATGGGCTCGGGTCTGGCAGTAGGTCTGACTTTCGCATTAAAGAGCGATAGAACGGAATTTACGGATATATACCATGTCTCTCCGATAGCCATGATCAGTTGTTCAGAAATCTATCTGAAATTTACTAGCTCGATATCTTAGATTTCTCGTACAGAGTGAAAATTATGAGATTTTCGTGGAGTGTTTCATTTTTCTGATTGCGGTAAGTTATATACTAGCCTTTAAGTGATTTAGTGTGTTTAAAGTTTTCATTATATTTCACTGAGATTTTCTGTGCTAATTAAATAACTTACAGCTAAAATCTTTTTCAGTCGTAAAGTGAATTTAATTACTCGCTATTTCCCAGTAAGAGATGGTTTAAATTGAGTAGTACATACTTTAAATAACTGTCTACTGACGGTATATATTATTTACTTCTACCCATTTTATGTAATTTTTTAAATGACTAGTGTTCATATCACGCGTTAAAAAACGATAGGATAAGCTAGACACGTATGTTTTAAATCTAATTCATAACGGAGTGGTGAAGAGGTCCTATTTTAACACGTGTTAGATATGATATTGAGAATGTAGTTAAATGTTTATATTTTCTTTCCTAAAATCTAGGCTGATCAACCTGAGTACTAGCGGCTTTTTTATGGCCATATGAACTTATGATCATACGAACTTATAATATTATAAGCATCCAGGGATATTTAATATTGATGAGCTTCTTGCTGTGACCTTTGTGGTCCAATTTTCTTAATTTTTATGAGAGAAACCAGAATAGAACCATTAAATTATAATATTAACTGGACCAGAACTATTACCAGATTTACTTATATCAATCTCATCAGCCAGCTGTGGCGAAATATATTGTCAGCAACATTTGTGTAACTTAACCTAGCGTCTCAGCCACCTGAGGCTAAACAACATAGGAACTATATATGTTCTATTCATCCTACGTCGGCGATCACCACGCATGAACCTTACTCCAACCAACTGAAGGCATAAATAACTTATTGTATCCAGGACAAATTAAATCACCGACTCTAGCGACTCCCGTGAAATTTGCAGTCAGCAACTACGGAGAGTCTGGGGCTGGATTTGGCAAAACTTAAATTTGACACTAAATAGTCTTATTACTTATTAGTGTATTTCCTTGGAATGCCTGCGACAACTACTGGGGTAAGCAAAAGTCTGAAAGTGGCCACTGAATGGGTGTAAATTGAATGAACGGAGAAAGAAACTTATGTCTTTTGTTAACATCATATACTCATGGGGTTTCTTCTTTCTTTTTTATCTCACTAATCTGAGTAGTCACGGGATAGATTACATTAGGAATCTGTTGGGATCGTCTTTTCTTTTCCTTTACCAGAGGGGGAGAACCTATTTGATTAATTTCTTCTTTTTTTGCAATTTTGTTTGTAAACCATGATCTAGTAATGTATATGCTTATTGTTGTGAACTTCTATTGATAATAAACTTTATTAAACCTTTAGTTATCGTGTCGGTCAACCTCTATCCATTATATGTTATTCATCGTTTGTTTTCACGTTCATGCGTATTTGTCACAGAATTGTGTGCATTTGAGTGTAATGTAACTTGTATTTCGTACAAGGAGAGAAAGTGCGTCTGATTTAAATATCGTCGTCCAGATAGGCTGGATTAGATAAATTATTCCACCCAGAGACTGTCCTTTCTCTTACACGATCACCTCGTGATAAAACTATTTCTTACCTCTTACTTTCACATTGTCATCACTATCACCTCTGCTCAGACAGGGCTATAAACATCTATTACCTATCTGATAAAATCTACGACAGTTGGCATTTTTTTAATGCTTCCTGGTGTGATTTGCTGCTGTCAGTGGATTACCATTTCCATGTAATAAATATTACCAGGCAGTCTAGGTCGTTCTGCCAGGTTTCAGTCATAAGGCTTTTGTGGATTACGTAACCACAACTTACTGTTGAAAGTGTCTATCGCTCCAGCACATACGGGCTTTCGCCTTTGCCATCCAGGCAGTTTTGGCAACACTGTCCGACTCATGTACAGCCTGTAACGTGGAGTATACCATTATACTTCGATTTATGTTACCTACACGTCTTGAAGTATTTACATATGGCCGCCAGTTGCATCTAACCATCATCACAAAACATACAGGCTGTCGCCTTTGCCACCCAGTCAGTTTCGGCCACACTGTCCGACCCATTGATAGCCAGTTACCGCTGAGTGTACTGACATAACGACCGAGAGAAGTAGTCAGTTCCCAGTACTCGTCACCTGTTTTATAGTTCAAGTCTTCATTGCCCAGTGCCCCAGCGCGCCTACTGGATTCTAGCTGGCCAGCAAAAGTTCTCGTCAATTGGATAGTTTTGGATCAGTGGGTGCAAGTATTTCTGCACTCGTTTTAATCGCCTCCAGCCACTGGAAATTGTGAATTCATAGGATTTATTACGACACTGTTACAGAGAGCTAATCTCCATAACCTGGAAATTTAAACCTTGGTGGAACAGTATAGTGGGTTTCTTCTAGCAGAGAAAGTAACTTACTTACAAGGATTATTAATATAAGGAGAGGCCGTTTCTTAGCGAAACTGGGGGCCTAACCCTTTTAGTTAGATTTTATTGGGAGTGAGAAAGTGTACGGGTGTTGGTAGTTTGGAGTGAGACGTTTGCCTGAGAGATTGAGTGAAGTCTTGTGTTATTTTTCTGTGGTTGTGATACTGATAGATTCACTAGCCCTTTAGAGCTAGTGAAGGCATTACTTATTTTTGTTGCTTCAGTGTTGTAGTTTCTTTAATAAATATATTTAAATGTACTAAGCTGTCAGAATTCACTCTATTCTAACTGTCACTTAATGTTTGCTGTTGTAGTCCTTACTGTAGTAGATTATTCTATTTAGCATTGGAGGACGGATGAGAGTATGACATCTTAAACAGAGTCCGAGTATGGCTGGGAAGTAGACCCAAGATATTTGAGTATATCTTTCTCTCCAGAAGTCCTACCTCTTTTCATATTTTCATTAATGACTTTAATTTTCTCTATTTCCACATAACTCATTCCTATTCTGTCTAAACTCAGACATTCTCTTTTTCCATAGTCGCGACAAAGAAAGAAAGGGCTTACTGCCCCATCAAGCATGTCTTCAGAGGCAACTAATTTGAGGCTGTTCATGAGGCTGGCAACCTCATCACACACAATCACACACACACACACATGTATATATGTAATACTCGCAAGTTATTCTTACTGCATAAAAATTTATAACACATAAGGAAGGGAAACCCGAGGCCTGTAAACAGTAAATAAATATTAGACTAACATAAAGGTGTGTTTTCAGGCACTCGTAAGAAATAAAGAAGTAGAAAACTAGACAAAAGAAAAACAACAGACGTGAGTAATTCACGTGAGTAATTCACTTCTGTTGTTTTTCTGTTGTCTAGTTTTCCACTTCTTTATTGTCTAATATTTATTTACTATTTTCACTGTAGCATTTTACAAAAGACAAAATACATTTAAATTTTTTACAATCCTAATGAAAATATTTTGTTTTCTTGATTCCCGTTGAATTACAGATGTGCGCTCAAATCGGTGTTTAAAAAAAAAAAAAAAAAAAAAACAAGAATAATATAACATGCAGGAAAAAGATCAGTTTTGTACAAACGAAAGAACGATTTACTGTGAAATTTCCTTTTCCATTTTTCTTGTTCTTCCATAATGTTAATGATGAGCCGGCTCTCTCTCTCTCTCTCTCTCTCTCTCTCTCTCTCTCTCTCTCTCTCTCTCTCTCTCTCTCTCTCTCCATATATATATATATATATAGTCATGCGCCGCATATACGTCCGTGGTCCCATAAGGTTGTAATAGAGTTCAGAAATCCCGATCAGAGAACAGGACGTAACCGGACGTGTATCTCATGTCTCTTGTATACATCACAAAGCGATTGCGATGCCAGGCGTATAATGGTACAGTTCATATATAACCTATAATACAGTACATATGTCTTGATAGTCATAATAAACGCCCACGTTACTGGCCTATGTATGTACTGTACTGTACTTACTATCGTTATTTTAATGTGAACTTTCGAAAATAGATTACCGTGAAGTGCATCATGGCACCCAAACGCAGCAAAACCAGTTCTAGTGATAGCAGCAGCAAGAGACAAAGGAAAAGTATCGACTTGGAAGTGAAACAAAAGGTAATTAAACATCACGAAGGTGGAAAACCAGTGAATGCTATAGCTCGTGATTTGGGCATGTCGCACTCGACAGTCACGACGATCCTTAGGAACAAATAAAAAATTATCCAAGCTGTTAAAGGATCGGCTCCACTGAAAGCTATAAAGCTTACGAAAATGCGAGAGAGACTTATATCAGATATGAAAAAATTGCTAATGACCTGGATTGAGGACCAAACACAGAAGCGAATCCCTCTCAGCACGTTGACGATCACTGCTAAAGCACGAAACTTGTTCGAAATGCTTAAAGAAAAAGCAGGACCAGACTACAATATCGAGTTTGGTGCTAGTTCTGGGTGGTTCAAGCGCTTCAAACGACGTTTTTCGCTGCATAATGTGAAAGTGAGTGGTGAGTCTGCGAGTGCTGATGCTAAGGCATCACAAGATTTTGTCGAACTCCTAGATAAACTAATTGTAGAGGGAGATTATTTGCCCCAGCAAATTTTTAATATGGACGAAACCTCCTTATTCTGGAAACGAATGCGTGAAAGGACCTTCATCCATAAGGAGGCCAAGTCAATGCCAGGCTTTACGGGTTTTAAAGACATGGTGACAGTGTTGTTAGGAGGTAATGTTGCTGGATACAAATTTAAGCCTTTTGTTATTTGGCATAGTGAAAACCCCAGGGCTTTAAGGAACATTAATAAAAAACACCTTACCTATTTATTACAGGTCCAATAAAAAGGACTGGATGACACAAGTGCTTTTCCAGGATGCACTCAATTGCTATGCCAGGGAAATGGAGAAGTACTGCTTGGAAGAAGGCATATCTTTCAAGATTTTACTGATTATAGACAATGCTCCAGGACACTCCTCTTTCATTGGTGACTTCCACAGCAACATCAAAGTGGTGTTCCTCCCACCAAACACCACCTCTTTAATCCAGCAAATGAACCAGGGGGTCATTGCAGCTTTCAAGGTCTACTACCTGAGGAGGACCTTTGTTTAGGCTATTGCTGCAACTGACGACACTGGCAAGACACTGATGCAGTTCTGGAAGGAGTACAACATATACCACTGCATAAAGAACCTTGCTTGGGCCTTGGATGTTGTGACCAAACAATGCATGAATGGTATTTGGAAAAAAATACTGAAGCGATATGTGCACGATTTTAAAGGTTTTGAAAAGGATGAGGAGGTTTCAAAGATTAATAGAAATGTTGTCGACATGGCAAACAGCCTGAACCTTGACATAGACGATGAGGATATTTAAGAACTCCTAGAGGTGATACCTGAGGAACTGACTAATGAAGAGTTGCTGGAGCTAGAACAAGAGAGAATAGCTAAAGAAGAGACAAGGGAAAAGGAAACTGCAGAAGGAGGAGAAGAACAGGTGCAGAAGAGGTTCACTGTTAAGGGGTTAGCAACATTCTTTGCAGACCTTAACAGTTTGCTGAAGAGTGCTGAAGAGATGGACCCAAACACTGAACGGTTTTCATTGATAGAGAGGAATGCTCATGCAGTGTTTGCTGCATATAAAGAAATAAATGAAGAGAAGACAAAACAAACTAGGCAAACAACACTTGTCATATTCCTGAAGAGGCCAACACCTCCCCAAGAAGAGCCTCAGCCAGGTCCTTCAGGCATTATAGGAAATGATATTGTCATTGTTGGTGACAGTTCATCAGTGAAAATTATTAGACCTGAAACTCTTCCAGTGGAACACTATGAGGATGCTGAGCACAGTGATGTGGATGATCCTGCTCCTTATACTTAAATTGTGTGTGATATAGGCTAAGAAAGTGTTGTGTGTGTGTGTATGTGTGATATAGGCTAAGAAAGTGTTGTGTGTGTATGTATGTGTGATATAGGCTAAGAAAGTGTTTTACATAAAAGTTTAAAAAGTGAAAAAAACAATTTAGAAGTTTAAAAATAAACAAAGTTTACAAAGTAGCCTAAGGTTAGTTTATAGAAATAAAATAAGAAAAGTATTTATTGTACAAACAGTTGTACAGTGTATTATGGTGTACATAAAGTAATTTAGTGTAAGTTCAGTATCTTGTACAGTACAGAACTGTACCAGCAACAGCCTCCAGACTCACCCAACTCTACGTTAGCCCTGCAAGCTGCAATTGTGGTAACTACAGATGACATATTAGCCTATGTACATTATACAGTATTTTACATTATTTTTCTACTTAACCCATATACTGTACAGTTTTATCTTGCCAGATACAGTACATTAGCTGAAATACAGTACTGTATGTGTACAGCATCTTGGGTATTTAGTCAATTCTGGTACACTACAATTACCCTATTATACTTTGCTTAGTATAAAGTGTGGTGTTCGCACAACGTTCAAATCGCATAACGTCCTATTTCACAGAACGTATCGTGGACGTTAAGCGGCGCATGACTGTATATATACATATACATATATATATATATATATATATATATATATATATATATATATATATATATATATATATATATATATATATATATATATATATATATATATATATATATATATATATATACATATATATATATATATATATATACATATATATATATGTATATGTATATGTATATGTATATATATATATATATATATATATATATATATATGTGTTCATATATATATATTTATATATATGTATATATATATATATATATATATATATATATATATATATATATATATATATATATATATATATATATATATATATATATATATATATATATATATATATATATATATATATATATATATATATATATATATATATATATATATATATATATATATATATATATATATATATCCCAACTAACATAATTACCGATTTATGTTACGTCGGTCGGTCTCATTCAAAATAGTAACTCGTACCAGAAAAAAAAGTGCGCAACGCACGGTGTGCAACTTGCGCGGCGTGGGTGTTATATAAAACAAATACTTTGGTTTTATTTTATTTTATTTTATTTTAATTCTTTCACGAAATAAGTAGCGCTCGACAAAGAAAAAGTGCGTAAAAATTGGTGTGCATGAGCCCTCACCCGATGTACAAATCATGAAAACTTGAAAGTTTTTGTTAAAACCACTTATTATCAGGGAACACTCTTTGAGAACAATCCACGCACTTTCACACGAAATGTTGTCATCAAAGAACTTTTAAATTGAATCTAAAATAACATAATTCTCGCCGTGTGTACGTTGGTCACAGCTGAGGAATGCAAACGTGTTGAAAGATTGTATTGTTTCCATTATATATACTCCCCCGAAAATAGTTACAATCAACAAAGAAAAGCGTTCATATGACGGTGTTCATGAACAGTTTGATTACACTGTATAATGGAAAGAAACCAAAAACACTCTAAGAATGTACTTCTATCTGCTCATCCGGGAACGGAAACTGCACACTATAATTAAAAACCCGTCAAGTTTGACGGGTTATTGCTAGTATATATATATATATATATATATATATATATATATATATATATATATATATATATATATATATATATATATATATATATATATATATATATATATATATATATATATATATATATATATATAAAATCATAAAATGAATTCTACCCTGATGACGCGAATAAGATAATACTGTATACGTGAACAATTGTTAATATCGGTGTAACTGAGACCAGGTTCCTTTGATGACATTCTCTACCTGACCTAATCCCCACAAACATTTAAGTGTTGATATTTTGTCCCCACACAAAGCTCAGGCATCGATGTTCTACTACTGTACCCCCCTTCCCCGAAGCTCTAGTGTTAATGATCTGTTTCAACACAATGGGCTAATGATTATACCTTGGTAACAATGTTACCTTCAGGGAACTTGAGTGGTTTACCCTTCGCAAAGTCAAAATATTGAACTGCTTTCTAATACAACATCCTATTTTACAAAATCTGTTTGCTTGGTTGAATTTAAACAAAAAATCCGGGGTTTCCGTCATGCATGCAGTGCACGAGGCGATGCTTCCTGTTTTTTTAATTTGTTTTTTTTTTAAATGGAGATTGGGACGCATTGGGTTCAGGGTGAGATTCTTGGAAGCGAGCTTACAGTTGTCATTTCTGAGAAACTTGTCTTGTCAACTTGAAATCTGATGTTTCAACAATTGTCCTGTTTACCAATATTATCATTCATTCATCCATTTATTCATTCATAACGTTTCAGCTATCCGTAGAGCACATGCCTTCCACTAATACACGCCCAGCCTTCTTGTCCTGTACCATCCGTTCAAAACCTTTCCATATCTTCCCCTTCCCCATCATGTCTATGTCTAATTCCCTTCTCCGTGGGGTTTTAGGTCCCCCTCTATTTCTCTTTGCCCGGGGATTTTACAACAATGACGGCCTTGTACAGCTATCGGCTGGTTTTCTTAGTATAATTTTATGAAACGCCAGCGTCTTCTCATCACGTCTTAGTCCAATGTTAATATTTTCTTATCTAGACCGTTATTAAGATTTCATGGCTGAAAGATTGATGCACGTTTGTCTACGCTTCAAATTTGTGATAAAAATTGTCGTTTCTTAGGAATTATTAACCACACTTGGACATCCGCATTAATATAACTGACGGACCCTGTGTCTAGATTGAACTTAGCGCCTTGCCAAAACGAAGCAACATTTTTTTTAAACACACTACTGTTGCGTATTGTCTCCCCTGCTTTGCAGTAGTGGTCCAACAGTGGCGAAAACTCAAGAGTATCTAAATGGGTCGTCAAAGGTGTCTACCTTCACATAAGATTACTCTTGGCAGAGATGTAGATAGAAGGGTAATGACGCTTCTACCTTTAGAGAGCTTTCACAAGATATTTTCAGATGTCAAGAACAATGTTGCATTGGGCTAAAGAATTGTTAACCTATTAAATCTGATCCGTCGCCTTTTTTGAAGGATTTAAGCAATGGTTTTTAGCACGTTCAAACCCCAATCTGAGAATTCAGCGAATTTCCTCTTATAATGGTATAGCTCTGTTTAGAGGTAAATATATGTCTAAATGTGTATATATATATATATATATATATATATATATATATATATATATATATATATATATATATATATATATAAAATAATGTTGCTCAAACGTTTGCTTTCATACATGTAATAACTGAATCAACTATGTTTGTTAAGTTTTAAAATAACATGTAACAAATTTAATAGTGAATTAATCTTTAACAGGTTAAAATAAATATGGAAAGATTGGTATAATTTTAGATGAAAGCGTCTTCATACAGACTTAATAGGGGAGTGATAAAAGTCCGTTTGCCAGTGCCTTTCTTTTTTACAAGAACTTAACTCTGGGTGAGTCCTGTTGCCGTGGTTTCCGTCACTTCTTTTTGGTGATGAGTGGACTTCTCCACACAACTCGTCCAATTCTGGGGGTGTCACGGATTTGACTGTTAATTTTATTTTTACCAACACGTCCCATTTGTCTTACTCTCTTAATGTTTCGGGTTTCCTCTATTTTTCCTACGTGGCCCATTATTCCCATCTCAGACCCCAACCCGCGGTCTTACGTCGTTCTGGCCTTCATTATAAATTCACACTTGGCCAGTAGTGGTAGATTGTAACAGCGATTGATCTCGAGCGAGAAATAGTTTCTTTGAAGAAGCGGACCCCTAGCGGCAGCAAAGGTGAGACAATCCTTTTTTTATCTGAGGCGGAGCAAAGGTGAGACAACCCTTTTTTTTATCTGAGTACCCACTTTTATCTCCGATTCAAGGGGAGACAAAACTCACGTTCGTTCTTTGTGGTTGTGGCCCTTGAACGCCGCAGTGAGTGCGAGAATAATATTACGTCTTAGCTGGGAAACTTTCTCGCAGTGGTTGTCTCTGATGTAAACTCTAGAATCACTTTTGTCTTACTATTGATTATGTTATACGTCAAATATCGGTGGGAACACGCGATGCCAGATGGCCGAATTAGCGCCTCTGGTAGACTATAAATCTGATAGGTTTACTCAGTCAAGCACACTCGTAAAATTTTCCTGCCCGTAGATGGCCAAAAGAGACAGGCAGACGTTAACACAAAAACTGGATTGTGTTGCCATTCTCGTCATCTCGGGGTGAGTAGATATCTTTTATAATATATATATATTCATGTTAACTTTTACATATACCTGATAGGAGTGGGACTTGAATTATTTTAGGTGATTTATCCCGGTAATTAATTCAGTGATAATGTAGCGCCGCCTACCGCCTTAGTTAACGGGTGACGAAGCAGTCAGGTGTCAGTGTTATTGTTTACAATGGGTTAATGGTAAACTTACGATAACAGATACTTACTAGGCGTAGAAACAGAGTAGTCCGTTCAGTGCTTACCATGGGTTAAGAATTGGCTAAAATAACGGTCATTACTGTAAGGAAATGTCAGCGGTGTAGGTTATTCACTTAAAACTGAATAGTGATGTGCAGGCACCATAACACTGAATTATAGTAGATAATCACTTATTACTTTCTGATAGAAACTTCTAGTGGTTGTGTGGAATCACTACATGCCTACTTGGGTAGTTAGACACCAGTTTAGAACTTTCACAGCAATCCAGAAAGCAGCCATCAGCTGGAGATATAATTATATCTTACGTTTAAGTCACAACTGTATTATTATAGCAAAAACATTGCATTTTCCATGTATTAAATTTTGGGAGGTTATTACTTTTTCCCTTTTTGTGTATCGACCCCAAGGGGCGCATACCATTTATTATGTAATGTCAAATGTTGTATTTTTATGTAAATTCCCTTAATGTTGTAAGATGAATAGCATATCCACCCAGCTGGAACAACAGGGTTAGATTTCCCGTATGTTGAGTTGGAAGAAGACGGAGTAGATTTGGCTGTCAGAACATTTGCTGACAGATACATGTGTGTACAAAATATATTAACCTATGCAGGCGCATGCTGATAATTGATAGAGTGGAAGTAACAGGAGGGCGACCCACACGGATAACGACAGCCGAGACTATCATAGCAATGACAACCATAATTATAGATCCCATAGTGGGGCATAACTGTTTAATATAACGTTATTGTAATTTTATTGTTTGTTTGATGTAAAAGTCGTTTCTTTTAGATCTCAGTTTTCAGGATACTTCACTGCTATCGCAGGATTCCAGTCAGGCGAAGAACGTCGCATTCTCTTCGATCTCGCGAGTTTTTCTGAAAGCAATTAGCCCCACGAGTTGTCACCCCTACCTGAAATACAACCCTTTGACAACGCCCATCCCTCTAATGGGAAATAAGCTCACGCAGTGTTTAAAGAGCCAAGCAAAAATCTGAAATTGAATTTGGCAGTAGTGGTTTCCTACTCGCCTCTTGATCACCAGTCAGAGCATTGCGGCTTCTAACATATCTATCAGACCAGCGTCTTCAGCAGAATTTAAAAATCACCAGACTTTGTGCTTAAACGGAGCACTCAGTCACAAATAAGAGTTCAAGCCAGCCCAACCGAACTTATCACCAAGTACGCAGGCCTAATTTCACGCGCCGGGATAATAGCGCAATGGACCATTTGTCCTAAAGTGACCTCGTCTTGTGTGTGTGTTTTTCTGGTCATTTAAAACCCTGCGCGTATTAGCGGTCAGTAGGATATAGACAGAGTATCTTCAACCTATCTCGTTATTAGGGTGTAACTACCAGTGCATGGATAGTGCCTACAGTGTATTATATAGTGAAAATTCATCACCTATATGAGGATATATCTACTTATAAGACACTAACTGGAGTTATTGAATGTGGTTCCCCAAAAGCGGAAGGATTGAAAACTTTGTTTATTTATTTTCTCGGGGGTTCTACAGGACATGTTTTATGTTGGTGGTTTGTGTGTTCGTTGGTGTGTAATTGCATATTTGTAAACTTGATGTGATTATTGATGTTTCTTATGTTGTTGTGCTGATACACATATTTTCATATGTTTTCTTCTTTCAAGAACCTTTAATAAATTTTACTCATTTATTAACGCGCTGTTCACGACCCTTTCATCCATACTTAATATTACAAGCTCTTACTATAGTCTCTATTTTGACAAGAGAAAAGAGAAAGAGCGGGTGGTGCTTAGACTATTTAAGTGTGTTGAGGCTTGGAGAGAGATAACTTTAGTGGATCCTCTTCCAGGTTGGTCTCAAGTTCACCATATTTACACAATATCTATGTGTAATCTATACTTTTGTCAATTCACTCTCATTGTCGATTTCACTACAATTGTCTAAATCGACAAATACTTTAACACTTTACTCAACCACGATAGGCGGTCAGTGTTGATGCTCCTCTCTCACACTAGCGGCATATTAATTTTAGTACTTCAAACCATCTGATAGCTTGTAACCACAAACTTTTTTGAAATAATAGAAAGGACAAATGCCTCTGTTAAGTACACCTCCAAGCTTAACAGGCGCATTGTCTCGCTGTTCACCCACCAATGTTAAGCTCTCAGAAGAATTAAATTCTTGAGTACACAGCGTAGCTCAAGGAAGATGATTAAACATCATCAGAACTCTTCTGGGTATTAAACTAGTAACATGTGTCTGGACAGAGCGAATAATGGCGCGCCTGAATTACAATTAACAAAGTACATAGATCTCACAAAATGATACTATACACTTCAGGTACCTGTGATGTAATCATCACTCATCACTGCTCCAGTAGGATTCTGGGGTCACCTCTGCTGTCGGTTTTCCGCACGACAAGCAAGAAACAATATCCAGCGCTTGCTGTATTGGTTCATGAATATACTATTTTCATATGTTGAGGTTGCCAGCGGAATATATATATATATATATATATATATATATATATATATATATATATATATATATATATATATATATATATATATATATATATATATATATATATATATTTATATATATATATATATATATATATATATATATATATATGTATATATATATATATATATATATATCCACTAAGCAAGAAACAGGTCAAATTCACATTTGTAAAATAAATGTTACACTTACCCCACTTGGGTTATACAATCTCCTCGCACAGTTTAAAATGGATGCAAGCAATTTAGGTTATATGCTTTCGAATTACTTGGCCTAAGAAACTTTATTTATTCTACTTATGACGGTTGTTCTGCGAATCACTTGGTCTGGAAATATTTCGATTCCTCTTATGACGGGTGTTCTGCGAATCACTTGGTCTTTAAATATTCTCTTATGACGGGTGATCCAATTCATTTAGGTTTCCAGTCTCAATATTTAAAGTCATGGTCCCTTAAGTTTACAGTCTTTGTATATAAATATGCCGGTTTACTTGTAAATTCCAAAGTTGCCAAAATACTCGATCTGTCACTTATAATGATGGAATTCCAAGTCCGATGTGTTACTGTCTTTTGGGAATTTGCTCATTTCACGATGCGAAGCAGTCTCTGATCTGTATCTCTGATTTCGCTAGATTTTATTTTCAGTTTCCAGTTAAAATCACAGGTAGTGCTTCCGCTGAATTTTCCAATGAAATTCAATGTATATTCTTGCTCTCAAATCAAACCAAAGGTTAGCTCTTTAGCACCATGTGGGCTGGGGTGTTTAAATTCATAATCTCCCCCCGTGTTTTAAAATATTACATTTAAAATGCCAAACTCGTGATCGCTTTCAGTGATACCGTAATATTTCCGGTGACATCTTATGAAACCTCACAAAAATTATGTGCACTGATTATCGGTCTAAATGCCTTCCATCAAGATTGTCTACCCAGACAGATTTGTCTGTAATAATGATACAGACAGGGGCCAGCGGATGCGATAATCTAATTATCACCTGTGTGTGTGTGAATCCACCAGACTGATTTTTCAGACGGACAATATTGGTTTCCTTTATGTCGATCGGTGGTAAAAGGTGGTAAGACTGCTTGAATTGATAAGCGTATATTTACCTGGTCATGCGATTCACCTGGCGGAACGTAAACAGTCTGGGAGCGGCTTCAGACCGCAAATAATGGAATGGCAAAATATGCAAAATAATAAGCGATGAGTGAGAGAAAAACGAAGAAAAGAAGTGATACTGCCGGAGTGGATGAAAGAGTGCGAGAGGGACCAAAAGCACATATAAAAACTACAGACGTGTCGTCACAATTACTAGTTCTATTATTCCTCTGTCACGTTTGTCCCATCTTTTCCCCCTAAAGTTGCAATATTTGTTATGGCACGCTGTGGTTTGATTTGTATTAAAGAAACATTTTCATTGCAGACGTACAGCTCCATCAGTGCTCCGATCTCCTCATCACACAAGGAGGATCTCAAGACAATGCACGAATTTCGTAGGACAGACGAGGATCCCAGTGTGTGTATGCAGGAGTCACACGTTCTGTAAATATTTTTGTGGTGGGTAGGTGTTGCGCATATTACATACACATATTCTTTTGTATGGAAATATTTTACACACGGATTACTTCGTCTATTTAATATGGAAAATATATAGTTGTATTTATTTGTGTACGAAAATGCTTCCCTTGGTAAAGCTAGATAATCCATGATTGATTTATACGTTTGATTATATGGATGATCTCTCTTGATATTGATTCGGCGTATGAATAATTGAATTCATGTCAGTTCTCGTTTGTTAGGGCCAGAAAATAGATTAATTCTACTTAGAATGTTTATGGTCCGAATTCATGTGTACTACTTGTCTAGTGCAAGAAGATTCAGTTTTATATTGTATATCTTTGTATGTTTAGGTCGGACTATATTCTTTGTGCCGGAATGTGGCGCAGGTATTCGTAGTCCTACTGGGTTGTAGTGAGTTCCGAAGTAGCCGCCGAAAATGGCTGAGTGTTTTTCTAGGGCTGGTCCTGTTATGATTAAAAAGTGATTTGTGGATGATTTTTCCATAAGGAGGGAATGTCTCTGCGAGAGTATTGTGTCAGAGCTTCTTCTCATGTACTTTATTATGTTTAAATTCGGACTCCAGGTAAAGCCAGACCCTCTTTTCTTTGATGACCTTCATTCGGTTAGGTTTAGATGACAACCTAGTTCGAACGTCATTGGTCGTCCATATGCACAGTTGAAGATGACAGGTTCCACTAGTATTCCTATCTACATGAAACAACTCTATTAATGTAGAGCTAGATGCAAAACTCTATGGAATTATATATATCTATTCAAATGTTGAATTAACTTTGGCTTTATTATTATCCTTCTGTTGGACGAGTGAGTGAAACTCAAAGAAGGTGGCCATTTTTGAAGTACTGTCATTATGGTGCATCACTGGCCTGAGAACAGAATCTAACTCTTATTATCAGACAGTGGATCGGAGATCTTACCATCAAGGAACTCCGTTATTATGAAATAACATTATTACTGCCAAGGAAAGGTTCTAGCAACGAATCGCTATTACTATTCATGTATGTACATTTACTGAGTATGCGACGACAGACAACTAGAACGTCTGCCTACTGTCGTCCCATAATATATATTCATATGCTGCCTGAATACATTACTGATGTTGCTACTCAATTATACAATATGATGATGTCCTGTCAACCATGTACTGTCATATGCAGATGTTCACGTCAAGTGTGTGTGTCCTTAATAAAAGGTGCGAAAAAAACGTCAGCTGTAGTTCCAGTCATCATTGACTCGTATAAGAGTGTGTGAGTGCAGTATTATCTAGTGTCAACTACGTAGAACAGTACACCATTCGCGTTGCTTCCACTCTCACACTACATCTACATGACCAGTAGATACAGCGCTGCGCAAGGTTGGGTAGTTGATCAAGTTCCACGTAGATTACATCTTTCAATCATACAGTGGTAACGCAGATGTCGTGCTCCTCCTGGAGCCTCAAGGGAAACCGGTTCCAGTAGTGGCCAGTCAATCACCTATACTTTACATCGATACTTTACAGTAGGTTTCCTAATCTTTGTAAATTTTGCCAGGGTAGCAGCTTACTCTTTACGATTTCCAACTGGCGAGGGATTTTTAAGGCGCACAACTTGCACATGGGACCCCCTATTTTTTCGCCCTTATCCCAGAAGGCTATGCATCCGCTCTCACAACCCAAGTGACCAAGGGGGAGTATGACATCATTAGGACCACGGGTTCTGAAAAAAAATTTCATAAATTATATTCCTTGTGCTGGGATCGAACCTGGTACGTTTAGAATTAAAGGCGGAGGCCATACCTCTCATCCACTCTGACCTTCTATGGCGCACTTTCTGGATGGGAACAAAACTGTGCGCCTGTGAAACAAAGCGCATTATGTTTCTATCAATTTATAGTTCGGGTGAATATGAATGAAGAATGGAGTTCGTTACATTTGCTGTAACTCGGCCGATACTCCATTAAATAATGATTCGGAGACGGAGTAATAAAAAGTTTATTTTGAGTTTTTAGTATTTTTTTTTTAATACGTACCATGTAAAGATTTTTAAAAATATCCCTACATTTACAATACTTGCTGTAATAAAGCGGTTGTTAATTAACTAGTCAAATTACGGTCCATTGGCTTTTTGTCACTTCTCTCAATGCCATTTTTGACGGGTTGCTTCATAGCTTTATAACCACTGTATCCAGATAAATGGCCACTGGAGGATTAGTACCGTCCTGAGGACAAACAGCAGAAAATGTTTTGGCGGGTGATTTACTCATTGTAAAGAATGTTTTAAATTAGAATTGTTATAGAGATTCTCTAGTTTTTAGAACTGATATAAATGCAGATTATTAAAAATATTGCAGAGATTTCAGATTTATTGTAAAGATTTTCTCGGCTTCATAATTATGGCACAGAATTTAATATATCAAATTATTATAAATATTATCTAAACATCAGAACTGCTATAATGATTGTCCAGCGTTGAGGATTGGTGTATAGTTAATTAGATTCTAGAATAGTTATACAGATGTTCCAGGCTTCTAGAACTGTTAAAGAGATTGCTCAGAGTTCAGATTCGTTATAAAGAGTGTATACAATTCATAAATATGATAACGAATGTTGGGGTTCCATAACTGATATAACTAATATTTAAGTTTCAGAATTCCAAACATGATTTACCACGTTCAGAATTTGTAAAATTGAAGTCAAGAGTTCAAAACTGTTATAATGAAAGTCAAAAGCTCAGAACTGTTATAACGAGAGTCAAGACCTCAGAATTGATCAAAATGAAAACCAAGACCTCAGAATTGTTATAATGAATTCCAAGACCTCAGAATCGTTCTAATTAATGTCAGGACCTAAGAATTGTTATAATGAAAGTCAAGACCTCAGAATTGTTCTAATGAAAGTCAAGACCTAAGAATTGTTATAATGAACGTCAAGACCTCAGAATTGGTAAAATGAAGTCAAGACCTCATAATTGTTACAATTAAAGTTAAGAGCTGTGAACTGCTGTAATTAAAGTCAAGTCCTCAGAAATGTTACAATAAAAGGTCAGACCTCAGAAGCGTTATACATATTTTCCAGCATCCAGAACTGTTATATGTGTTACGTAATGTAGACACAGTCAAGTAAATCAATAATGTTGCGAGACAATACGCGGAATACAGCACACTGTTCTAACCCGAACGAGAACTGGAATTAATTAATATTAATCGATAGTATGTCAATACACTCTGAACATAAAATAAAGAAAGTGGAATGGATTGGCTATATTTTTAGGAAACAAACCACTAATAAACATGAATATAAATTTAAAACATAGAAAATGAAGCCAACAGAAACAGAAATGTCGTGGATGGAAATGAAGAAGTCAATCATAATAGCGATCGATGGCGACCACAAGTTGTAGGCTTATTTTCTAAAGGGATCTGAATGTGATGAATAATGATTATGAAAGTTGCAAAATACATTATGTACAAGACGAGATATATCCAGAAACAATTCACGTAGAAAATTAAATAAAAGATATTAATCACAATATTTACTAAGCGCGTAAATTTGAAAGAGACTAAGGAAAAAGTCGTTTTTTAATACCTTTGTTCATTTGAATTTGTTTTAATAACTTAAGCTCAATATAAATATATTTTGTTTTCCGCTTGACAGCAAAGGCTAATTCCTAGTATGTATCTTATCGCTTCTGCTTTATAAACTAGGCCTAATGTAGCTGGCTGCCGCTCTTCTGATGTCAGGAGCTTGCAACACAACTCCAACAGGATAAATATTTTCATGGACATAGCACCACCTGTACAAATC
The DNA here is from genome assembly GCA_024509875.1 of Oreohelix idahoensis. NCBI lineage: Eukaryota > Metazoa > Mollusca > Gastropoda > Stylommatophora > Oreohelicidae > Oreohelix > Oreohelix idahoensis. Next base: position 307,002 of record JAMPIV010019192.1, on the reverse strand, counting down.
CGGGAGGATGTTTACTGGAAACATTTTCAAAGAGGTTTCTAATTTTCTTCATTTCCTTGTTTTTATACATTAAAAATCATCAAAACTTGAAATTTTAATCTGGACAGAAATTGTTTCGGCGAGTTAGTAAATGAGACACAAATGATGGTCATACAGTAGTAGGTCAGATGCCGCTGGACTGTCTCCGTTATTTATTCGATCATTACCTTGATGCTCCCAGGAAAGCACAGGCTCCAAGTCAAAACCCACATTTCAGTGATATCTGTTTAAGGTCTGTCCTTGTCTTCTTTATTCCCTGCAGGTCAATGTCTATTTCCTTTCTCCATGCGGTTTTAACTTCTCTCTACCTCTCTTACCATGAGCATTCAAGACGAAGAGCTGTCTTGTAATGCTATCAACTAGTTTTCTCAACGTGTCTTCTGTGTGATGCCAGCGTTGTCTCCTCTCAACTCGTTCCACTGACACTTGTCTGGTGCTTTCTATCATTTCTACATTTGTGACTTTTTCGTGCAACTGTACCCCTTTCTATTCTTGCCCTAATACAAATTTATGAATGTCTTTAACTTCTCTGTTGTTATTGTTGTTGTTTGTTTTCCATGTTTCACAACCTATCAACAACAAACCTTGACATTTGACTTGAAAATTCGTATTATTGTGTTGGCCTTGACATTTAACCTCCATATAATTTACATGGCAATGAAGGCTCATCTCGCCTTTTGTAATCTTATTTTGATATCACTGTCTGTTCCATCAACTTTTATTATACTGCTGTCAAGATGTATGGATGATTCCACACCTTGTAGGGATGTGTATTCCAGAGTAATCTACCTATCGTGTGTCGCATTTATTCTCATAATCTTTGTGTTTTCCTAGGGTTCCAGACCCAAGTGTGCTGTGACCTCTCATCAACTATTCCCATTTGGCCTTGCATCTAGTTACGATCATGAGATAAAAGAGACAGGCGATCAACAAAATCTAGATCGCCAAACTGTTTTATTAGTCACGTGAATTCCATTTCTGTTGGTTTATAGTTACTTTTTCATAATCCAGTCAATAGCCAATAAGATGAGATATGGCGACATGTGACACTGGAACCACACTTAAGTTCTTTTCTCAAACAACTCTGTGCAGGTGTCCTTCATGAAGAGTTCTACATTTCATGTCTTCATATGTTCTCTTTATTATATTAATAAACTCAATTAGGATTCCATAATGGCTCTTTCGTTCCCATAGCGATTCTCTGCCTAAATCATCGGGTACCTCTTGATAGTTCACACATGCTATGTCATGTGGTGAGTTCAGTTCTAATCTTTTTTCAACTATTACTTGCAGTGTGGCTATCTAGTCAGCTCAGGATATGTTTTGTCGAAAACCTGCATTTTCTTCTCTAAACTATTTGTGCATGGCTTCTTTTGATCTCTCAACGATGATTCTGATTAATATTTTTGCTGCAGCTGATAATACCTTTATAGCTCTGTAATTAGTATTCTCTTGTAAATCTCCCTTCTATTAGAACATGACCAGATTTCTGTCTTTCAAGACTGTTGCTATTGTTTCTCTCTCCCAGACTCTACCAAGTAATCGGGATAATATCTCTGTAGATGTGTCAACGTCTGCTTTGATGGCACCATCTGGAACACCTACCGGCATACGATATAAAACATGATTACGGTGAATGCATTTTATGAGTTTTGACTCCTTCTGGCTAACCATCCATCCTTAAACCTATGCAAAATTATATTAGTGCGCCTGTCCAAATATAAAATAACTTATATATAATTAAGAATTAGTAATGAAATGGTATCTACAATTATATACCCTGCATGTCCTAATTATAACTCATCAGGGGTTTTACAAGATATTCTTATACATTCATTCATTCATTCATACTTACTCTTCAGCTCTCCAAAAAGCATAAGCCTGGAACAAATTCATGCCACGCCCTCCTGTCACGTGCCATTAGCTCAAGGTCTTTCCACGTCTTCCTCACCATTTTCATTTCCGTCTCAAGTTATCTTCTCCTTGCGTTTTTTCAGTATTCCTCTACTACACTTACCCTGGGGATTCTACAACAAGGACCGCCTTGTAATGATATCAGTAGGTTTCCTCAATGTGTGTCTTTACTATAGGTCAAGGTCTTCCTCTATCACGTATCTTGTTCCACTGGTACTTGACTGGTTCTTGTCGTCACTGCGCATATAGAACTATTAACTGTCGTTAAAACACGCAGATGTAAATAATGGGTGTGGGGAGAAGGGGGGGGGGGTGGATCTTCTTCTCCATCTTGAGTAATTGATAAAATAGAGTGGTTGACAAGGGGCATCCCTGCCGCACTCTGAAGATAGAGAAGAAGAGGCTCTCTATGATTGCCACTATGCAGCCCCCCACCCCTCAGTACCTTCCCCTGTCCCCATGCCGTCAAAAGCCCTTTCAAAATCCAAAATTTATGTAAAGCTGTCCCTGCCATTCCGAGCACTGCTCCCCCCCCCACACCCCCCCTCCCCCCCCCCCCCCCCCCCCCCAACCCCTGCCTAGTACTTCCCCCCCTCTCCAATTATTGCAGTTCTGCAAGATCTCCCTTTTTGGGCAAATTTGACAATTATTCCTTTGTTCCACTCCCCCGTTTTCCACCCCCCCCCAAACCCCCCCCCTAATAGTTCCGCCGCCCCCCAGGGTCTGTCCCAAAACCCCCCCCCCCCCCCTCCATTATTTTTAACAAAATATTATAACCTCAGCATAGAAACAAATAGTAATATAAGAAGAACCAGGTGTAGAGATATAGATGGGGTAGCGGACATACGGAGGAAACACATTCTAACCCGTATTTCATGAAATGTATTGGTAACATGGTAACCTGTAACTTACTCGTACTGCAACTCTTCGCAACGTAAACTAGATCTCAAAGTAATAGTACGGACAACAAAACACAGAACACAAATGAAACTTTAAGCAAAAGTGGTTTTCATCTGTTAGGAAATACAAAAGCTAAAACAAAGAACACGGAAAAGACACGAACATGCATACATCGTTAAACCGCACTTCAAATTTTACGCTTAAACGGACAAGGCACAAGCGGATTATTCTTTTAAAGTCACCAGTTAGTTATTCAGTATTCGTAGTAATTATTAAAGTGATAAAACTTTGTTAGTTCCCCGGGGGAAGGGATGTAATCTGAAGTAACAATGAGAGAATAAGGTCATTGATGTCACGAGGTTTGCTGCAAGGGGCGACTCGTACACTGCACGCGACCATCTATCTCATCACTGATTCATCACCTGTCAACTCCGCTAGGACCTTGACCTTCAACAAACGTATGCAAAGTCTTGCTGTCTTGTGCCATGACCTTCAACAAACGTATGCAAAGTCTTGTTGTCTTGTGCCATCAGCTCAGGATCCTTCCATGTCTTATCCATCCCCTTCCTGCCTATCTCCAATTCTCTTCTCCATTAGTTCTTTGGTCGTCATCTTCCTCTCTTACCCTCGGTGTCCAAAATAAGCACTACCTTGTGTTCAACATAAACAACAACCAAAAAGCTACAGACTTTAATCAATAGCATCATCAAAAACAGATTCCTACAGAAACCACTAACTCATGAGCATTTGAAGAGTATTGGCTTTAGCTTCGTCTATGGGGACCAACTGTACCGCTAGTACCATGCTTGGCAAGGAGCAGAACCAAAAATCAATCTTATTTTCGTGTCAACATTTAAGCCAGTCATCAATTTTTAATTTTCCTTTCGTCAATATTATATCTTCATGCTTGAAGAGCCTTTCTTGCTCGGAATTAAATTTTTCTGTCAACAAATCATTTATACCGTCTGGACAAATATTACAACTTGACCCTGTATGTCTGAATATTCAGCCATAAAGGGATCATGTTATTTTGAACCTGAAAAAGCAATCCCTCGCAACAGCTTTTTTTTTTTTTCATGATGAAAAAATTTTTAATCAAATATACCGAACCAAGTTAAACTGACACTCGTTTATCAAAATCAACGAATGTGAACTGAGCCATTCTCCATCCCTAAGAAATATCTCAATCAGGATGGCGCCACTTTCGCTGTCTCGTAGGTCAGCGCTTTTCAATTCTTTCATTTTGCAGTCCACTTAATACAAACAATACGTCTGCACCTAAATACAAACAATGAATTTGGACGTACCACTGAATACAAACAATACGTCCATGTATATCACTCAATACAAACAAAACATCTACATCTATCACTAAATACAAACAAAACATCTACATCTATGACTAAATACAAACAAAACATCTACATCTATGACTAAATACAAACAAAACATCTACATCTATGACTAAATACAAACAAAACATCTACATCTATGACTAAATACAATCAAAACATCTACATCTATGACTAAATACAAACCGGACGTTGAATGTAGCAAGAGATACAAACATCCGTCTAACATAGCACACGATATACACAAGACGTTTGCTTCTATCACTAAATATCAAAGACAAACGCCTGATAGTATGACCGTGTATTGAAACTATAACACATAATTGTACGGTTTACACAAATAATTTTAAAAACTTCAACACAAAAATGTGAAAGGTAGTTCTATAGCAGATATTGCGGCAAGGGAGTGATGTGTTAGAGACTTCACTTTACTAGGTCCAGCATTGAGAGGTCCCTAATTCAAGAACAAAGTCAGGTACACCTTTACAGCTTGGTAGACTGGAGCGTGCCGATACAGTAAATACAACCCGGCACCTTTCCCGATAAGACGAGCGCTTTAACCAATCTGACGCTCAACACGAAATATACAAGATCTTAAAATAATATCAACAAATAGGACTTGTGTGTGTCTGTCCCCGTGTAGTTGCTGGAAGTCTTTAAGGTGGAACTGAAAGATTAGGACAACTGTTACCTCAGGCATGTTGCTAGAGGCGACAACTAAGAGGTCTTGCGTGTGGCTGGTAACCTCATCATGTACAACAAACTGCAACAAAAACCACTTCTGCAAGAATACACGAATGCTGTTGTGTAGGCTGTCTGCCATGGTGGCTCCATGCTTCATAATGAGCAACAATGAACATGATGATGATGATGATGGGTGATGGGTGACTGATGATGATGGATGATGATGATGGATGATGATGATGGATGATGATGATGGATGATGATGGATGATGATGGGTGACGGATGATGATGATGAAGATGGATGATGATGGTGGATGATGGATGATGATGATGGATGATGATTATGATGGATGATGATGATGATGGGTGACGGATGATGGTGATGATTATGATGATGATGGGTGACGGATGATGATGATGATGGATGATGGATGACGATGGATGATGATGATGATGATGGATGATGATGATGGATGATGATGGATGATGATGGATGACGGATGATGATGGATGATGATGACGATGATGATGGATGATGATGGATGATGGTGTGACGGATGATGATGATGAAGATGGATAATGATGATGATGGATGATGATGATGATGGGTGACGGATGATGGGTGACGGATGATAGACGACGATGATGATGATGATGATGATGATGGGTGACGGATGATGGATGATGATGATGGATGATGATGATAATGGATGATGATGATGGATGATGGGTGACGGATGATGATGATGGATGATGATGATGATACAAACAGGGCATCAGTGAAGAATGAATTGTTCCTTCACTTCATCCAAAAAATGTTCTTTACTCTTAATTAGTTGTGGTCCAGGCTTAAACGGGAGCATTCTCTTGTGTGTCATTGGTACAAACTATTTTTATGTATTCGATATCTTTAATAAACTTCTATTCAGGTCTTTTCTTCGTGCGTTTTTGGGGTTTCCTCTCTTTAGCTTACCCTGGGAATTCCAGAAGATGAACTACCTTTTAGTATTGTCTGGCTGGTTTCCTGAACGCCCGTAGAATCCAGTGCCAAAGTATATTCATTACTTCATGTTCCATGGCTATTTGACTTGTACGTTCAATCAGTTCTACACTAGTGATCTTGTCATACCAGTTAAAACCTTCCTGTTGATTTATTAAACTAGAAAGAACTTCTAGCGTACTATCCAAAAGCAAAAGTCCCCGGAACGCCAAGAGTGCTGCACTACTGTTACGTGAGATGAACTATTCCAGATGACCACAAAATGTCAGTCGTTGATTCCAGTAGTCTAGACACGTTTGTCAATATTGGTTAATGAAATGTCTACATTTGATTCCTTCTGGTCGACAGCCAGACATATCTTCTCTAGACACAGAACCATTATCTCTAATTTATTACTTCTTATTGTGTACATATATTCGACATTAGGGCTGGAAATCTGACAGTTCTGTTGCTTATGCTAGTTATAGAAGACGTAACTGTTTTCAACTGGATCGTCTCCGTTTCTTTTTTCTGATACGTCCCGGAGGGATATAAAACGGGATGTATCGTGTCCCTTTTGAACTATAAATTTCTATGTTTATGAACATTCTGATTACAATTGATTCTTGATAGTGATGGAAAGAAATGACAAGTCCTAGACTACTTAGCATCACGGCAGTAACGATATCTTCATAGATGAAAAATTGTACAGATGTTGAAGGTAAAGTTAGTTCCATAGCTAATACTGCCTTAGGAGAGTGAAGTGTTAGAGAATTCATTATACCAGCTTCAGCTTTATGAGATGAGGAGACCAGTTCCCTACCTCGCTGCCTTTGCCTTCCTTAATTAACTTAAAAACAGAGTGTTCTTCTCCTTCCTCGCTCGTCCTGAAAAGGACGTTGGTTGCGTTGTGTCCGTTTACAGCGAAGCTGCGGTATTTGCCCCTTTCGGCCGACACATCCGACTTCCACACGGCATTTTCTGGGACCGGATTTGCCTTCCCTCTTCGATCCCTACTCTCTCAGCCAGACTGCAGTGATGCAGCCTGTTTCCAGGACCACCCCTTGGAGGTGGAGTAGGGTCGTGGTCAGCTCTGGTTCGCTGACCCTGACGCAAGCAGTCAGCTATGAGTCGCTGACTGCATTCATCTTTCTTGCTGCGTCTTCGGTCCCACTTAAAAACAGAGTCAAGTACCCACTTTACATCTGGGAATACTAAAACGTAACGTTACCAGGTCTTGAACCCGGTAACTGTGCTGCTACTGCAAACGCTCTAACAACTCTGCCTATCGGTCACTGCGACAGCAAACGCTCTAACAACTCTGCCTATCGGTCACTGCGACAGCAAATGCTCTAACAACTCTGCTTATCGGTCACTGCGACAGAATATAGCAACAAAAAAAAGAAGGCACAATTCTAAATCAACTCCATCTGGTTTACATGTACGAATACACATTAGAATGAAAGAAAGACGTCAAAAAAACTATTAGCTCACTTAGAAACAGATTGACATACAATGACAAGTGTTATATGCATCAGGTCTGTGTTAGTGGAAGCAATAGTGGCAGCATTTGTTCCTTCAGTCTTGACTGAATATGGGAGTGCGCCCTGAGGATGTAGCCCTCGGCTACTATTTGTCTTGGTGTTACTGTCGGCGTAATGAAGAAATAGAGGAAGTATTAGTTCCTTTAATCATGACTGAATATTTGTCGTGGAATGGTTTTGAAGGAGGTGACAGACTTGATGGAAGAATAAAAGATAATATCTAGAGGAAAATCTTCCAGACTGCAGGTTGAATGCACTGTCTCTCCCCGGGAATTAGTCCACTAGAAAACCTTTCTTAACAAGAGAATTCTGGTGAAACTAAACAGGATATTCTCTAGGCGATAAATTCTTTATCCGAAATGTTACAAAGGACTATGTATAGTGCATATAGTTGGATAAGAGATTTGGTGCCCAGCTACATTAAAAAATATCCCGACCCAATAATGTTTATTAATTATGGCTCTGCCCCCAGGGTGTAGATTTTAATTACTAAAAACTAGGAACCCAATTAAAAATTACAAGAAAAATAACAACAGACTCTGTTATGTAAATTATACAAAATTGAAGATAGATTCTCTCATACTTGAAATGAAATTACAAAATGATGATAGATTATATGTTCAAAAATTTACAACTGTAAGCTTTGTTCACTAATCTATTAAAGGTTCTGAAAAATGTCAGAATAAATTTAACATCATGTGGACTGATTAGCTATTCTGTACTGGTTCTACTGGCATTTTAAACTACTCATCTCAGATGCTGCTGAATTTATGTTGTCTTGTTGCCAGGGGGGTTCAATCTGTCCCAGCCCTCCAGGTCCATTATGGCAAGTTCTTTTTAGGGTTTCAGAGAATGGCAGGTTGCTTCCTCTGTCTTGACACAGGGCTCATCACCAACTGGGATGGAGTATGTCTGCCCTCGAGAACACTGCATATGGTTAGGTCTCCTGGTAGGACAACCTGGTAGGACTGGATTGACAAACAATTTAAGCTCCATTAGTAGTCTTGTCAGAGAAGTCATTTCCCATATCTGCTGGACGCTAATGGTCTATCAAAAATCTAACGAACATTCATAGTTAACATCAATAACAAGGTGCTTTCTATTATCTATGAATTACTATAGCATAACTGGCATTATAAGCATACAGGTGGATCTCAACCTATATCTGGCTTCCAGCTTGTCTGCTGCAGTGATTTTCAACATATGGGCATATGTTAGCTTCACCAACTGTGAAGTTTGGGGCTGTGGTCATCAAAAGTTTGAGAACCACTGGTCTACCTTGTGCCCATAGAGCAGTAAAATCAATTTGGGGTCATTGGTACAAATGGTTTGAGAACCACTGGGTTATAGTCTCCCATCCTGCAGTAAAATATGTTGGGGTGTCCTTGCTGCCAAGGCTTGGGAACCATTGATTTACATTTTTTGCTACTTACTTACTTAGTCGTTCCCCTTCTACCGTGAGGTGTAGAGGTTTGGAAGAGAGAGCGCCAGACTATCCTATCGGCTGTCTTCCTCCTGGCCTGGTTCCATTCTAGTCCTCGATCCTTCAAAGATTGTCTAATGTTGTCCTCCCAGCGGACTCTGGGTCGTCCTCGGGGTCTGGATCCTTGGCTCTTTGTTTCCCATGCTTGTCGTGGTATCATTTTTTGCTACACGAGCAGTAAATCATTTGGAGGGTAGTCATGGTCTCAAGGCTTGAGAACCGCTGACTTACATTTGTCAGTCAAGTGGTAAATTCATTAATTAGCTAAATAATTGTAAACATTCTTAAAGTCCTGGTTCCTGTAGAAAATAACATTTCTATAACTGATAATAAAATAGTTCTTCGATGATACAACATGGTATATGCATAGGATTGCATTTAATACATGTAAAGAACATTCCATGATGAAAAACACATTAATGTCCCATATGAGACAAAGGGAGAAGAAGTGATTGAGAACACTTTTATCAAGTTTGTAGAGTCTTGACAGAGTACACTGAAGCCTTATAAGAAATAGCAAATAGAAGGACCACTAATACACTTCTGTTTTGCTTGGGTCACTATGCAAATCCCAAAGTAACAACAATAATATACATCAATTATTTAACCCTGTCTTATTTCTGCCAGGCTGTGAGATAAAGATCAGTGGTTAATTAGGTCTATGACCTCAGCAAACTCATACATTAGTTTGAGTGATCTGTAAATATGCAAATCAGAATTATTGTCACTGAAAATGGAAATACATTTAAAACTTTGCTTAACAAAAGGTACAGCAATAATAAGCTGTGGATAAACATAAGATTATTCGTGTTATAAAATCAGCAGTATTAGATCTACTTACTTCGCTCAACTAACCACTGCTGTTCACAACTGGACCGTTCCCCTCTGTAATTACCTTGACAGGACCATCTTGTCCAGGCCGGTCTGCCGGCTAGGGAGAGAATGCCGTTTCGAGAATCGCGCCTAAATTTCCTGTTCTGTTTGGTGGCTTTACTCTGCCTACGTTAGGGGTGGTGGACCTGAACTAATGTAGACATTTCGTTCCATCCCCAACCACACACACACACACACTGGCCGGTACTTGTCATTCTGTTACCAGGCGATAAAGAAGAACTCCTTGCTGGTTGCTGAGATCAAAAGTCACATAACACTACGACTGCCTTACCAGGGTGCTAAGAGTGTAATTATTTCCAGGGGGAAACCCATGTTACTAAACCGCGGTCAAAAGTTTATGACGAGGAGTCGAAAGACTTTTTGCCTGTAAAACATAGAACAAAGAGAAAGCCATTTCATTCAGAAAAAAAAAAATGGGAGATCTGATTTTTAGACGAGTGGTGGATTTTCTAGAGGAAAGAGAACTGGTATGATAAAAGATTGACAGAGAGATAAGAAGGCGAATTTTACTTCGTCACATAGGCCTCCTTTTAAAAGTTATGCCTACGGCTAACTTAAGTTGAGCCGACTATTCTCTCCTGTCTGCTAATATCTTCCTGTTTCATATCTCTCGTTATTTCAGTCTCAGTGTTTCCTCTTTTCCCACTGTCGAACGGTATGCCTGTAATCAACACATGTCTATCCGTTTCCTCACTGTTAAGGAGTTGAGGTATATTAAGCAATCCTGCTCGCATAATCTTCCCTCTCTTATGTTCCTCCTTGTGGACCCTACATTGTAGCTTGCCTCCTGGCAAAGAGCTTGCACTAAAGCCTACACTCTGCTTGCAATGTGGTCTTTAGCAAATAGTTTTGCATGATGAGGTTGCCATCCTCATACACATCCTTATTTTAGTCATATTACTTGACCTACCTAAGGACACATACCTATCTCCCCAGGTATGATAGCGTGTATGCTCCTCTATCGCTGTTTCTCCAGTGACAGAGAAAGATAAGTCTACCATTTTTTCCTGCCCACCAGGTACCAAGGAAATTTGGACCCGCTTCACTTTCTGATCCCAGAGAGTGGGTGAGGTTATCGGAACTGAGTGAAGACTAAGTGCTTGAGGGTCATGTTCCTCTACAGCCGCTTCTCCCATGTTAAAGGAAGATATTTCTGAAACATGTTTCATCCCACCAGGTACCAAGAAACTCTGGCCCGGCTTCACTTTCTGCATGCGGTGAGTGGGTGGGACTGTCAAAACAGGTTCAGAATTAAGTGCACTGGGGTGGTCATCCCCTTTGCACTCTTCCAACTTTTCAGTGAAAATATTGGAAGAAGAGTTAGGCATTGGAGTCTCCATAGCCTGTTCAGTCATGCCGTCTCTGGATCGTGCTGAGTCTCCTAAGATGATATATTTCCCTCCTTGAGGTATGGGGTGAATTCGTTCATCCAATATTGCGGCCTTCACTTTGCCGTTTACAAAGTTTGACCTAACTTCTACATAAGCTAAAGGCAAAATCATCCTTCTGTTGTTTACCATGGGTGCTGTTACCTCAACATCCTCTTCGGTGACTTGATCAAGGTCGATGACAGAGGCTGAGACAAGGGCATCACACCCAAGACCTTGATAATACAAACATGTGATTTCTTCTCTATTTACTGTGGCAGTCTCCACATTTTGAGAATCACTGTATCCACGCTGGGCCTTCGTCAAGTTCCCATCTATGGTAGGGACCTTAGCTTTGTAGGAAGCATGTAGGATTGGGTCTTGGCACATACACTCTAACTGATGTAAGTTGGCCGACATGTGATGTTTACTAACACTCCTTCCCTTCCCACAGGGTTGCGTAACCCTTTTCTGTTGAGTGATCCTATTTGGTTGAGCGATCCTATTTTTCAGGTTGTTGGTGCGGTTGTTTTCGGTATGCCTGTTGTGAATTTTTGCTGAGGATGAGGAAGGTCTCTTCAGATTATCAGCACTCTTGTGCTTAATCTTGTTTTCAGGATGATCTAGATGTCTCCGTTTAGATATCCGTACCTCTGCTCTGTCTGAGCCTGAATTCTGAGACATAGACTTGGCTTCATGTGGTGCAGTTATATTTACCGCTGAAGATGCTGATGCAACTGGCAAAGGAGTGGCCTGATGAGTATTCCAATATTCAAGTTTATCCCTGGATTCCATTTTTTGTAGGTAGCAACTGAGTTTCCATTTCTTCCAGTTCTTCCTTACACTGGAGAGATTTTTCTTGTCTTTGTCTCTCATGTTCCACATTCTCTTCCTTGCATTTTGCTCTCCATTTCTTCTGTTGCCCCATTATGCTCATGAAACATTCTTCCTGTTCCGAAACATAATTTTCGAGCACACTTCCCGAGAAGCCACATAATTTTCCAATCTCATACGATTGCGCTGTCCATGTCTTCAGTCATTCTATCTCATCCATTTTAACAGCAGTGGTTTTGCTGAGCGAATATGAGATCTCTAACTCACTGTCAAATAAATACAGGCCTAAATACTTTCTACAGCCGTAACTAAACTAAAGTATTTTAACAACCTTTGTTATTTAAAACCAGCATACATAAAACATAACTTAAATATTAATTAACATTATGTAACTAATAACCAGCAGTACCACCAAGAATAGTTTTCATAACATAACTTAAAATCTGTTTTTCTTGTAAAAATGTACGTGTAATTTAGTCTAGGGTAATTTATATGTCCCCTCTTTAATCTAAACCTAGACTTGGACACCAATAAGTGACAAGTACCTACAGCAGTAGTGGTCTAGGAAAGATAAGAGTTTTCATATCTCAGACAAGTGTCTAAATATGAAAAAAGTAAATCCCGGACACGTGCAAATCCCAAAGTAACAACAATAATATACATCAATTATTTAACCCTGTCTTATTTCTGCCAGGCTGTGAGATAAAGATCAGTGGTTAATCAGGTCTATGACCTCAGCAAACTCATACATTAGTTTGAGTGATCTGTAAATATGCAAATCAGAATTATTGTCACTGAAAATGGAAATACATTTAAAACTTTGCTTAACAAAAGGTACAGCAATAATAAGCTGTGGATAAACATATGATTATTCATGTTATAAAATCAGCAGTATTAGATCTACTTACTTCGCATATAACCACTGCTGTTTACAACTGGACCGTTCCCCTCTGTAATTACCTTGACAGGACCATCTTGTCCAGGCCGGTCTGCCGGCTAGGGAGAGAATGCCGTTTCGAGAATCGCGCCTAAATTTCCTGTTCTGTTTGGGGGCTTTACTCTGCCTACGTTAGGGGTGGTGAACCTGAACTAATGTAGACATTTCGTTCCATCCCCAACCACACACACACACTGGCCGGTACTTGTCATTCTGTTACCAGGCGATAAAGGAGAACTCCTTGCTGGTTGCTGAGATCAAAAGTCACATAACACTACGACTGCCTTACCAGTGTGCTAAAAGGGTAATTATTCCCAGGGGGAAACCCATGTTACTAAACAGCGGCCAAAATTTCATGACGAGGAGTCGAAAGACTTTTTGCCAGTAAAACATAGAACAAAGATAAAGGAATTTCATTCCCCCCAAAAAAATTGGAGATCTGATTTTTAGACGAGTGGTGGATTTTCTAGAGGAAAGAGAACTGGTATGATAAAAGATTGACAGAGAAAAAAGAAGGCGATTTTTACTTCGACACAATATTGAAGTGCGCCCCTGAGGAGGTAGGCCTCGGCTACTACGGATTTTTCCTGGTGTTACTGTCGGCGTAATGAAGAAATAGAGGCAGTATTAGTTCCTTCAGTCATTACTGAATATGGAAGTGCGCCCCTGAGGAGGTAGCCCTCGGCTGCTATTTTTCTTGGTGTTACTGTCGAAGTAATGAAGAAATAGAGGCAGTATTAGTTCCTTCAGTCATGACTGAATATGGAAGTGCGCCCCTGAGGAGGTAGCCCTCGGCTGCTATTTTTCTTGGTGTTACTGTCGGCGTAGTGAAGAAATAGAGGCAGCATTAGTTCCTTCAATCATGACTGAATATGGAAGTGCGCCCCTGAGGAGGTAGCCCTCGGCTGCTATTTTTCTTGGTGTTACTGTCGGCGTAGTGAAGAAATAGAGGCAGCATTAGTTCCTTCAGTCATGACTGAAAATCGCAGTGCGCCCCTGAGGAGGTAGACCTCGTCTGTTTTTTTCCTAGTGTTACTGCCCGCGTAAGGATGATCCAATCATGATCGACAATGAGGAAAACTGCCGTAAGACGGGGGTAAAACGGTAGAATGAAAAAAAAACACACAAATAGTAATACGTCTTACAAAGAGAAAGGACAAGAAAAAAACCTACGTTGCGGCCACAAGGACTTCGCCAGGGACAGACAAACAAGAGACAGGAGGGAAAGAAAGTGAGAATTAAGCGGAGAACATGAAACTATAGAAATAAGAGAAAAATACTCCCTGGTGTGTGTAACATGTTGGAGCAAATATGTCTGCCACTAAACCGGAAAGCGGAAGTGGATAGAACATTAAAAGCAAAAAATAAAAAATAATGAAAACAAGAACTGGAAAACAGACTGAAGTAAAAGTGATATAAAAAAAAATAAAAAGAAGCAATAAAGAGATAGAGCAACATTGGAAGTTCAAAACTAAGATTATCATATCATCATCATCATCATCATCATTATATTCATTTTTGTCTCCGTATGGAATATGGAACCATCCCTGCAGCTTGACTCCTATCGGGAAGCCTTGCACCAAGCATTTAAATCCCCCCTGCTGTGGTAGTCTATGTAGCCATTTCTTTAGCATAATGAGGGTTCCAGTCCCATGCGGAACTAGCTTTGCACAACATGTCTAAAAAAACAGTATTCCTATTTCTTCTTAGTCTCCTCACTACACAGGCAGTAGTATTACATTCTTCTTCTTCAAGTTCCTTGCCTGGTGGCGTGGGAGATCATATCACTCCTTAACTTCCTGGCTACGGCACTGTTTATCAAAACTGTTGTTGACTCTTGTCCATGCCATGATGTCAAACTGGTCAGTGTCCTCTCTCTCGTTTTACATATATATATATAATTACATAGACTTGTCCACCACATGGAAGATGGGCGCGTCCAGAAGTCCAGAAAGATATTTTCTGCGGACAACTGGCAGATAACTAAAGAACAGTCGGGCGACCGCAGCTGAGGTTCAAATATGTGTACAAGAGAGACATGAAGGCAGTAGACGTAAATCCAGCAACCTGGAAGGATAAAGCTGCCTATCGCACCAAGTGGTGATGGCCCCTACGACACCACATCAGACTGAGCTAAAAACGCTCTTACAACAAGCAGAATAGAAAATAACACGCAGATAGGAACATCAGGCCTAAAATAAAAATTCAAATAAAAAAACAGCAGAGGGCTATCACCTCAGGGCCACATTCCCATAATCAGTTATGACAGAAAGGGGCTATTACTACCACTTTTATTACATGGAAGCAAATAATGGCCTTTCTAATAACAGGAGACCAGAGAGATGAAGTGTAACAGAAGGTTCGTTAAGAATACCAACAACAGGTACAGAAAGAGACACGAGGATGTCGTGAAAAAAACCGCTGCACAAAAAAAAAAAAGTTAAAGGATCCCGTTACACACCCATTGAGGCATATTGGGAATATGGTGTTAGGCCCATATTTTCTTGACCATCGGCACACTAGGGGTGATGTGGTCAGCATCACGCCGGCCGCCTTAACCTTCCCAGAGTTGCTCTGGTACCCAGTTGGGGCTGGGTCGACCCAGGAGCCGTTTGAGGCCTAAAATATCCCACCTCATCTGGGGATCGAACCATAGACCACTGAGCTAGGAAGCCAGTGCACTAACCACCATGCTACTGCTGCACAAAGGAACCTTATTATTTTTATTTGAAAGTAGCAGTCCAGTTTGTTTGAGCAGGTTTTGAAACTAGCAGTCCAGTTTGTTTGAGCAGGTTTTGAAAGTAGCAGTCCAGTTTGTTTGAGCAGGTTTTGAAAGCAGCAGTCCAGTTTGTTTGAGCAGGTTTTGAAAGTAGCAGTTCAGTTTGTTTGAGCAGGTTTTGAAACTAGCAGTCCAGTTTGTTTGAGCAGGTTTTGAAAGTAGCAGTCCAGTTTGTTTGAGCAGGTTTTGAAACTAGCAGTCCAGTTTGTTTGAGCAGGTTTTGAAAGTAGCAGTCCAGTTTGTTTGAGCAGGTTTTGAGAAGAAGAAAGCTGGAACATATCGTGACCAGAGTAAAGGACGTGGGGAATCATGATCGACTAGCCAGTCGATAAAGAACCAGGCTGTTTCTGCGGCACTGCGTTATTTTATCAGCTCTAAACACAATTTAAAAATAATAACCATTTAAAAGTATATATTTATCGTCATGGTTAGATGAGCGACAGAGTGGCAGAGTGGTTAGAGGGGCAACGAGATCTGGTTCGAAGCTAATTTGCACCGGCTCTAATCTACGCAGTTGTTAAAATTGGCACCCAACACTACTCTTGAATTAGGGAAGGAAAAGGTACCGAGGATGAGAACTGGAAATGTAGCTTTGGCCCTTCGTATTTTCTTCTTGATTTCAGTTTCACAATAATTTTCGTTTCCCAGAGTTAATGTCCAATCCATATTCATTACTTATGCTTCACTAGTTTTTGTAATTGCTGTTTGCTGTCAGCTAACAAAACTGTATCATCTGTGTATCCAAGCTTGTTTATTGACCTTCCACCGAAGTTCAGTCCTGGCATTTCCTGTATCCGTTTGAAAATTTTCTTTCTTTGTAGATATTAAGAAGGCAGGGGAACAGTACATATCGTTGTCTCACACCTCTTTTTATGTCAATAGGTGTGAGTAATTGTTACTAGATCTTCTTGTTACAGTTTGATCTTAATAAAGGTTACTGAGTATTCTTATATCTTTTTCATCGATACCTGTCTTCGAGGCATTCAATTAGATTGTTACGATAGACTGTGCATACATTTTTTTTAAGTCAGTGACATACATATAAATATTTCTTTGGACTTCTGTATATATGTCTGCTTGTATTCATACACAAAATATTAATTATCTTGTTCCGTTGTACCGTCGAAAACAACACTGTATTTACCTGAACTTAATCTGATATCTTACTTGAGCAATATTTTAACTGTGTGACTCATAAGACTGTCAACGTCTTCGCAAACATGACTCATAACACTGTCAACGTCTCCTCAAACATGACTCTTAAGACTGTCAACGTCTTCTCAAACATGACTCATAAGACTGTCAACGTCTTCTCAAACATGCTGAACTTAATCTTATATCTTACTTCAGCAATATTTTAACTGCGTGACTCATAAGACTGTCAACGTCTTCTCAAACATGACACATAAGACTGTCACCGTCTTCTCAAACATGACTCATAAGACTGTCAACGTCTTCTCAAACATGACTCATAAGACTGTCAACGTCTTCTCAAACATGACTCATAAGACTGTCAACGTCTTCTCAAACATGCTGAACTTAATCTTATATATTACTTCAGCAATATTTTAACTGCCTGACTCATAAGACTGTCACCGTCTTCTCAAACATGACTCATAAGACTGTCAACGTCTTCTCAAACATGACTCATAAGACTGTCAACGTCTTCTCAAACATGACTCATAATACTGTCAACGTCTTCTCAAACATGCCCAAAGAAAGAGTAGTGTTACCGTTTAATGTGAATAATGCACTTGATTTGTGCGCTGGCTTCTTCCAAGACACCCTCATTACTATTTTTAGCTGTCAATTGTATTTTTAACAATATTCTGTAAAACCACATTCTTCTGTGGCTTTCAGCGATTTTTTGGTTGCTAACTAATTGCACAAGCGTCTGATCAGCAAAGGTACATAGTTTGAAGCACTGTGGCATCACGCTCCAGTTTAACCAGCTGTAAAAGGGGTACCTGACTCTGCTCGTGAGTTAGGGAAAGAAAAGGCAGCGATGGAGTGAAGTGGTCAGCCCGCCTGTCGAAGCTGGACATTGTATAGTGAAGACAGTAACTGCTATGGGACTACCTTTACCTTTTTTAACTAATTGTCCATGATTGACGTCAGTATATCTCATATTTCTGAAGAACTCTCTTACATCGATTCATGACCAAGGAATTCATTGATTTCCCTTTTCGTTCCTTACGTAGTATGAAGAACCGCTGTACCTGACCTTAGTTATTATTATTATTATATTTAGGTTGCGTCTCATTCCCTTTCCCTTCTTAGTATTTGTAGTGATTAGATAGGTTTGAAAGTTATTTATGGTCCCGTCTGAGTAGAGTTGGTGGTGATAAGTACGTGAGAAATAAAGGTGTGAGAAATAGATTTCACGAGTGAATAGTTTATGAGAAGATTTGTCTCTGGAATGAGTAGTTTCTCTAGTCCAGCCTATCTATACGACTATCTTTTAGTACAAGACAATCTTACCCCTCCTTATACCAAGAAATATAAGTTTAACTACATACACACACAGCTATGTGACAACAAGACACACGAACGTGAAAAAACTACGCTAAATTGGGTATGGGTCTGACCAACGCACAAAGTTAAGTTTCTTTTGTTGTTTATTATCATTAAACTTGACAACATCGAATTTCTAAAGAAAGATCAAATAAAATCAGAATTACATACATAGGAAAATAACAGAATACATGTGCCCTCCCCTTATTGAGAAAAAAAAGAACTTAACAAGTTAATAACCCCAAAGGTCAAACGTTAGCACTATGTTACAGAATAGACAGTAAAGAACAAGTTCTTACTATATATATTACCCAGTAAAGTAAACAAGTTTAAGCAGAATCAAAGATGGTACAATTTTCCTGTAACAAAGAAAAATATTCACTCTCTCTGTCATACGTGGCCACTCACTCACTCCTTACCTGCTCTTGGTGAAATCTCTTGGAAATACAATTATCCTGAATATAAAATGTCCATTGTTTTTATCGTTCAAATTGGCCCCAGTCCCTCCTCTAATAATTAAGATTAACAAGGTGGACGCCTAATTTGGTGGTTGATTCCTGGATCGACAAATGTCACCTCGAATAGTTAGTGTAGAAACCGAGATCTTGTGTTCACAGTAAACAGTAGAAAATACTTCCAGTATTTGGGAACATCTGGTTGCAAAACTGTTACTTATGATGATGATGGTAAATCCTATCGGCCGGCTCTGTGGTGAGTGCCGATTTTGAAACAGCGTAACTTTCTGGATAAATCCGCTGATACGACTGTCAAAAGTCAGATAGTGTTATTATTTCTGCACAACCCCCGTGGGCTGATAAATTGGAAAAATATATCTGGGTATTGATAAGTCCAGTTAAATTTACACGTTAAATGTTTCTGGTATATCTTTGGCAAATCCTGTTCACAAATGAACTTGGGGACGCATAGCCAAGAAAAGACAACATTAATCATTCAGTAAATGAAGAAAATGACCAAAACAGACCGCTGACCGCTCTTGATCAGGTCTGCGAGAAATAAACAAGACATTTATGAAAAAAAAAATGTTACTGTTCTATATATTTACGGACAAGACGATCTCTTATCCACTCCGTCAGTCCTGATTAAATTTAAAAGGCACACGGTGACTTTATTTACACGTATATGGTCAGCTTTTTGCCCGCGCTACAATTTCAGGTCGGATGAAGGTATGCAACCCTTCCCGCCCCTTTGCGCGCGCGTTAACGATCAGCGTACAATGTCAATTATTATTTAATTATCCATACGCGCACTAAACAAATATCGCCTGTCGTTAATAGCTATTAGATTGTCGGCGTCTGTTTGTCTAGTCGTATGATATCAAACAATAGTCACTTATAATAAAATACACCAAATGGAATAAACGTGAATTCTTTTCTGTCACTTATCAGTCGCGCCTAGTGTATACTCAGTCAACTTAACCATCTCTTCTTATGTGAGAAAGCGGGTGATGGAAATTACATTCTAACTGCACATCTGGTAAAAAATATAGCTACGCGTTATTTTATTTCACTAGTTCTAAAAGCTAGAAAATACAAGTGAATTCTAATGGTAAAACTTAACACATTAAATCACGTAAATGCTAATTTCTATTACCACAAATCAGAAATGAAACGATCCCGATGAAATGCTGTTAACACATCTTCCACAGTGGTTCTAGATACGTGCTTAGACTCTCCAAAATTATGAGCCACAACTGATAGCGGTTTTAAGAAACCACAGTTTATATATATATATTATTGTTTCTCTGATCTATAGATGACGCTACTTTTCACATTACCATGTGAATCGGGAGAATCGTGAACAGAGTTCCCCAGATAAAAGGTTTTACGGTCGCTCTGTCTCAGCGTTGCTAATCGACATCAGAAGAATTCTCACGTCTAACGGGGTTCTCGAAGATGTTTGCCCCGCGACTCGACATCAAAGCCACTCGAGAAATTCCCGGCTGTCCTGAGTACGAACTTCAAAGGGTCTTCGGTCTCTTCACGTGCGGTCTGTCCGGTATCGCATGATTGACAGATAAGCTCGCGTGAGAAACTTGGTAAACAAACCTAATTCGCTACCTGTTACGACTGGCAGGTCGCGAAGTTTGTAAACTTTGCGTTAGCCCGTGTTAACAGAAAAAGAGGCGTGGATTAAAAGGTGAGTAAGACAGGCAGAAAAATGCATGGTTTTGCTAGCAAATCATAGAACGCTAACGAGGTCACGAAAGACTGCCAGATACTGTAGGCTATATTTCCATTATACGTCACATTACGTCCGGGCTTGAAGATGTGAAACCCTTTCATATCTCATCTATGGAAATAGAACTACTGTCATCCGCAGCTACCAAGTGATTACTATCCTCAATTGCAGCATTCTCTTCAATGCTCCAATTTCGACTCATAAAATCCGCTCCTACATTCTCTTTTCCCTGGTATATATTGTACTTTGAACGAGTACCACGAACTCGGGGTTTCTGTAACAGTACGACGCTTGAGCTATAGGGAGATGTAGACTCGCTAATAATCCCAGCTTGTAGCAATTTGTCTATTTCTCCACTTAACGTGTTTGCTTTCTCATTCGGGATCGGGTAAACTCTGGTTCGCACAGGTGTTTCGTTTGTCAGCTTCATATCAAACTCTACGAGATGTGAGCGACCAGGTATGTCCGTTAAGACTGATGAATACTGTTTCAGTAACGCCCTAGTTCCTGGCTGTTGTGCTTCTGAGAGAGTGTCGCCGAATTTACATCTTTGAATGATTCCGTTTGTTGCAGTGGGTATTCCATGCAACTATCGTCATCTTCCTCATCTTCGGTTGCTATAGCGACCGCCAAGAGATGTTCGGGGGAAGGTACCGGTCTTTCTAAATATTTATTTAACAGATTTATATGGTAGACTTTTTTCTTTCCTTTTAAAGAAATCTTGTAGTTCGTTCTCGAGATCTTTTTAGGGACGGTAAACGGCCCTTGCCATCCGATAAGTAGTTTGTTGTTTCCGGTAGGAAGTAGAGTTCCCCAGATAAAAGGTTTTACGGTCGCTCTGTCTCAGCGTTGCTAATCGACATCAGAAGAATTCTCACGTCTAACGGGGTTCTCGAAGATGTTTGCCCCGCGACTCGACATCAAAACCACTCGAGAAATTCCCGGCTGTCCTGAGTACGAACTTCTTTGCTAGTAAATCATAGAATGCTAACGAGGTCACGAAAGACTGCCAGATACTGTAGGCTATATTTCCATTATACATCACAGTATTTAGTTTTTACACCCGGGAGCGAAAGCCATTTTATGGTGTCTTGGCGCAATCTCTGATAGACTAAATTGGCCACTCTAGGTGTTAGCTGGTCTTTTATTTATTTTCTCACATTTCCTACTTAGCTCTCGCATTCTTTCCTGTCCCTGACGAAGGCCTTGTGGCCGCAAAGTTGGCTATTTTCTTTGTCTTTTCTTCTAGTAAGACGTATCACCTTTTTCGATATTTTGTAATATTCAACTTTCTTACAGAGCATGGAGATATTGTTGTAGCTGGTTCCCTTGCAGTAAGCTTAAACCAAACATTCATATGGTCTTGTTGTAGTGGATTCTGTAGCAATTTGTTTTACATGCTGAGGTTGCCAGGCATTCTCAAGGATCCCCCCCTCCCTCCCCCCCATCCCCCCCCCCCCACCCCCGCTCCCGCCCCCCAGCATTACGCGTGACCACGAAATTGAAGGTATATTTAAATTTTTTTGTAAACACTTTTTAGTGCATTTTCTGTTGGTACTTCTCGCCTCCGATACCGGGGCCCGAAATGGGAGCATAGAATAGTTACACTGTCACCACTCATGTCAGCCACTCATGTCAGCCACTCTGCGGGGTTGAGCACAGAGCTGGCTACTACATCCTGCAGACATTTTCAGCCACAAAAATCATCCACTGAACAATATGGACAAGCCAACTAAAGATACTCGACATACGTTTGTTGAACGCCTATGATCCTTGGGGAGCTGTAAGGTGATAAAGATGACTTCTCCAGTTTAGGTCTTCACAAGTTTTCCTCTTTTTACTTCCTCATTTTGCCACACTTCCGCTTGTCCTTTCATCTCCCGCCTTTTTTTAACTGCCCATACTTCACCTGTTTATTTTGGTTCTTGTTCTTGTCCTGCTTAAACATTTATGACAAGGTTCTAGCATGAAAAATTCATCTTGGTGGAATATCTACCGTGGTAGCCAATCGCAGACCACGTCTTCACGTGCGCCGTTCAATAATGTCGGTTTGGTAAATGGGATTGGAATAACAAGACTGTTTATTTAAGAGCTTCCTGTATTTTTGTGTGGCGTGTGGTAATTGAATATTATGTCGGTTTAAATTAGTTATTCAGTGGGGGTGTTTTATTGGTTGTTCACCGCCAGGTCTGCGTTCGATATTTAGTGTGTTAGTTTTGGATTAGTCGTTTGTTCTTTGTTTTTGTTAGCTCTTTAGGGATGGTTTTAATAGTTATTTGAATCACGTTAGAAACTGATGAAGCAGCATGGTGACTCTCATAAGTTAATTAACCGAATACGGAAAACTTGAATAAACGAAATATAGATTAATTGGTGAAGAGCAGTTTACGGAACTCTCCGAGATAAGAGCCGAAGTACAGCAGGGATGCCTTTTGTCACAATTTCTCTTCGTACTGGTTGGAAATTTGATTATGAAAACTGCAACATTAACATCCTAAAACTGAATTCAGTGGACTCAGGCAAAACAGCTCGGAACCAACGGCCTGGCTCTTCTATTGCATTTGTATGTAGCCTCCTTCAGTCATAACTGACATGGGAATGCGCCCTTGAGATGAGAGTCCTCGGCTACTTTTTCCTGGTTTTCCTTGCTGCGTGTTGTTTTCTCTTCTGCTTGTTGTGAGAGCTTCTTATGGCCCAATCTGAGATGGTGCTGTTCGCCAGATTACGCTTGGGGAAACATTTCTACAAATTGTGGACTCACTCTTCAACAATGTCGCATGAAAATTTAATAAACAGTAGGTAAAGCTTGACAGCTGTATAGGGGTGATGGACAATAGTGCACAAGGACGTGTGATAGTGATGTGCTAGTGAGATAGACAGAAGGTACAGGCTGAGTCAGTGAGTTCTCCACTAAGAAAACCACACACACAGCTCTCCTTGTTTTCTCTGGCGACAATATTTCTCTTTTGCACACACTGTGTCACTCACAAATAGTAGGGTAAAGAAGTAAAGTTAGATTGAGGATTTAGTAGTCTGAACTGAACGAACTAACTCAATTTTT
The DNA here is from genome assembly GCA_024509875.1 of Oreohelix idahoensis. Classification (NCBI taxonomy): domain Eukaryota; kingdom Metazoa; phylum Mollusca; class Gastropoda; order Stylommatophora; family Oreohelicidae; genus Oreohelix; species Oreohelix idahoensis. The sequence goes on along the minus strand of JAMPIV010019192.1, from coordinate 283,521 downwards.
TTTTTTCAATTTAAAATGTAAATAAATCAAAAAAGGATTTTTACAGCCAAAAAAAAAAATTATCACGAGAAAATAAACTCAAAACAAATTGATGATTCTCAAGAAGAAAAAATACTACACAAATACTGAAAATAAATGATGAATGAATTGTGTTATTAAAGTTCAAGGCATGCCTGATAACATCCTAGGCTTTGCTGGAAATATGTGAAATACTGGTTGTGTGAAAATGAATGTTTGTTTCTTTGTTCCTTTGGTGTGAATGTTGGAAACAACTTATATCCTGGTGTTCTCTTGGAAAAAAATAACGTAATCCAATGCTTTGAAATCAACCACTGTTCGAATAAGGTATCCACAAAGGGCACAGAATCTGAACACGATTTTATAAATCCAATATTGGTGTAACGTATCCACAATTGATGAGATATCCTCAGATAACGAAATTGCTTCCAAAGGTGGGATGGAAGGTTATAATGGGGAGTATGGTAGGGTGATGTTTGGTGTTGAAAATCTTTGAAATAATTGAAGGGAATTATTATGGTGAGAGGTGGGCTAAGTAAGCTTTTTCAGCAATAAGAGACAAGACGTGGCAAGTTGCACTGCATATATCTGTTGGACAAAACAAAATTACATGTGTAACTACTTTTCTGCTGCAACACGCAAATACTCATAACAATTTAAGCAATGTCCTCAGCGTAGGCATGTTGGTCTCTCTGTCTCGTTCCTAAAATAGGTCAGTCCACTGTTAAACATTCCTGTCTGCTTTGAATGAATTCAGCTGGCCATACATGAATGAATTCAGCTGGCCATACATGAATTAATTCAGCTGGCCATACATGAATGAATTCAGCTGGCCATACATGAATGAATTCAGCTGGCCATACATGAATGAATTCAGCTGGCCATACATGAATGAATTCAGTTGGCCATACATGAATGAATTCAGCTGGCCATACATGAATGAATTCAGCTGGCCATAAATGAGTGAATTCAGCTGGCCATACATGAATGAATTCAGCTGGCCATACATGAATGAATTCAGCTGGCCATACATGAATGAATTCAGCTGGCCATACATGAATGAATTCAGCTGGCCATACATTGCTCCCGTCCCGGTTAGCCAAGGGAAAGGAGTGTGGGGTTATTTGTATTTTCCATTCACGGCCAACGCCTTCTTTTCTTTCGCCATTCATTCCTTCCAGCACTCATAATAATATTCTCATACATTCTTAATGTTACAAACATTGAAAAATAATATCATTGTAATACAAACATTGTAACGTAATATCCCGTTAAAATACATGTGAAAATAAATGAACTTGGGTAATCATTTATGAAACATACATAGTAAAGTAATATCCATTTAAAATACAACACTTAGAGTTTCCCCATGATATTAATGTATTTCAAATCTATATGTCTGAGCTAATTTCTATATACTAGAAAAGCAAATACATACCTGCACAGGAATTTAGTCTGTAGTATTAAACTAGAGGGCAGTTTGTTTGTTTAACTCAAATCTCCCTATGCACAGTTTTACTTTACAAGACCAGGAATTGCGTTTTTCTCCTTCAGAATGCTGACCACCAAGTGAAGTCTAAAACTAGTTTCTTTAACAACGAAAGAATTATTTCCCGCTACAGTTTTGAGTTCCCACACTTTACACCGGCGAAATATCTTCGCAAATTAGTTTGCATATTGAATGTCATGATTGTACCTGCTGTGGTTCCGAGCTCAAAAGTATTAACAATGGGAAAGCAGATAGGTCATAAATATCTAGAAACCGAGTCTGAAAAATCCTAACAGATATGTACGCTGGTTGACCGAAGCTTCACCTGAGTTAGGTTGGGAAAGGCAAGTCGTGAGAAACATTAGTCAGAAACTTAGGATAGACAGAAAATAAAGCAATATACAGGATGGACAGAAAATTTCAAATAGGCAAATTATCTTCAATCTGCGACAAACAACAACATAAAAATGTTGAAGGAATTGGCATGGAACAAGGAATGTAAGAAATCAAAATACGAATACACGTATCCGTTCACTTTGTTCAATTTATAGCTAGCTGTGATTAGCGTTTCTGATAGGTTGTCTAATTTGTTGTTTAAATGGTTCCTTAGCGCCATTATGATGTATATGAGATCTGTGAAGAACATAACCATAGTTTTTAACAGCATTCCTATTTTCCACATAGGTTATTGCTGTTTTTTCAATGCATGTGTCTCAGCTTTGAAGTTATTAGAACATTTTCTGTTGGGCACTGAGTTATGGGTTCCTTGTCAGTTCTTTAGTGGTGTGTATATATGCCCTCACAGCCAGTGTTTTATAACTCTTGTTGTTGGTAGATCTGAATGTATACTGACTGGTCCATTCTGTGGTTAGGTACATCTTTTCAGTGTTTTCCATAATAGGTATCTTCTTTGCATCTATTTGACTGTCTTTTTTAATTTCTTCTGGTGTGCTGTCAATCAGCTCAGCAAATCTAGTTTTCATATGTGGAGAGAATGTGCTGCTTATCGTTAGGGACTCTGTCTTTATATATGCAAGATCTGGTATAATGAGGGTGAGCATTTTTACCCATTGTGCAAAACAACTTCTCCGGATTATACCCGGCCATATCCGGTCAGTCTGTCATTTACTGGTAGGTTTGTGAGACTTCTAAATACTTCTCACACTGCAGAACTCAGATAAAAGTATTACACCATCTGTCCTAGATTTACATCGTGTTTGCGCGGCATTTCTTATTGAGATTTACCCAACAGCGGTTTCCATATATATATATATATATATATATATATATATATATATATATATATATATATATATATATATATATATATATATATATATATATATATATATATATATATATATATATATATATATATATATATATATAATATATATATATATATTATATATATATATAAATATATATATTTTTTTTAAACATTGAGATTACTTCTCTATATCTTTTTTTAAAACTGTTTTTTGTTTTCTGATCCATGATGAAGACATTATGGTCGTAACGTAGATTGTTTAGTTGCCTTTTTAAGGAGTACAATTCGTATTTTCGTGTACCCATCTGTAAAGCATTACAAGGCAGTCCTTTTCAGCATAATAGAAATAGACGCAGGCCGATAAACACACGGAAGATGACATTTTAAAATTGATACAAACATGGAAAACAGTTAGCGGATGGCACAGGATAGAACAGTGTATGAACCTTTTTGAAAATCAAGTGATCAACAGAAAATGAACATGCTAATTAATGAACAGCTGTTTAGTTCGTATAATTAGTGTCAGTTGTTTAACTTGTGAAATGTTTAGCTTACATTTTGTGATATTCTTAGTGTCAATATATATATATATATATATATATATATATATATATATATATATATATATATATATATATATATATATATATATATATATATATATATATATATATATATATATATATATATAATATATATATATATATATATATATATATATATATATATATATATATATATATATATATATATATAGGCTTTGAGTTTTCATATAGGATTAAAGTTTCAGGATGAATTGTTCCAAAGTTATTGAAAAGTGTAGTAATGTTGTACATAGTTGTAAAAAATGAATCAGGTTTAATTAAATATAAAATACTCGAATATTTATAATAATTGTTTGCGATGTCAACTCCGCCAAGGTCGATTTCAAGCCCGGTTAAAAATGGAGGAGGGCTGCCTGCATTGAGGCAGTAAGAAGGTAGAAACATTAGTCAGCCTTGTCATAGTGTATGGGCCAAATGAAGATGAGAGAGTAGAGGTCAATGAGGAATTCTTCGAGCTGCTTCAAAAGACAATGGACGACTGCTTGGATGAAGTTATCCTGCTCGGAAATTGCAATGCCAAAGTTGGAAATGACCATGCTAAATGAGGTGGAGTTATTGGAAGGTATTGAGAAGATAAACTTAATGACAATGGAAAGCGACTCCGTAGATTCTGAACTGAGTAAAACATGATCATTACAAACACAAAGTTCCCCCATTAGCACTTACATGCATACACTAGATGTGAACCAACTAAGAATCAGAAGTCAGTGATCGACTATGCCATTGTTAGAAGCTCATTCAAATATGTCCGGGATGCTAGAGTCTGGAGAGGGCCAGAGACTGGAAGTGATCACTACCAGCTAACAATTAAAAGAACAACTGAAAGAGTTGCTCGGCCTAGGAATAGCCTAACATCACGCAAGAAGCTAAGTAAACGAACAGGAGAAATGGACATTAAGACCTACAACTGAGAGAGCCAGAAGTTAAGACCAGATATCAGGGGCGTATTGTTACTGCAGTGAGAAACACAGAAGAACAATCTGATGACCTGAAAACCCTCTGGCTTAATGTCAATAACATTATTAAGACAGCTGCAGCAGAAGCATGTGGTGAAGTCCGACTTGCGGTTAAGAGAAAGAGGACACGTTGGTGGACAGAGGAAGTTAGAGAGAAAATAAGAGAGAAGAAAAAGGCATAGAAACAATACTTAGCAGCTAAAAGCACAGCAGAAAAAACAGAGAAATATAGAGAATATGTGATACTCAGAACTGAAGCAAAGAACACGGTGCTAGCAGCAAAACAGAAGTCCTGGGAAGAATTTGGAGAAAAGCTAGAAAAAAGATGCTTAAGAAAACCAGAAATTGTTCTACAAGACTCTAAAGAACTTGAGAAAGGAAAAACTGTGCCCTCTAGAATTTATGGAGGACAAGCAAGGCAAATTGCTTACTGCCCTTATGGAAATAATGGAAAGATGGAAAGCATATTGTTCAGAACTACTTGATGGTGAGCAAGGTCAAGCATCAGAAATGATAATCACTAGCACAGAAGAGGACACCAATGGTGCTGAAGATGACATCAAGATGGAAGAACTGAAGGTAGCTCTGGAGAAAATCAAGACGTGCAAAGCAGCAGGGCATGATGGTATAACACCAGAAACTGTTAAGTACATGGGAGCAGCAGGCGACCTATAACTCCTGAGGGTCCTACAGGCAGCTTGTTGCAACAAGACCATACCAAAGTACTGGGAGAAAAAGCATTTGACAAGGTCACCAGCAGCAAAGTTTGGGATTGCTTGGCAAGGAAGAACATTCCAGCACCTCTGATACGTGCTATACAGAACTTCTTCAAGTCTTGCAGAAATTATGCGAGTACGGCAAACCATAAGTCAGAAGAGTTCAGGACCACCACTGGTGTAAGACTCGGTGATATCCTGTAACCATATCTTTTCACACTCCTCATTTATGATGTCATCAAGGCATGTAAGGAGAGGACAAGAAAATATTCAGTGGGGTACTGGAAGATGAGACAGGTTTGTATTTCAGAGCTCGCATTTGCCGATGATGTTGCCCTGATTGCTAAAGCAGAGGCACAACTTCAATCCAACCTGCAAGTCTGGAAAGAAGAGCTGGAGAAGAGAGAGATGGTCATCAGCAGCTCTGAAACAAAAACCATGGTGATATCACGAGAGGAAAGAAGGCTTCAGCTTAAGCTGGGAGAACATATGCTGGAGCAGGTCAACTACTATAAATACCACGGAGCTGTCATAGAGTGGAAGGGAGGCATCAATGAAGATTTGGCTACCCGAAGAGCAGCAGCTGGGAGACTTTTTCAGGCCATAAATCGAGGTTTCCTCAGCAAATGAGAAGATCGCAAGAAAATGAAGATGGCTGTATATTGCTCCACTTATGTCCCAGTCTTGACGTATGGATGCGAATCATGGGCAATGACTACAACCTACAAAAGTCAGATCCAAACGTCAGAAATTAGGTATCTGAGAAAGGTGGCTGAAGTAACAAGAGACATGGTCCGCAACCAGACGATACGTCAAGACCTAAAAACCCAACCCCTGCAGACCCAAGTAGAACAGTCCCAACTAAGATGGTTTGGCCATGTCTGCAGAATGGGAGAAGATCGGCTGTCACGTCAGGTATGGGAGGCTAACAGCCAGTGATCCAGACCTCCAGGACGACCCAGAGTCCGCTGGGAGGACAACATTAGGCAATCTCTGAAAAACCGAGGACTAGAATGGAAACAGGCCAGGAGAAAGACAATCGATATGATAGTATGGCGCTCTCTCTTCCAAACCTCTACACCTCACGGTAGAAGTGAAACGACTAAGTAAGTAAATAAGTAAGTTTGCGATGTCCATTTGCATGATAACATAAATCACTACTACAGCTGGTTTTTCTTTTTTGTAACAAGCCGACACCGAAGCAATCATTTGCTGACTTACTGGTGGTGTCTGTAGCAACTTATTGTGCAGGATGAATCAGCCAGCCACATGCACAACATTATGTAAGTCGTCTGCTACGATTTGCCAGAGGTCGTTGTGGTACTATTCTGTCTTTGTTTCATCAGAGACCCCTGGGTAAATTTTCGGAGCCACATATGTGTGTCCGTGCGTGTATGCGCGTGTGTCTAAATCGGTGAGAGATATTTAACTATTATCTTACCTCAACACTGCAGTGTCACATATGACGTCACGCAGTGATAGGATAGAGGGTATCACAATTTTGTTACGTTGTGTGACGACGTTGTGTGACGATAGTGGGAAAAGGGGGGGGGGGGGAAGGGAATGTGACGTCACATAAACCACTCTTGCTTCTGTCATAAATTATGTTTCTAATTTTATTCGCAATAGTTAACGTTTATCAGCATTAGTTAACAACTCAGTCGTGGACGACTTATATTAACATAATAATCTCAGGTGAAATATGGAATAAATGTTATAACCTTTCACTTGTTTAAATTGTTTTTAAATTATATACTTCTGTTTTAAATAGTGTCATACACATTAACAAAAACCATATGCATACTAAATAGATTGTGCTGTATAAAATTAGATTTAAAAAAAAAAACAGTAGCAGGTTATCACTATAGCGACAAAAATCTGCTGACATCAAATAATGTATGGAGATAAAAAATAAATCAAGTCCAACACAAAAATCAAAATCAATTCAAAGTTAAGTCAGTCATCTTGTATGGCTCTGAGAATGGAGAACAACAAAAACAACAACCAAAAAGCTCCAGACTTTCACAAATGGGTGAAAAAAAGGTAAGCTCATACTAGATTCTGTTATTGGGTGGTCTCATACTAGATTCTGTTATTGGGTAGTCTCATACTAGATTCTGTTATTGGGTGGTCTCATACTAGATTCTGTTATAGGGTGGTCTCATACTAGATTCTGTTATTGGGTGGTCTCATACTAGATTCTGTTATAGGGTGGTCTCATACTAGATTCTGTTATTGGGTGGTCTCATACTAGATTCTGTTATAGGGTGGTCTCATACTAGATTCTGTAATAGGGTGGTCTCATACTAGATTCTGTTATAGGGTGGTCTCATACTAGATTCTGTTATAGGGTGGTCTCATACTAGATTCTGTTATAGGGTGGTCTCATACTAGGTTCTGTTATAGGGTGGTCTCATACTAGGTTCTGTTATAGGGTGGTCTCATACTAGATTCTGTTATAGGGTAGTCTCATACTAGATTCTGTTATAGGGTGGTCTCATACTAGATTCTGTTATAGGGTGGTCTCATACTAGATTCTGTTATAGGGTGGTCTCATACTAGATTCTGTAATAGGGTGGTCTCATACTAGATTCTGTTATAGGGTGGCCTCATACTAGATTCTGTTATAGGGTAGCCTCATACTAGATTCTGTTATAGGGTGGTCTCATACTAGATTCTGTTATAGGGTGGTCTCATACTAGATTCTGTAATAGGGTGGTCTCATACTAGATTCTGTAATAGGGTGGTCTCATACTAGATTCTGTTATAGGGTGGTCTCATACTAGATTCTGTTATAGGGTGGTCTCATACTAGATTCTGTTATAGGGTGGTCTCATACTAGATTCTGTTATAGGGTGGTCTCATACTAGATTCTGTTATAGGGGTAGTGAAGTGTTTGAGACTTTAAAATACTATATTGAGCTTCGAGAGGTGGGGTAACCAGTTTCCCTCCTAGCAACCTTTGCCCAAGAGCAGAGTCATGTATCCATTTACAGCTGGTAGACTGTAGCCACCGTGTTTCCCAACCGCTATCTTTGCCGCGAGAGGACTGCGGTCTAACCACTGACGCTTTCGTAAATGAGTGCTTGCCTAAAATAAAAGGATTGTAGTGGTATAACAAGATCACTAATGTTGAACTGACAACAAGGGACCTAAGGCGCGTCAACAGTGAGGAATGCAGTTAGCGACCCATATCTAGACTGCTTGCGTCAGGGTCAGCGAACCAAAGCTGACCAAGACCCTACTCCACCTCCAAGTGGTGGTCCTGGAAACAGGCTGCATCACTGCAGTCTTGCTGAGAGAGTAAGGATCGAAGAGAGAAGGCAAACCTGGTCCCAAAAATGCCGTGCTGAAGTCGGGTGTGTCGGCCGAAAGGCGCAAATATCGCAGCTTCGCTGTAAATGGACACAACGCACCCAGCGTCCTTTTCAGGACGAACGAAGAAGAAGAAGAAGAAGAAGAAGAACTGACAAGAAGAACCAGACAAGCACCAGAAGAACAAGAGATGAGAAGAAGACGCTGGAGATAGATAGGACACACTTTGAACAAACCTGTTGATAGCTTTAACAGACAAGTCTTTGAAATCCCCATGGTAAGAGAAGCTGAGGAAGTCCAGGGAATACATGGAGGTAAGAACTGGGGACAATACGAGAGCTCTCTCTCTCTCTCTCTCTTTCATCTTTTATAAACGCATGAGTGTATCTGAGCCAGATAGAAATGGGTTAATGTCCATCATGGAAGAGGTCTCTCGTTCTCTTTTCCTCTTAGATGTTCTATGTGTGTATGTGTTTTCTCTCTCTCTTTCCCTCTCCTCTCTCTGCCTCTCTCTCTCTCTCCCTCTCTCTCTCTCTCTCTCTCTCTCTCTCTCTCTATCTGTCTCTCTATCACTCACTCTCGAGTTTTTCTTTTTGTAAACGAGTGACAGTTTCAGAACCAGTGAGATATTGGCCAAATGTCCATCATGGGGCGTTCACCCTTTTCCTCAGTATATGTGTATATGTATTCTCTCTCTCTCTCTCTCTTTCTCTCATACACCCCTCTCTCGCCTCTATCTCTCTTTCTCTTTCTTTCTCTCTAACTCTCTGATTTTTTAAAACCGTGTAGCGAAGTCTGTGCCCACCTGGCACGTACAACATTTCTGCTTAGCTGCATTAAAGTTTTCTTGATGTGATTCACGAACATGAGACAGCATTTTTTCTTGTCACACGTGCTGTAGTGAATTTTGTGTGAGACTTGTCTTTAACATCAAAGTTAGTAACACCAGTCTGACAGAAAAATGGAATTAACTAGAGAAGAGAATACCACAAGATATCAGATACTACCATTGCGAGAAACAACATAAAGAAAGCTGGGAATACAAAATATTGGTGATCTTATAGTAGTACAAGGTATTTTGGTATATGTTATATTACTTTATCAGTAGCCTAGTGTGATACTGTACAGGTATTCTAGTTTCTTAATGTATTAGTACGCTAGTTTGTTAGTGTACTAGTATTCTCATATGTTACTGTACCAGTATTCTCATATGTTACTCTATAAGTATTCTTGTATATTACTGTACCAGTATTCTTGTGTGTTACTGTATCAATATTCGTGTGTGTTTCTGTACCAGTATGATTGGTAGAATTTAAATTTTTTTACAAAAACACACAAACCGTAATACGTCTTACAAAGAGAAAGGACAAGAAAAACCTACTTTGCGGCCACAAGGCCTTCGTCAGGGACAGACAAACAAGAGACAGGAGGTAAAGAAAGTGAGAATTAAGTGGAGAGCATGAAACTATAGAAATAAGAGAAAAATACTCCTTTATGTGTGATAAAGTCCTCTATTTATTCCAGTTAGTGATCTCCACCAAAAGATAAATATAAGTGGATGGAAGCAGACATCATCATCATCAGTTGATAAACTCTTAATACAAGACCCTTGCCCTGAGCAAGAGACATGCTGAGAAATCTGAAGCTCGCTCGAACATCACCAGAGTTAAATACTGTGTTGTTGTGTTGCTCGTGGTTCGAGTATGGAATGTCAACTTGACCTACGCAGTGGTGTGTAGACATAGATGGAGTGTATAATGTGCGAATGATAGGAAGAGTTCGTGGTGTTGACAAATGTTCTTTTCTCACACTCATGTATGGCTGGAAGTCATCGACACCAACGACTGTGTACCTTTACTAAAGTTTAATTGGACGTACACACTCGACAGCACAGATAGTGACAAATCACAGGTTGGCATAATACATCATGATACAGTGGATAAATGGTCTTGCAATGTTACATGGGCACTCATGTAGAATAATTGTATAATGGACTGTCAGTAGCCAAGCACTCAGTATCGCCCATATATATATCAACTGAGTTTACTGACAAAGCACGTCAGATTATAAACAATATCCAAGATGGCTTCTACCTCATCTCGTCTAGCGAAGATTCTTTAACATAAGGTTCAGCACAGTTTTTTCATATAATAATATTGAACCGCTAGCAATGGGTTCTCATGTGTAGCAGTGATCTCTGGACTAATCAAGCGATAATACGGGCATCCCTTTTCTCTTCTTGAAAGTCACTACATGTTTTGGTTCCAAGATGGCTTCACTCGTGAGCTGTCACTCACGTTTGGATACAGATAATGAATCTGTCCTAAAGTTAGTCATTCATTAAATCTTTCATTGCTCTGTAGATTTGGTCATGAACAATTGACTGCATTCTACAGGGTATAGTGCTGCTAGGAATCGAAGTCGTTTTCATCGAGTCAAATATATTCTCTTAGACATTCAAATCGTACCTATCGAAAATGGTGGCTTCGTACGAGAGTTCATAAGAGTATCTATTATTACCTTGGTATCAGAAATATGATTCTGCCATTCCTTGGCAATACGAATAAACACTGGGGTAAAGCATACACGATAGGTCTAGACGACTATCACTTTCCCCACAAATACTGAGATCACTTTTTCCCCGGCGACAAGCCGACATAGAAAAAAACAGTCCCCATCAGGACGAAGCCAAATCACACCACACTCTAGCGACACATCCGCCGAATAGCCTTTGACCTCCCTAGAGACAACAGAACATATAGTTCGACTTAGATATGTAAAGATATACAGATATAAGACAGACTCGTCCTACTCAGACAAACAATACACATAAATTCAGGCCATAGATATTCTGAAGCAAGAACAATCTATTACTACCCAAACAAAGAATAAATCGCAGAAAACTGGATCCATCCGCGGAGTTCGATCGAAAGAGCCGACACAACTTTCAAGGGAAGTAACTCAATAATGACTTTTCCTTAAGCACTATTTTGTTTACAAAATATTTGCGAACATAACAAGTATACCAATGTATAATATTGTAAGATATCAAAGACTGCACGTAACAGTCTTACCACACCTCCCGGGAAAAAAAAAAATGGAACTTTTTTTTTTTTTTTTTTGAAATACATCTAGGAGCAACGTACAATAGGCTCACAACGCATGAATAATGCGCAGATGAAAATATCAGGAATACCTATAACGCCTAATATGAGGCTAAGTCGACTTATGGAGCGACTGGTGAGAATGTGTCTCATAAACTGAGAGAAATTATTTCTCTACAAGTATATTTTTCCAGGAAGGTGTCATCAAAGTATAATACAATTCTGGCAATTACACAATGCCTAAAAAATTCATATCATCATTTCGTATTAGATATCTTAAATTTATGATTTATGAAGAAAAAATCATCAAAGCACAGCGGTGAATAAACATCAATGAACCGCTATGTAGTGATACAATCATTATATTATTAAATTACGAATGTGTATCTATCATGATATAGAAAAGGAACTACTATAGAACTAGACATATCAAGAAGTCTAAGCCCTAATAGTTATGTGGAATCATGTGGGCATCTTGACAGAATGTCTGCCATCACATTATCTGATCCACGAATAGCTCGCACAGAGAAATGAAAAGGTTGAAGAGCAATTGCATATCGAGTAGACCTCGAGCTCTTCAAATTCTTACTCTGTATAGCAGTAAGAGCTTTTTGGTCGGTTTCTACTATGAAATGTGCGCCTAGAAGGAATCTCTGTAGTTTGAGGATCGACCAAACCATAGCTAATAGCTCACGGTCTAAAACCGAATAATTCCTTTCTGCCGCATTAAGTTTTCTGGAAATATACATTACAGGATGCAGAGTTCCAGAGTACTCTTGCATTAGTGCCGCTCCAATCCCAGTGGATGAAGCGTCACTACGAAGAACGAATGTCTTATCTTTAGTGGGTAGCACTAAAATAGGTGGTGTTGAAAACAGTGTTTTAATCTTATCCAGAGAGCATTGGCATTCCTGAGACCAGTGGACCACATTAGGCGAACCTTTCTTTAGAAGTGTTGAAAGAGGTGCCATGATAGAGGATAGATTCTGAATGAATCTGCCATAAAATTGAATAAGACCTAACAGACTTCTCACCTGTTTTTTAGTCTTAGGGATTGAGATGTTAAGTATCTTACTAGTATTATGGTCCTCTGTCTTTAGGAAACCATGACCAACTCGGTGGCCTAGGAAAGAAATTTCGCTAAAACCAATATAGGCTTTAGAGGGTTTCGCTGTCAGGTTGTGCTCACGCAAAGTAGACAGCAATTCATCTAACCCTGAATAGTGATCTTCCCAAGTATCGCTGAAAAGACAGATGTCGTCTAGATATGCAATGACATCTGACCGATAAGATAGGATTCGGCGCATCATGCGTACGAATGTAGCTGGTGCGTTCATAAGACCGAAAGGCATAAAATTCCATTGGAACAAACCTCTAGGTGTTGAAAAAGCCGTGAGAGGTTTGGCGCGTTCAGATAAAGGAACTTGCCAATATCCTTTAGACAAATCAAGTTTAGTGAAAAAATGAGATTTGGAGAGTCGAGTAAGTAGCTCTTCCAGTAAAGGCATAGGTTCGGCATCGAACTTCGTTACTTGATTCAATTTTCGATAGTCAACGCAAAGACGTATGTTATTGTCTTTTTTACGCACAATAACCATCGGCGAAGAATATGCAGAGGTGGATGGTTCGATTATTTTCAAATCTATCATCTCATCCAACTCTTTCTCGACCTGTGCTTGAAAATGTATAGGTATAGGATAAGGTCTAACCCTAATAGGAGTATGGTCAGTTAGAACAATGTCATGTTCAATGACATGCGTTTGTCCAGGGATGTCAGTGAGTACATCCTGAAATGTTTGCAACATAGTTGAAACTTGTCGCTGTTCTCCTAGAGACAAATCAGGAGAGACAGTAACGTTCTTCCATGATTCACTAGAATGAAGTGGGATCATTGGAAGAGGAAGATTTACATCTGAAAAACTTGTTTCCTCATCCTGTATCACGGACAGTGATGAGTAATGACCATGTTGTACTGGAGAATTGTCCGTTGCTTGGAAAATGGGTTGCAAATAATCCGGACGTTCATGGAATTCAGTAAGCATATTGATGTGGAAGGTTTTATGCTTCCCATCAATATCGACAATATAGTCGACATCGGAAATTTTCGATATTATATCGTACGGACCTTTCCAAGAAATAAGTAATCTGTTTTCCCTACAAGGTAGTAATACAAATGCTTTGTCACCAGGACAAAGTTGTCGTAAGCATCTCTTCTTATTGGCAAATTGCCTTGCCTTCTGTTTCGCAAATTCAGAAGAAGAAGTTGCTAATTTGCATGCTTCGATAATTTTTTGTCTCAACGCGATGACATATTCATAGGATGACTTTGTGTCATCGTCAATATTGTCAGATGTTATGAGATCGTGAAGCAACGACATAGGGCCACGCGGACGCGCGCCAAAGACGAGTTCAAAGGGAGAAAATCCCGTATGTTCATTGGGTACCTCTCTGTAAGCGAAGAGGGCCGCAGGTAAAACTCTGTCCCAGTCTTGAGGATGATCCTCAGTTATCTTCCCCAGTAAGTTTTTAAGTGTTCTATTAAGGCGTTCGACCATACCATTAGACATTGGATGGTAGATACTACTTAAAGATCTATCTATCTGCAGAGTAGACATTACTTGAGACATGGTATCTGATATTAGTTGGGTGCCATGGTCTGACAATATTTCTCCGGGGAACCCCAGACGAGAAAATATAAGCCAAAGAGCATCTGCAATATCAGCAGTAGTAATGCTCTTCAGAGGAATAGCCTCTGGCCAACGTGTGCACATATCAACACACGTCAAGATAAACTGATGTCCTCTGGCAGACTTGATCTTAAATGGACCAATTATGTCTATGGCCATTTTTTGGAACGGCCGAATAGGAATGTCCGCCGCCTGAATGGGTGCAGCATGCCGTGGACCTTTGGATTTAACTTCCTGACATACTTTACAAGATCGACAATAAATCCGTATGTCCTTGTTTACCAATGGCCAAAAGAAAGCCGCAAGGACTCTTGACTTAGTACGGGAAAAACCCATGTGTCCCAGCACACTGAGAGTCGTGAGCGTGCTGCAAAATTTTAACTCTCAAATTCTTGGGAACCAGGATTTGAGAATGACTTGACGTAATGGAGTCTTGAACCATACGTACAAGTACGCCATTCTTCTTTGTAATCCACGATTTACGACTTGTGTCTTTATTCGGATCACCTTTAGTTGCAAGAATGAAGAATTTCTTCAGAGTGGGATCATCTTCTTGCTGTTTTATAAACGAGTCACGAGAAATTACCAAGGGATTATCTTGGTTATGCACTTCATTATCTTCAGTAGATGAAGTTTGAGGCATATTAAGAGCCTGAGCTCTAGTGACTACAGCGTTAGCAATCTGCATGTTTTGCCTTTCCCACGTGGAAATTTGTTGCGGAGTGCATTCCTTGACTCCATGAATGCGACCGATGATGAGGTCAGCGATCGGATTCGGAAGAAGACATGCGTGTACATCTCCTGTAAAGAAAGGAGTAGCAATCCTAATGATAGCAGTAGAGTATTTCTCTAATGTGCCGCCAAATGTTACACATTTGACTACTTGTCCAGTGGCGCGGGAAGGATCTACGAGTGACTGCCTAACACCAATTGTGGTGCATCCAGAATCAAATAGCACAGAGACTGGATTGTTATTCACTAAACCCTTATGTAAGACAAGAGAACCTCTTCCATCATGCGCGACTGATGCCGGAAGAGCAGGAAGAGGATGGCCACAGCTTAAAGTAGACACTGTGGTTGGCTCAAATAACGTTTTGCATTGGGGGGCACTGAGATGCTCTCCCAAAATCAAAAGCGGCACATGCCATATTACTAGCATCATTATTATCTTTACTCTGTTTATAGGCTTCATGGGACTCTTGTTGTACAGAGTTTGCCTGAAAATGTGGTTTATGTCTTTTGTTTTGAGATCTACCTCGGTTATTATCACCTCTGTAGTTATTGTTACCTCTATTGTAACCCCTATTTGGGTTTGAGTCATAGTTCCCTTGGTTACCATTATCATATTCATTATAATGAGTATCTCTGTAATTATGATCTTGTTGACTCCAAGACGGATAACCCTGATAGTTTCTATAATTACTTCCTCTACGGAAATTCCTATAATTATGACCACCCCTGTGTCGAGAGCTATCAGGTCGTCTCCAGTTCTTTGAAGAAGAACCCTGAAATGATTGGTTACCTTGGTTTTGATAACTATTATGGTTACCTTTTTTATCAAATCTGTTTTGAGGTCCCTGAAATCTGTGTGAATAATTGGGATTGTATGGTGTTGCTGAAGCAACTGGCATACTCTCCTTAATCTTAGTGTTGCCAAAAGTCACGTCGGGGTGTGCAGTGACATATTGGGAACAATATTCTTCCATTTCTTTTAGAGATTTGGGTTTACGCTCATGTATAAATTCGAGGAAGGGTTTGTTAACACATGACATAATCTTATCTCTGAGCAACAAATCCATAAGTCCTTCATACGTTTTTTCTGTTTTGGAAAGCTCAATCCAACGATCAACTGTGAGACGTGCCTTTGCAGTGAATTCTGAGAATTCTACACCCGTCTCAGGCACCATCGTTTTAAATAAAAGGCGATAGCCTTCCTCACTTAGCTGATATTTTTTTTATCAAAGCCGCCCTAATGACATCATAATTATCCTTATCTGCTTCTGCTACAAGGCATAATCTAGTCAAAGATTCACCTTTCAAGTTTTCTGCTAATTGATTAGCGTATTGTGATTTATCCACATTATGTGTACGACAAGAACGTTCAAATCTATCCAGCCAGAATGTAATATCGTCACTGGACTGATTGAACGGTGGAACCTTAACCTTGTAAGTAGAAGGTTTACCATTACCACTAGATGCCTGATTAACATTACTCATACTTGTCAATCTCAATTTCTCCAACTCAAATTCATGTTCTCTTATTGCTTTTTTTTCTTCAGCCTCTCTGTCTAATCTTTTTTGTTCAGCAGCAGCTTCTCTTTCTAATTTTTTTTGTTCAGCTTCCCTGTCTAATCTTTTTTGTTCAGCTTCACTGTCTAATCTTTTTTGTTCAGCTTCACTGTCTAATCTTTTTTGTTCAGCAGCAGCTTCTCTTTCTAATTTTTTTTTGTTCAGCTTCAAATCTCCTTTCCTCCACCTGCATCTGCAATTTCTTTTGTTCAGCAGCAGCCTCAGCTTCTCTTTCTAATCTTTTCTCTTCAGCCATAGCTTTTCTTTCTTCTGCAGCAGCTTTTTTCTCTTCTGCAGCTAATGCTTTGTCATATTGAGCAACAGCCCATTGTTCTAATTGTTGACCAGTCTTATCAAGGGCTTTCCCTTGTGTAATGAAGTATTCTAATGTAGACATGATGTCTAACAATAATACTAATCACCTGAACCAATAATAATACCACAAGTTCTTAATGACTTGATTAATCAGTATACTATCCCAATATCTGTGGGTCACAAGCCTTAATAAGGTCTTGTATAATAGTAATAATAATCAGGTACTGGTTTATACCATAATCCAAGTGCAGTGCACAGGCAATTGTGTCTTATGAAATATACCTATATAAAACATATGTCAACCAACAGAATACATAAAGTACAAATAGGACTGACAATACAAGAACGTTTGCAGAAATCAAAATAAATCAAATAGGGAAATCAATGAAAATAATCACTGAATCTGCAAAGAATAACAACACAAATGACGTCACAGTATATGAATATAAATTGTGAATAGAACAGAAAGATAGAAAAGGTTAGACCAACAAATTACAAACAAATCAAAACAAAACTAAAGAACAAAGAAATATTACAAAAATAACAATAATTACAGTCTTCACAGCTAACACAAAAGCAACAGTTGTCGCAGCAAATTTTCAATCAAGAAAATTGCACCTATAGAAAACGCCCACAACGGACCCTCTATGACGTGGGATATTCTGTTGTGAGGACGCCGCCCAACCTTAAACACAACCCGCTGACATAGAAACTAACATACTATACAAACAAATAACATGTAAACATAAATATATATAAATTATGTGTATGATAGTATGTGTTGCAAAATAGGCTCAGTTTTACAGTAATGGCAAAGTTATTTTTATGAAAATAAACAAACTGCCACTTTATTCAATTAAACATTCTGGCCTTAAATATTAAAGTTTATATATAGAAAACAAGAAGATCCATCGATGAAAATAGGACTTCTTAGTTCACTAATACTGTCTTCCTGTTAATATTGACAAGAATTGATCCAACTGTTCTGTGAAACTCTGTAATGTCTAATGTAAAAATGTCAACAACGCTGACCTACATACTGCATTCACTTGACAGGTCACGTGACAAAGTGTTGACAAATAGCAAACCAATACTGCAAGTATGTCGTATCAGCCACAGGAAACGGTCTGGTATCGGTAATCTGTTGACTTCTGAACTTCTGCGAGGTCAAACCCAGAAAGCTGGTCCACCAGTTGATAAAGTCCTCTATTTATTCCAGTTAGTGATCTCCACCAAAAGATAAATATAAGTGGATGGAAGCAGACATCATCATCATCAGTTGATAAACTCTTAATACAAGACCCTTGCCCTGAGCAAGAGACATGCTGAGAAATCTGAAGCTCGCTCGAACATCACCAGAGTTAAATACTGTGTTGTTGTGTTGCTCGTGGTTCGAGTATGGAATGTCAACTTGACCTACGCAGTGGTGTGTAGACATAGATGGAGTGTATAATGTGCGAATGATAGGAAGAGTTCGTGGTGTTGACAAATGTTCTTTTCTCACACTCATGTATGGCTGGAAGTCATCGACACCAACGACTGTGTACCTTTACTAAAGTTTAATTGGACGTACACACTCGACAGCACAGATAGTGACAAATCACAGGTTGGCATAATACATCATGATACAGTGGATAAATGGTCTTGCAATGTTACATGGGCACTCATGTAGAATAATTGTATAATGGACTGTCAGTAGCCAAGCACTCAGTATCGCCCATATATATATCAACTGAGTTTACTGACAAAACACGTCAGATTATAAACAATATCCAAGATGGCTTCTACCTCATCTCGTCTAGCGAAGATTCTTTAACATAAGGTTCAGCACAGTTTTTTCATATAATAATATTGAACCGCTAGCAATGGGTTCTCATGTGTAGCAGTGATCTCTGGACTAATCAAGCGATAATACGGGCATCCCTTTTCTCTTCTTGAAAGTCACTACATGTTTTGGTTCCAAGATGGCTTCACTCGTGAGCTGTCACTCACGTTTGGATACAGATAATGAATCTGTCCTAAAGTTAGTCATTCATTAAATCTTTCATTGCTCTGTAGATTTGGTCATGAACAATTGACTGCATTCTACAGGGTATAGTGCTGCTAGGAATCGAAGTCGTTTTCATCGAGTCAAATATATTCTCTTAGACATTCAAATCGTACCTATCGAAAATGGTGGCTTCGTACGAGAGTTCATAAGAGTATCTATTATTACCTTGGTATCAGAAATATGATTCTGCCATTCCTTGGCAATACGAATAAACACTGGGGTAAAGCATACACGATAGGTCTAGACGACTATCACTTTCCCCACAAATACTGAGATCACTTTTTCCCCGGCGACAAGCCGACATAGAAAAAACAGTCCCCATCAGGACGAAGCCAAATCACACCACACTCTAGCGACACATCCGCCGAATAGCCTTTGACCTCCCTAGAGACAACAGAACATATAGTTCGACTTAGATATGTAAAGATATACAGATATAAGACAGACTCGTCCTACTCAGACAAACAATACACATAAATTCAGGCCATAGATATTCTGAAGCAAGAACAATCTATTACTACCCAAACAAAGAATAAATCGCAGAAAACTGGATCCATCCGCGGAGTTCGATCGAAAGAGCCGACACAACTTTCAAGGGAAGTAACTCAATAATGACTTTTCCTTAAGCACTATTTTGTTTACAAAATATTTGCGAACATAACAAGTATACCAATGTATAATATTGTAAGATATCAAAGACTGCACGTAACAATGTGTTGTTACATGTTGGAGCTGTCACGGATTGGATTAAGCACTGGTTTTAGCCCGTACAAGTCCCCAGCTGGTGTAAATTATAGGAATTAGCTCTATAGAGGTAAATATATCTCTAGCTGTCCATATATATATATATTAAAGAATCTTGCTCATACGTTTGCTTTCATACTTCTAGTATCTGAGTAAATCATGATTGTTTAATTTTAAAATAATATGTAACAGATTTAATTGTCAATTAGTTTTAACAAGTTAAAATAAGGATGAAACGATAGTGAATTTTAGATAAAAAGTCCTCATGGAGACTTAATAGGGGAGTTATAAAAGTCCGTTTGTTGGTGCCTTTTTTTTTACAAGAACTTAACTCTAGATGAGTCCTGTCGCCGTGGTTTCCGTCACTTCTTTTTGGTGATGAGTGCACTTCTTCACGTAACTCGTCCCATGTAGGCGGTCAATGTTGTTGCTCTTCTCTCACACTAGCGGTGTAGTAACGTTAGTATTTCAAACTGTCTGATAGCTTGTAACCACGAACGTTTGTGAAAAAAATTGAAAGGACAAATGCCTCTGCTAAGTACATTTATGGCCTGCCAGTTAACAGGCGCATTGTCTCGCTGTCAACCCACTATTGTTAATCTCTCAGAATAATTAAATGCTTGAGTATACACAGTGTAAATCAGGAAAGATGAATAGAAATCACCACTATTTCTCTGGATATTAAACTGGGAAACTATGTGCTTGGACAATGATTTGTGCCTGAACTAACATTAACAAGTTACATATATCTCACAAAATGATATGTTACACTTGAGGCACATGTGATGTAATCATCAATCATCACTGCTCCAGTCGGAGTCTGGGGTCACTGCTGCTTTCAAGTTTTTGAGCGAATTAGCATAAAACAAACCCAGTGCTTGCTGTAGTGGTTTATGAATACAAATTGTCGTATGTTGAGGTTGCCAGCCTCATATATAACACTAAGCAAGAAAAATATGTCAAATTCACATCTGTAAAATAAATGTTCACAACTTACCCCAAATGGGTAATACAATCTCCTCGCACAGTGTAAAATGGACACAAGCAATTTAAGTTATATGCTTTCGAATCATTTGGCCTGGAAAGTTTTAATTCCTCTTATGACGGGTGTTCTGCGAATCACTTGGTCTGGGAAATATTTTGATTCCTCTTATGACGGGTGTTCTGCGAATCACTTGGTCTGGAAATAGTATGTATTCCTCTTATGAAGGGTAATCTAATTCCTTAGGACTCCAGTCTTGTATTTTAAAAGGCGGGCTTACTTCTTTACGGGTTAAAGTTTCCCAAATACTTTGATCTGTCACTTATAATATAGGAATTCTTAGACCGATCCTTCTCTCTCTGGCTTCTGGGAGTCGCTAGTTTTAAGTTGCGATGCAGTCTGATCTGTGACTTCAGATTTGCTTTATTATATCTCTCATCTAAGTTCGAATCCCAGATTGTGCTTCTGACGAATTCTCCAATGAGAACCATTGTGTATTCCGTCTTTTCAAATCAATCCAATCGAAAACTCTTTCAGCACTACGTGGGTTGGGGCGTTAAGTCATTACTCATCCCCCGCGTGTTCTAAAATATCAAATTAAAAATGCCAAACGCGTGACCTCTTTCAATGATGCCGTAATATTTCCGGTGGCATCTTGTGCAAACAAACAAATCTGTGCACTGATTACCTGTCTAAATGCCTTCCGTCAAGATTATCTACCCAGACAGATGAATCTGTAATAGTGATATAGGCAGGGGCCAGCGGATGCGATAATCTAATTATCACCTGTGCGTGAATCCCCCAAACTGATTTCTCAGACGGAAAATATTGGCTTCCTATTGATTTTGATCGGGCGAGACCTTCTTGGATAAACATGCACTGTCGCTGTCAAAAGGTGGTCCGACTGATTGAATTGAAAAGCGTATAATCCACTGACAGGTCTAATTAACTTCGATAATACCTCAGTTCCTGCCATCACCGGTGTCAATACCTTATCGAGGTATGGCGGCTAGCCTACCCTGATTACCCCCAGGGCTATGCCAGCGGGAGTTTTACTCCTGGAAGGTTCTACCAAGCTGGACAGGTTTGCGCGGGCAGGGGTCAGACTAAAGCAGACACCCTGGTCCTCCAGGTTGGGGGTTTTAGCATAGGGCTGACATCCCTGTGTATGTACAAAGAAAAAAAGTAACGGAAACGACAACAAATGAACAAACTTTGCTGCGGGACGGACATCCGGAGTCTGAGGCTCGTATGACTGTCAGTGGTGAAAGCCGAAAGGAAGCCACTGACACGAAAACGGACGTCCTGACCGCAAAACGTGAAACAAGAATAGGATTTTGGAATGTCAGGACAATGAACGAGACGGATAAACTAAAACAGGTCGCAGCAGAAATGAGAAACTATAGATTACACATTCTAGGGATAAGCGAGAGCAGATGGATAGGGGCAGGAAAAGTTAAAACAGCAACAGGAGAAACAGTACTTTACTCTGGAAGAGAGGATGGACAATACAATGAAGGTGTAGCCATTATTCTACAGAAAGGAATAGAAAGGACATTACTGGAATGGAAACCCATCAACAACAGACTGATAAGAATAAGATTGAGAGGGAGATTCACCAACACTACAATAATACAATGCTACGCACCAACGAATGATAGCGATGAAGAGGTCAAGGATGAATTCTATCAACAACTGCAAAAAGAAATGGAAGACACACCTAGATATGATCTTATCGTAGTAATGGGAGACCTCAATGCGAAAGTTGGAATACACAATACATATAATGAAAGAGTAGTGGGGAAATGCGGCAGCGGAACAGCAAACGAAAATGGGGATAAATTAATAAGTTTCTGTAGCAGTACCAACCTGGTCATTGGAGGAACACTTTTCCCACACAAAGAAATTCACAAATTAACATGGGAATCACTAAATGGTCGGGACAGAAATCAGATAGACCACATCATTATTAATGGTAGATGGAGACATGCATTACAAAATGTGAAGGTAAGAAGAGGTGCAGATGTGGGAAGTGATCACCATTTAGTAGTAGCAAAACTGAAAGTGAAACTAAGAACGGCTGAACCAACTGTAACTACACAGAAAAGGTTTGACATCAGCAAATTGAAGTACCCCCTTACCAGAAAAGCTTTTGCGGCTGATATAAAGAAGCGATATCAATTTGCCAAACGTCAAGAAAAGACATGAACTGATGATATAGAGCAGAAATTCAACACCATTTCAACAATGTATAATGAAAGCAGCAAATCATGCTTGGGATTCCAGGAAAGGAGGAAGCAAGACTGGATAACACCAAAAACATTAAACACCATAACGATGAGAAAGGAAATGAAAAGAAAGAAAACAGAAGCGAAGTACCCCAGGTTAAATCAACTATATAGCGAACAGTACAGTCAGCTGGACAAGGAAGTTAAACGCCAAACCCGAGCCAACAAAAGGAATTTCCTAGACGATATTGCAAGACAGGCAAAAGAGGCAGCACTGAGAAATGAGCAAAGTACAAGCACAGAATACAAAATAACTAAAATCATCAGCGAAAAATGTTCCTGAGGGTAAATATATGCTCTACACATCTTCTGTTCTTTCTAAATCCTGCTTGTTCTTTCCTCAGTTTGTGGTCTACTGCTTTTGAAATTCTATGTATCATTAAGTTATCATGGCAATGAGCTTTTCCATTCTTTAACCCTTTGTTTGCTCTGATTATTTCTTCTTTTCGTGGAATGTCTGTATCAACATCTAAAGATGAGCAGTGCTCAGAATGGCAAAGACAGCTGTACATTAATTTCTTTGATTTTGAAAAGGCTTTTGACATTATACATAGGGACAGTTTATGGAAAATACTGAGGGCTTACGGAATTCTAAGTTGCATAGTGTCAATCATAAAAAAGACTCTATGCCAAAATTACGTGTAGCATTGGGCAGAGCAACCTAACCTTTGAGGTGAAGACTGGAGTTCGACAGGGATGCCCATTATCAACTACTCTATTTTTAACAGTCATAGACTGGGTGATGCGCCAGACAACAGAGGGCAGTCCAAGAGGAATAAGATGGACTACATTTTCTACATTGGAATATCTGGAATATGCAGATGACATTGCACTACTAGCACATTCCCATCAACACATCCAGGAAAAAACAGATAGACTTAAGTATAGCCAGCAAGTGGGCTTGAACATCAATCTAAAGAAGTCAGATGTCATGACGCTCAATATGAGCAACCCTGAGCCGATATCAGTAAGGAATCAGCAACTGGAACAGACAGACACCTTCACATAACTAGGATGCGTAGTAACACCAGACGGCGGAGCAAGCAAAGGCATCAACAACAGAATGAACAAAGCAAGAATAGCCTTTTTTAGTCTAAAAAACATCTGGAAGTCCTCTCAGTACAGCACAAGCACGAAATTAAGATTATATCAGAGCTGTGTGCTTTCTGTGCTTCTCTATGGTGCGGAATGCTCGAGAGTTACAGAGAAGGAAATGTCGAAATTGTCCTCTTTTCACAAAACCTGTCTAAGAAAAATTCACCGAATCTTTTGGCCGAATACCATCACCAACCAAGATCTGCTTACTCGGAGCAAGCAAGAGGACATGCACACCATCATAGCTGGCAGACGCTGGAGCTGGGTTGGCCATGTCCTCAGAAGAGACCCCGATACCATCACAAGAACAGCTATGCTATGGACCCCTAAAGGAAAACGAAAGAGAGGCCGACCAAAAACAACTTGGCGGAGGACTGTGGAGGCTGAGATGCAAAGAATGAACCAGAGTTGGGGCACTGTACGAAGGATGGCCACCGACCGAGCAAAGTGGAATCCATTTGTTGTTGCCCTACAAGATGCCACCAGGCGTGATGGCCACTGACTGCTTTGACGGTCGGCGGCTAAGGATCAAAGAAGAAGAAGAATACCCCAGTTCACCTGGCGGAACGTAAATACGTCTGGGAGTGCTCACAGCAAAAAGAATGTAGGACAAAAATTATGCCAAATAATAAACGATGAGTGAGAGAAAAATTAAGAAAAGAAGTGATACTGCCGGAGTGGATGAGAGAGTGAGAGAGGAGCCAAAAGTACATGTAAAAAACATGAATGATTTGATATTTAAGTTGAAAATACGTAGTTTTATGTAAAATTAGACTAGAGTTTCTCCTACCTTTAAAGACTCCACCACTCCGACTCTACAGCCCTGGTGACCTCATATCCATTATTATCAAATTTTTCTTCCATCTGGTTTCTACGGGTTAAAAGGACAGTGTCACAGCAGGGCCGGCCCTAGGAATTTTGCCGCCCCGTGCAATACCATACCTTGCCGCCCCAGCCCAACCTCAAATTAACGTTTGAAATTTTTAAAACCATTATGTTAAACATGCTTCTACATTAATTTCATGACCATTAGCCTAATTTTAAATAGTACCATTAATAATAACGTATTGATAAATTGATGAAAATACTGTATAGTCATAGAATAAACCATTGACTTTATTAGAGACAATTATATGAAATAAATGTAGTTACATTACTTACATATAGGGGATGCTCTTCTCATGTGTAACGATGAACTGTTGAGTCACAAACACTTAACTATAGTGTGTACATGTTATAGCTTTTAGCACTATTTTCACATTATTTGAATTTATATTGTTTGAAGTATATACTGCTTAAAAAGATACTTTTCTTGCTTTCATATTTGCAAAATCAGAAATAAGGTCTGCGCAGTCTAATTTTTGACCGATTTCATGTTCAACTGAAATCATGGCAAGTCCTTCCAATCTAGTTTCGGCCATTGTTGAGAGTATATAAGTTTTAATAAGATTCAGTTTTGAAAAACTACGCTCACCACTTGCTACAGTTACAGGCAAAGTTAGTAATATTCTTAAGGCTATAGCGACATTAGGAGCAATGTTATTTTCAACAATATAACGAAGAACTTCAATTGGCGGTGTATTTTCTGGTACTAATTTGGATACTACTTTCAGTTCATCACATAGCTCAATGGCATCAATGTCTCTATTTTCATGTGTTAAAACGTCTTCTAGGTTTTTACATTCTTTTAAGAGCTTATTTGTCGTCTCAGATTTCAATTTAGGGATGTTATATAAAAAGGAAAAATGTGAACTGTGATGTTCCAATTGCTCGAACCTTTCTTTAATAGAATTGGTTGCAACATCAACAATAACAAAGAAAAATTCAATTTTGAATTTAGTTTTGGGATCCAAAATAGGTTCATCTCTTGCTTCATAGTTGTGTTGCTTTTTCTGCCGACGCACTCTAGTACATTCAAACGTTGGTATCAAATCAGGATCAGCTTCAACTTTCTCTGCTAATGTTGTAGCATCAACAAGAAAATTTTGAAATGATTCATCATTTCTGAGATTCTTAAGGCTTTGGAGAACATTTCTCAAAGTTGTTATGGCACTAGTCAATTCCATTTTTATGCTTTGCAACAGTTTACTAGCAACATTAATTTCGTTTAAAACATAATGCCATATAACCAGACAACATAAAAATTTAAAATCTCTGAGTTTTAGGGCAAGGGTTTCAGCTTCTTGTCTCGCCATTTTGTCTACTGACTCGTCATGAGCAATTTCTATCAATGCATCATAAAATTCCTCAATATAATATCTTATATTATAGGACGAATGGCCTCGATTCTAGATTCCCAGCGAGTTGTACTTAGTTGCTTGGGCGTAAGCTGCATCATATTAAGAAGTGTGGGAAACTGCTCACTGAACTGACTGGGAATCCAGACACAGTGTATATCACGTGATCTCTGGTCACAAGAAAACATTCTCCCAGGGATGTACAAAGGCATCTCAAGGCGGAATATTTGGCGGGATTGTAAAAATAAGTAACAAAAATTTTTGCCGCCCCTCAAAGCTTGCCGCCCCGTGCAAATGCACTTGTTGCACCGTCGGTTGAGCCGGCCCTGTGTCACAGGTAAAATCTAGATCGTCAAGGTGTTCTGTCAGAGCACACAGAATTCCCAACCGTTGGATAGTTCTCACACTGATGAAACCAAGTGATAGAATTACAAGACAGTACTTATTCTGGACAGCCAAAAAGTGCGAGAAATTATAGACAGTCAGGAAAGGGATCAAGAAGAAATGGAAAACCCGTGTACGGACGGCACAGGACAGGAAGACTTGGCACGAATATGTTGAAGGCCTGTTGTTGCAGACTTTTAGACTTTGATAATTGGGCTGATATTATGTTTCATTTCATGTATTTTAATTTCATCTGTTCTGCCATCACGGAGTATCTTTCCGCTGCAACTTTGGGTTTTTCTACGTTATTTTATAATTTTCTTATCAGTGTTTCTTTCATTAAACTTGGTATTAAAGACTGACAGTGTTTATTTCTTGCTATTATAAGCAGCTTGTATTGAAGTGTTCTATTCTGAACCGACCTTGAAGGTTAACGGTCAAAATGCATACAACATTTGAAACTGGAACTGTAGAACGTTTTTTCCATTTAACAAGTCTCGTTTTGACGACTTATAATCATTTAATCATCACACAACTTTCCATCATGATTTATCAACACTTCTTCTTCTTCTTTCGTTCGCTTGAACTATATTGTCTATATCTGCAATGTTGTTTCTTGTATAAACTTCACTGTCTTTTGTAGTTATTCAAGATATTTTCGAGCTCTAATTTTTTGCTGTAGCCGTCTTTTTTACTATTGACGCCTTCAGCATTCCAGTGCATTATTTTAAATGGTCTTTTCTTTGCTTGGCCAGTAGCTCTATTCTCATGCCTCCTGGCTCCACGGGGCAATTGAGAAGGACCCCCAGTAGTAGGGGTTGGGCCCTTCCGAGGCAGAGGGCCCGGCACTGCGCCTGCATGGGTGTCCGTCACAGGGCGAGTGCCATAACGTTTTGCAGATATAGGCATACTTCCATAGCGCATGTGCGTGGCATCCTGATTGCTGTGGTGCGCCTCTTGGCTGGTTGCCTCCGTCTTCAGCACCTTGACTTGCTAGGGCAGACCGTGGTCTTGCTCGAGTGTAGGAGGGCCTGGCCAGTCTTGGTTTTTCAGCCGCTGATTTCTGTACTTGAGCCCCATCTCCACGTCAAGGAGCTGGCCTCGATGGGGATTTATCAACACTAATATGTTTCACGTTAAAGAACACTTGATATAGCACAGCCTTCGAGTTCACAGTTTATCAGACATTACACGTCTGTTACTTTGCCGTTTAATTAACATTCAATATTTTGTAACCAAATGCTTGGTATACTTATTGTCGTAAATTTATTTTGAGAGAAAGAGTCTTAGAAATAGTAGTTTAGAGTGTAGAATGATGGTGAAAAAAAGCTCAGTGATAGAAATGTAGAGATTAAATATGATGCTCCACAGAGTGCTGGAGGAGAGTAAAGACAGACTTATTTACGACAAATCGTTTCTCTCAATCTTCTCTTCCACTCTCCTGGTCAAACAATTATTTGCCAGTTTTCCAGACACACATCTGCGCTCACACCGATTTGGTGCTTCAAACACACAGACGACGTGGATACAACTATCTTAAACAAATAGGGGAAATTTTATGGGCTTTGGGTAGTCCAACACCGTAACGATTAAGTTTATGATGTTTATTAAAGTTAAAAAAAGACAATCACTAAAATAATCAATTGTTTACAACAAGAATTATCAAAATTACAGAAATATGCAAACAACAAGGTAGGGAGGGGGTGAAAAAGGTTGGTATCGACTAAGCCCGTCCCGCTTATTAGACAAAGATAAACCCAGTCCAAAGATAAATAGTTATCAGGAACGTAGGTAAGTTAACCTAACAGTAAAGTTAATTACTCTGAAAAAAGAGGTGTTACAAAATTAGGTATGGGTGGTAGAAAGAAATCCTGTTCTTCCCAATTTGTTCTTCCCTTTACTAAGCAAATGAAAAGGAGGGGGTTTTAAACAAAGTTAACAAATTATCAACTATCCCACTTAAAGGAACAATGTAGGGTATACAGAAAAGATATATATTACCAGGTAAGCAAGTTAACAAAATGGTTATACACAAGATTTAATTTCCTGTCATTCATACACGCGCTAGTAAAGGCCTTCACTCATCTTGCTCTCACTTACCGATTGTGAAAAAATCTTGCACTCCATAGAATAACACAACAGCAGTTACACCTCAAACTAAATGTATGTGTGTTTGTTCAAGTTTTAGCCCCAGATTAGCGGGTAGGCGGTCAGCACATAAAAGGATCCCGTAATCGCTGGAAAATGAATCTGTAGTTGTGTCTCTTTTCTTAATAACAGTTTCTATGGGAGGGCACGGTCTCTGATACCGGGGTGAGGATGGTGTGGTCTATTTGACTATGCCGCTGATAATAAAATTCTTACGCGTACTGGTACACTTTATCCGTGAGGTATGGTTTAAGTCCAGTGAGAAAACTAGTCACATCACTGTTCTGGAAAATATGAATTCTCTTTCTGTGTCAGTAAACTAACAAAAGCTCGTGCCAGTGTTCTTCTTCCCGTTACGGCTTAATTTGCTTGATGGTGCGTTAAATTTGTCTTTGGGTGTGCTTTCTTTGCTATAAGTTAGATAGCGGAATTCCAAACATAGAATCGCCTCAAAGATTAAAAATTTACACAGTCTCAACAAGTTCTGCGTCAGGGGAACTCTACACACTGTTTATGCTTTGCTTTGCTTAGATTGATTTCTTTATTGCTTTCTTAATGCTGGGATCGCACAGGTTACGATCACTCTGTATGAAAGAAAAAAAGACATGTAATATACCGAAAAACAAATAACCTTCTAAAGCGCGATGAATTTCCAGTTAAGACTATTTTATATACGCTCGCGTATTTAATTATGTATTTAATAAACACTGCGAGAGTTTTAGTGGTTAAAAACACACTCTTATAAATATATGACTTAACTAAATTTATTAATTATAAATTCCTTCGCGACTTTAAAAGTTAATTTAAGCATTTAACATCTATTATCTTTTGGAAATAATATAGCAGGTATATCATTACATTTACAACTGGAACTATTGAGACGGTTTAATTTAATAGATTTAAATTAACACAAAATCCAGTGAAATAGAATGACTGAACTAGACCACTGATCACTTTACACAATATATATATATTACCGCTTTGCACAGAATAGAATTCACTGCAAATATGTATAAAATCCATGGGATAACCTAGCAAGATTTCAAATATAGCTAGTGCTTCTGTTAAGTTCCGGCCAGCGAGTGATAAAGTGTATTTCTACGAGGTCTGCATATATCTAGAATGAAATGAAAGATGAGTGGGACATGAGAAACTTGACAGCTTTTTTGATCTCAGAAGACTTTTGGGGATCTGACCGCCAGACCAAAGAGAGAAGCCGTCCCTGGCCTCTCGTATCTTCGCTCGCTGCTTGCGTCAGCTTTCCCCGTTCGCTCCCACTGCGATCGGTTCCGTGTTTAACACCGAGATGCGAAATCGTTTCAGGGACCACTACTGTCTTTGATAGCATGCCGCCCGTTCTTCCTGAGATCCCCCCAGTGTCTTTCTTCTGACCGCTCTGGTCCATCTTGCGAGCGGTTTAGTGTTCGCGCGGAGATGATAAATACCTGCGAGAAACTAGCTTCTCTGCTCGGGGATCGTCTCAGTGTCTTTAGATCTCATGCCGCCTACTAAATGAGTCCCGGTGGAATCGGTTCGGTCTGGCGAAACCAAAAAGTTACAACAAATGTTCAGGGGTTCTAATGTTATGAAAAGCTGAAAGTCCCTTTAATCATCCATCAAATCAGGGAAAATTCACTTGTCGAACTAGACGTACGTCACACTTATTATATTTATACAGAATTAATCATTCTGCTAATAGTTCTATTAGGGACACTGCCTAATATACATCTCAAGAACTCTGACATATTATTAACTCACTTTGGCATCCATAGCCGGGCTAATCAGCCTTTCATATTATAACTGAATTTCGCATTTCACGACTTACGCTACTAATAAATTATTGCGGTTAATAATACCGACTCATATCTTCGGACTCAATGCTCCTTACACATTATTTATTTATTGCATTACCAGCTTTACATTACCGTAATATAATTTTATAGTTATATACTATCATACGTTAGTGGCCATGCCACATTTTCCAAACACTACCATAAGGCTCGAAGGCCACACAAAAGACTCTCCGTAACTAAGTCTAACGCGTCATGCATCGCCACACGCGAACTATTTCATTTCGGTCTAGTGAGGTGTTGCATGGTGCGACCATCTGAATCAAGTTCAAACCAAAATGCTCGCTGATCATGCAACAATCTTTATTATCATCCCCCTCGATCCCAAACGTGACACTTTTGGCACGTGTGAGAGTGGTGGAGAAGAAGTACACGTACGCACTTAAAGTATTTATACTAACAAGAACTGTTATTATTATTATCATACAAATATAACACAGACGAATAAATATAATAGTACTAAAGTCACTATGTGTCCGTTTGTTCGGTATGGTTCCTGGACAATAGATCCGCAAGATTGTTATCACTTCCAGAGATCGGCAAGATGGTAAACGAAAACTCTTGAAGTAGTAGATACCATCGATGGATTCTAGCATTTCGCATTGTCCTGGACGTGATGTACGTTAGTGGGCTGTGGTCTGTTTGTATGTAAAAATGTGTGCCAATGAGGTACTTTGACAGTTTTTCTAGGCACCAAACCACAGCCAGGAGTTCACTTTCCCCGGTCGCATACTTCTGTTCAGCTGGGGAATTCCTTGAGTTTTACCAAAGCGCTATCACACTCCGATGTCCATTTAATTTTATTCGGACTACCTTCGGCAAGCAGTCCAGACAACGGAGCAGAAATTTGTGCAAAGTGAGGAAGGAATTTGTGATAAAAGTTTATTAAGCCTAAGAGGCTTCTAACTTGCTTCTTAGTAGTAGGAATAGAAATATCCAAGAATCGTTTGACGGTTGTGTCATCAGGATATAATCGATGGTTTACCTATACGGTGACCCAGAAATGAAATTTCCTGACAACCTATTTGGAATTTGGAAGGTCGCACAGTCAAACCGTGTTGGCGTAACGTAAGAAGATGAGAATTTAACCCATTAATGTGATCTTGCCAAGAATCATGAAATAAGCAGATGTCGTCGATGTATGTGATGTTATCTTTTCGATCGCCAAGAAGGCGGCGCATCATGCGCTTTTATTACTTTTAATAAAAGTACATGTAATCATCATGTTGTTCAAACACCTAAAGTTAAAGCACATAAGCAACGAATCATCGTTACATAAAGCAGTAAACATAAAGGTGTATAGATGAGTGAAGCAATTAAAAAGTAATGCAAGTATCAATGATGACAGATATAACAAAGAAAATATACGAAAAGAAAGTAATGTCGATATTACAGAAATAAATATATCATGTGCACAGAGATATATGAAATAGCACAATAGACCATGGATGTATAGAAGAACAAAACATCCAAAGAATGAAGAAAAAAAATAGACCAACGCAACTACAAAGTTCGTGGTGTAGAATTGCGTGCAAGTTGCACGTCTAAATAATGGTGTGCAAACAAAGAACCTTTCTTGAATTTGGCAGCCTTACGAGCATCATAGTATCGAGAAAAACGAAGAAATGCGAGTTGGTGAGAGGAGTGTTGAAGTGCAAACATACGAACAAATTCAACATCTCCGACACGCTGAAAAAATTTTCGAATTGTGTACCAATTCGCGCCCGAAGGTAAATTGCGCACCAAGATAGTGCGATTTGGTGGTATATGATCTCGGCCAGGTCGAAACTGAGCCAGAGAATCATTAAACCTATTATGTGTCGTGCGAGTCAAGCGCACGGAAGTATTCTTATGTTCTTTGCATGTCGCAATGATGTGACAATCGTGGTTACCTGCGATTATCTGGACGAGTATTAACAACTCCCAATGGAGCAGATGTAGCATGTTGAAACTCATTACCCTGGGATGGAGCCCGATGATCTTGACTAGGACATGTCGTATGTGCAGGACAATCATGATTGTCCCCAGAACATGCTCCGACAGCAGTACAGCTAAAAAATGTTAAGTTATTATCTTGAGCAGAATTGCCCACCTCACCCTCAGGTGAAACATGCTTACCACGAATACCATGAGTTTTATTGTCATGCAAAATATTTTCATGTAAATGAAATGTGTTAAAATCATTCATTCCAACACATGTAACAGCAACAGCAGTTGGAGTATCTGTACCAATACCAAGAGATATAACCTTATCTATTATAGGAGTAGGTGGTAAAGCCGTGTCTGTAGCTAACTGTTGTGCTCTAGTTACAACAGCATTTGCCACCAGTGGGTGTGAATCAGCCTACATTGCAATCTCCTGTGGAGTGCAATCTTTAACCCCTGGTATATTTCCAACTATTATCCCAGCTACAGGATCTCTCAATCCACAGGCATCCACAGTGCCTGTAAAGAATGGTGTATCAATATGAACCCGTGCCACCGGGAACCATTCTACAGTACCACCAAAAGTGACACATTTAACACATTTCGCTGTAAATGCGGATGCATCAATTAGCGATTTCCGAATTCCGACAGTGGTGCATCCGGTGTCCCTCAAAACAGTCACTTTCTGTCCATACAAAAATCCTTGATGTAGTGTGAGACGTCCCAAGTTCTCACACGAGGACATTGCAGGAATGGTGTGACCACAACGAAGTGTAGTTTTAGTCTCAGATACCTGTTGTGACTGACAAACATAACATGTATCATCTCTTACAGAACATGCATTGGCATGATTAGTTCCATCTTTATCATCATCCTTATTATCATTACAAGCATTAGCATGCCTATGTTTACTTTTGTCTCTCGAGGGAGCTTAGATATGACCTGTCTTTTTCTTGAAAGACTTATTCTTACTATAAAAAAAATCTGAAGAATCATCATTCTTAGAGTCCCTACCATATGAGGTTCTATATTTATGATAACCCTGGTGATATGAATCATCATAATCTCTGCCTTTGTGATACCCACGATCATGAGGTGAATGACCTCGATAACCTCGTCGATAAAAATTTGATGCCGAACGTTGACGAGGGAAGTTGTAAGCCCCCCTACAAGATGGACGAAAATCGGGACGATAACGTCCGTCAACGCTCTTCGATCGAGGTCGATGATCATAAGATCTATGATCGTTGTTAGCCGCGCATGCAGGCATAGGATCCCGAGGAGAAGATCTGTGGATATCCTTATTTGGATGTGCTGTTAGAAATTGTCTACCTAAACGTTCATATTCCTGAATGGAATCTGGATGTCTTTCCTGCAAGAATGACTCCAGTTCATGACTACATGCCG
This sequence comes from Oreohelix idahoensis, assembly GCA_024509875.1. Classification (NCBI taxonomy): domain Eukaryota; kingdom Metazoa; phylum Mollusca; class Gastropoda; order Stylommatophora; family Oreohelicidae; genus Oreohelix; species Oreohelix idahoensis. Next base: position 249,646 of record JAMPIV010019192.1, on the reverse strand, counting down.
AAAAAACCTTATCTCTTAACATGAGATCCATCAACCCATCATATGTTTTATTAATACCAGATAAATCAATCCATCTGCTAAAGAAATGCTTAATAGATGCAATAAATTCACCAAAGTCAGCATCCAAAATACTCGCTGACCATGCAACAATCCTCAACATCATCCATTTGATGTTGAGGATTGTTGCATGGTCAGCGAGCATTTTGGTTTGAACTTGATTCAGATGGTCGCACCATGCAACACCTCACTAGACCGAAATGAAATAGTTCGCGTGTGGCGATGCATGACGCGTTAGACTTAGTTACGGAGAGTCTTTTGTGTGGCCTTCGAGCCTTATGGTAGTGTTTGGAAAATGTGGCATGGCCACTAACGTATGATAGTATATAACTATAAAATTATATTACGGTAATGTAAAGCTGGTAATGCAATAACTAAATAATGTGTAAGGAGCATTGAGTCCGAAGATATAAGTCGGTATTATTAACCGCAATAATTTATTAGTAGCGTAAGTCGTGAAATGCGAATCGCAGTTATAATATGAAAGGCTGATTAGCCCGGCTATGGATGCCAAAGTTAATTAATAATATGTCAGAGTTCTTGAGATGTATATTAGGCAGTGTCCCTAATAGAACTATTAGCAGAATGATTAATTCTGTATAAATATAATAAGTATACCAAGCATTTGGTGACAAAATATTGAATGTTAATTAAACGGCAAAGTAACGGACGTGTAATGTCTGATAAACTGTGAACTCTAAGACCGTGCTATATCAAGTGTTCTTTAACGTGAAACATATTAGTGTTGATAAATCATGATGGAAAGTTGTGTGATGATTAAATGATTATAAGTCGTCAAAACGAGACTTGTTAAATGGAAAAATGTTCTACAGTTCCAGTTTCAAATGTTGTATGCATTTTAACCGTTAACCTTCAAGGTCGGTTCAGAATAGAACACTTCAATACAAGCTGCTTATAATAGCAAGAAATAAACACTGTCAGTCTTTAATACCAAGTTTAATGACAGAAACACTGATAAGAAAATTATAAAATAACGTAGAAAAACCCAAAGTTGCAGCGGAAAGATACTCCGTGATGGCAGAACAGATGAATTTAAAATACATGAAATGAAACATAATATCAGCCCAATTATCAAAGTCTAAAAGTCTGCAACACCTGTGCTTCACAGGGTGTCGATGCGTCATGACGATGATGGTGTCGACACGTCATGACGATGATGGTGTCGACGCGTCATGACGATGATGATGTTGAAGCTGACATGAAAAAAGTTGATTACAAATCAATGATGCATAAGTCACTAAATATGTTTTATTTATCAAAGCTAAACGCTGACGTACATGTTCCCATTCTGTCTCTGAGCTAAACGCTGACGTACATGTTCCCATTCTGTCTCTGAGATTTCTTCTTCTTCTTCTTCGTTCGTCCTGAAAAGGACGGTGGTTGCGTTGTGTCTGTTTACGGCTAAGCTGTGATATCTGCACCTTTCGGTCGACACATCCGACTTCTGCACTGCATTTTTTAAGGACCGGGTTTGCCTTCCCATTTCGATCCACACTCGCTCAGCCAGACTGCACAGCTGCAGACTGTTTCCAGGACCACCACGTGGAGGTGGAGTGCGGTCTTGACCAGCTCTGGTTCGCTGGTCCTGACGCAGGCAGTCAAGCTATGAGTCGCTGATCGCGATCTCTATTGCTGCGTCTTGAGGTCCCGTCTCTGAGATTAATCATCAATATTTTTCACATGATTTGTCTAGCAATTTGTTGTACATAATGAGGTTACCACCCTCGTGCACAACCTATAATATTCACTTTATACGACATCCCTTTGGGAGCAGCAGTCATATTAATTTTATTTTAGTCGCATCAGAGACCCCCGGGAAATACCCGAGGGTTTAATACATTATTACTACGCTTTGTATAACAACGTGAACAGTAAGGGTGAGTTATGGCTTTCATTTGGATTTAATTTGAAGAAGGCGTGGCAGTTATCGATGCTTTATTAATACAGACTGACTCATTGTAAAGGATAACCGTCCTATTACTTCTACCTGAGACATCGGTCTAACTAAATTCTGACATTAAAGCATTTTATTTGAATCAAGAAGCAGACGTAAAGTTTGATCAGTGGAAAAGTACACACGTTTGTACAAATGTACACTGACTGTTTGTGTTGCTGTAAAACTGGTTATTTTCTGTCGTTACGTTTAGGTGAGTCTGGCATAAATATTTATCTTTTATTTCCAACTCGAACCAGGAGAAAACACATTTTTTTAGCTGCATAAAGTTTTACCTGCGCTATTCTCGCAGCTGTAAGATGAATATACTGTTTTCCACCACAAGGTGTTTGCAGTATTGAGACGAGGCACGAATCTTTCATCAATAGAAGTCCTTCGGTTATATCAGAACGTAGTAAAAAAGAACATACTAGAACTGAGTTGGAAGTCTTGTGAAATAATAAGACCTAACGTGTCTCTCATCTAGAATGATGAAGCTGTGAAAAGAGTCATAAAAACAAAATTTGATACAACCACAGCTGACGGAAAGGATTAAGAAGAACAGAAAAAAAGAGAAGATTAAGGGTAGTTAATAAATAAGCACTGAAGAAAACGATCTAGAGAAAATCTAAAAGCATTGAAGATAACAGTTGTGGATTATCATGATCGCCTGCGCCAAATGACTTGACATTTTGAAGAAAGAGGAGAAACAATGGTTCTAAAATAATAATTTTCTCCATACCTTGGACAGTTGAAGTCTGTGAGGAATGTTTGGAACATTGTCTGACTATGCTGTCTGTTGCTTCAATTCATGACTTAATAAGGTAGGGATGTGTGCTATCACGTGATCTGTTTTCTCGGTACCGTGAAATATAATGAGATCCACGGATGATATTTCAGGAGTTTCAGTTGGTGCACACAATATAAACAATTTGAGATGCGCTAATGATAATCTCATTAGCCCAGCAAATAAAGAAATAAAGAAATAAAATAAAATAAAAAGTGAAGAATAGTTGCAGGAAGTGACTGGTAAAAACAGTTAGCAAAAAATTAATTAATTAAAATAAAATGTGAAAAAATAGTTGCAGGAAGTGACTGGTAAAAACAGTGAGCAAAAATTAAATAAATAAAATTTACAAAAGTGAAAAAAAAGTTGAAGGGAGTGAGTTAATAGCAGTGACCACAACATAAATAAATTAAATTAAATTAAAAAGTGAAAAAATATTTGCAGGAAGTTACTGGTAACAGAGTGACCAAAAAATAAATAAATAAAAACCTTAGTCGAAATAGCAAAAAAGACAGACGTAATGGTCAGCTCTAAGAAAATGGCTTGCCCAGAATGCACTATCAAAGTAAATGGAACAGTTTTAAAACTAGATCAATAGAAGCTAATACCTGGGCCATTAATACCATTGGATGGTAGATACATCTCACAGGTGAAGAGAAGAATAGGCCACCAATACGCAGTTTAAAAAAAAAAAAAGGAAAAGTATTTGGTACCACTGTATATTTTTCACCGGAAGTGAGAAAGAGTGTTCCTCAGTATAATGTACAGCCAGTCTTATCATATGGAAGCGAGTCATGGTCAATCGCAAGGAAACGAGAAAATCACTGAAGAGCCGTGATTTTAGAGGAGAATTTAAAGAATACCTTGGACAACTAAAAAGAATAATAAACATGTCCTTAAGGGGAGTTAATTATTTATATTACTAGGAAGTAATCATTATTATATCCCTTCTTTTTACCCCATATGGAGCATGGGGCAACGACTACAGACGGCGCCATTTTGGGAGCTTATGTCATAAATAAATACTATTGCAGCCGTGGTTTCTGGAGCTATTTATTTGACACGATGAGATGTCCAACGCCATGTACCACGTCATGTTAGTTGCCTGTTACGACATGAATGAGGAAGCAGTAGCCATATTCTTTCCTTGTCAGAGACCCACCCCCCGCTCCCGGAACTACACGGGACAGAAGAAAGCAGTGTAGTTATAATTGTTGTGAGACAAGTAAAACAGACATATTGTGAAAATAGAAAAGATTAAAGGTGAAAATAAGGTCAAAGGTAGACAATACTGGACATGTCAATGTGATAGCAGGGAAACAAGTCATTGATTTATATAACTGGATGTCGATAGTTGTGGAAAGACATGATCACCTACGACGTAGTGAAAGCACTTGAACAAAAAATAAGATGATTAACTTAGTACGTTGTTATTATCTGTGCAGGATGTTTCCCTGCCTCCTGGTCAGCACTTTTGACTGTCATTATCATGATGCTTTCCCTGAGACTCAGGTCGTCAGCAGCTGCATTCCCCCATATTAGTGCCAGTCTCTAGCTCGTGATTCTGACGTCGTTATTGTCTTGACAAAGAAGAAGCATCCCGTATACTTCCCGAGGGTCTCTGGACAGACAAAGACAGACTACTGCACCCTCAGGCATGTCGTGCAAAACGTCTAATACAAGGCTATGTATGAGGCTGGCAACCTCGTCATACAAAACACATTTCAACAGAAACCACTGCTACAAAAGTCATGTGACTGTGTGGTGCAGGTTTACTGTAAGGTAACCAGCTGCGGTTGTGGCTCCACGATCTTTAAGTATTGCAAAGAAAAATTATGTTGATGATGTCGACGATGAAAGAAGAAGCGCCGGGCATCGAATGATAACAACCTAGACAGTGTTTCCAAAGTAACATTTAAAAAATAAAAGCAGGGTGTTATTCTAGTCTATACCCATGTCATAACAACTTTAGACGATGTTAAAGGAAGACTATAGGGGAATCTATACGACACAGCGCCAATGTTGTTTAATTCATCGTGTCAGGTGGTGTCTAGCACCCATTCTGGGATATCCTGGATGAAGACCCTTCTTTTCTTGTCTGGATAATTGGTCCAGCCGTCACTTCCAAAATAGGAGAGTGTCAGCACCACGGTTATCGATATTCAGAAGGCTAAATTAAAGCCTAGTACGGTGACGTCACGATGTAAGCGATACATAAGATTCGCTCGACAGAGTGATGCCTCATTTCGGCGAGGTGAGCTCCGTTAAACCTAGACACTATGGCAGGCGGTTATATTAGGGGGCATGATCATTCGTCGTTGACTGACGAATCAGTAGGTGACCAACACACCAGGGACGTCTTGTAGGGCAGCAACAAACTCTGTCCACTTTCCTCGCTCCGTGGCCGTGCTTCCTATGGTGCTTATTAGTGCACATGTCCAAAAGTTAAAAAATATTTTAAAAAACTTGTGACTGAACCTTGTTTACCGGTTGTATAGTGTCGTGGAATATTCTAATCCACATATATAAATTATTAGGTAAATATGAAGCCTAACAAATAAAATTAATAAAGAAAAGAGCTATGGTAAATAACAGTGCTGTCACAAAGAAGGTACTCGAAATTCCCCTTGTTTTCTACTTCGTCGGCAAATTGTAACGCTTTCACGTTGATATTAAAGGCCTTCTGCAACATACACGCGTTTCCCAAACACACAATAAAATGTGCTGCCTTTCTAAGAAAAACCTTGAAATATGCAAGTTGACCTAAATTTTAAATTCCATTCATGTCTTTTTCTACACTATGTTACCAAAAACAAAAGACAGATGGACTAAAGGATAGCGAGAAGGGAGAGACAGAAAGCCGAACACTAAACACGCGTCTCGCTATTAATGCCACCCCCAACCCGCGTCGCGCGATACACAATTACTACTATCACGCGTGTTAGGCTACAAGCACTAACTTTTTCGGACGGACAGTGATAAATTCACTACCCTTCCCAGAGTTAGGTTTTAAAATCATAAAAAACGCTTATTAGGAAAGATAACATTATATGGGTTTACGTTTGAAAACATTACAGTACCCAGACAGCACATCTTCGAAACAGGAGGTAGAAGGAATTGCATATTTTGAACGCAGCCACGTAGCTCTTTTAAATTTGGATATTTGGGTTCCTTAGGGCTTGCTGACAAAGAATATGTAAAACGTTACGCAAATAGTTCAGGAATTAATAAATTATAACCAAAATAAAATAGTGGGGATGCCTGACAACATGGAATCATTTCTGCTCATAAAATTTTTTTTATAACGTGTTTGAAAAAACCTTACGTTACAGAAATAGCCTACCATGTAAACTCCAAATTGATTGGAGCGCAACAAATGAAAGACTAACCACGATTGGTCGGGCTCTAAATACTATCTTGGTTGTTAGGGAGACGTAGGAAGGTAACATTTTTTCAAACACTTGTCGAAACGTGGCTCGATTGGCCAGACTCGCTGATATACTCACTTAGGAGCGTTAGTTCGAGACCACTAGTGCAAATAATCTTGATAAAGCAACAGTGCGTTGAAGCCAGCTCATATTTGTGTTAAATAAAGCCTGGAACATAAGCAGATGGGAATTTGTGCCAGTAAATGTGCCAGAATTCATTGCTAATCAACGTATCTGTGTTTATTCTATGAATTGTGGTAAGCTTGAACCATTCAGTATCTTTTAATGAAAATTGAATGTAAATTGTTAATTTATGCCTGTATATATATGTGTAGTTCAGTGGCAAACAGGAGATAAAGCCTATAATGCTCCAGCCTGAACAGAGGGTGTCGGAGGGAAGTAAAACGGCATGGAATGGCCAAATAGTACACTGACACCTGGATGATTGACTAGAAAGAAATAATGCTGGAAGTGCAGAGGCGTGGTAACCATTAAGGAGGTAAATACTGGTATAAAGTATTTCAGATGAAGCTGACAGTTGGCCTAACGCTCTGAACTCAATGTTTGTGATGTATTGTGATCAGTGTAAAAAGAGAGTATAAGTTAGTTATGAAGTAGAAGGTACATCCTTCTTGTTTACAGGGACCGTGGTCTTGATGGTACTGAGCAGCACCTGGTCAGAGCTTTGCTGAATCCAGAGTCGGACAGCATACTCCTTGGTCTTTTTAGCTATCAGTGAGGTGTCTCCAGAGCCCAGGGGAGAATTCGAGCAGAGGAGTCCTTTCCTGCCGCCATCACGCAAGATAAGCTGATTTGGCCAGCTGAGCTCAACATTATGTCCCCTCATCTTGAAATGACTTTGTAAAAATAACATCCAGAGGGGAATTAAATTGTCTTAATATCAGGAACTGAGAACATCTCCAATACTAGTCCCAAAAGACAAACTATTGAAGTCATGATGACAAATACCAACAGAGCTTGAACAAAACAAAACCAGTATTACCTCCTATTACCTCTACACAACTGACACACATAGGATATTTTTAATAATATATGTCACTACAATATTCATATTGATAAAGTCTGTACATATACTTGTAATTAAAATTGATTGTGATTCCTGGTTCCTTTGTATTTGAATCAGGACACATATACCTTTATGATAACAATGAATACATATTGTTATTTGAAAAGTTATCAGTGACTCCTTAAGATATTCTCATAGAGTGTTATATGTATGTGAGTGTCACAGTGTTGTCAAGAGTAGTGGATTAAATTAAATTGTTTATCTGTCTGTTGTTGTGACTTACACTTCATCATACACATACCCTAGACACATAACGTAGTCATCACACTATTCCAGAATAATTCTGACTGAGATATATAGATATGTGGTAGCAAGTAAGGTTATCTATAATACACTACTCTTCATAGATATAGATACCTTCACAGCTGATCTCAGTCAGTACACTAAGTCCCCTATAAATATTTATAACATCCCACTTCACCACATATATTGGGGGCTCGTCCGGGATTTGGAATCTTTACCTATTAAAAATATTGGGGGTAATTCACTTCAGGGAATATAAGAATTAAAAGGTATCCTTGGGTGGAATTAAATAAGGTTGAGCTCACGGTGCCTGTGTTGTCCATTAGATATATTTAGAGATTAAATTGTTGGTTAGACATTGTATAACTTTACCTGATAGACAATGGCGGACCTAGCCAAATTTCGATCTGCTGCTGTTCAGACTGCAAAAGAGTTAGGATTAGATGGGCAAGTTATGGTTGCCTATGTCACCACGGAATGTGACAAATTTATTGAACGCGAAGAAAGAAGGTTTGAAGCCGAAAGAAGGTTAGAGGCTGAAAGGGAAATTAAGAGGTTGCAGATTGAGGCTGAGGCTAAGAAATTGGAGGCAGAAAGAGAAGACAGAAGATTGGCTGCAGAAAGGGAAAAGAAGAAATTAGCTGCAGAAAGGGAAGAGAAGAAATTAGCTGCAGAAAGGGAAGAGAAGAAATTAGCTGCAGAAAGGGAAGAGAAGAAATTAGCTGCAGAAAGGGAAGAGAGGAAATTAGCTGCAGAAAGGGAAGCAGAAGATAAAAGATTACAAAGGGAACATGAGTTACGACTAAGGGAGTTTGAGTTTCAAGGCCATGCTCCTGAAAATGGTGCCAGTCCCTTTGCCTCTGATGCTACGGTTACTCAAGGAGCCTCAACCTCAGCTATGAATTTTCATTTAGATCATTTTGTTGAGAAAGACGATGATATAGAGAGCTACCTAAATAGGTATGAACTATTAGCTACCACGTATGGGTTAGAGAGAGAAAGGTGGAGCTTAAAGTTATCTCAGGGACTTCGTGGGGCAGCTTATGAAGTTTTTGCAAAAATGAGCAGAGGTGATCAGGAAAATTATGACATGCTAAAGCAGGCTCTTTTGTTAAGGTATGAAAAGAATGCAGAATTTTTATAGGAAAAAATTTAGGAATGCTAAACTACTGTCAGGTGAAACCTATCACCAGTTCTCTGCACGAATAGAGACATACTTGGAGAAATGGACTTCTCTGGGGAAAACCCAAGATCTTAAGGAAATGGTCCTTATAGAGCAATTAAGAGAGTCCATGGCTCCAGACCTGAGAAAGTTTCTCATGGAACAAGGTGCAGAGAGGCTGGATGAGTTGCTAAATGTTGCTGAAAGGTATCAAGCAGCTCAAGCAGAGGTAACAGGTAATAAAAAGAAACAAGTGGATAACTTTAGGGCACCACAGAACTTTAATAAATTTGATCCTAAGGATCAAAATAAAGGTAAGCACCAATTTGATAGGCCACGGTATGAAAATAAAAATAAATTCCCACAATTTGATGAAAGGAAATATGATGAAAGAAAATCTTTCAACCAAGGAAAAAGGTGGTGTAAAAATTGTCAGATGGACAATCATGACACTGACCGTTGCAGAAGGAAACCTGTGTATATGGCAACCCTTCAGGTCAGGTCCACCTCAAGACAGGAGGAGGATATTATGTTAGATACCACTCCAGAAGAGATGAGGAAGGCACAGGCTGGGGATAAAACACTCAAGCCTTGTTTCAGAAAATTGTCAACTTGTCATACAACTCCAGGCAAGGGAGATTTTTACATGAAAAACAAGTTGATGTATAGGAAGACTGGAGCTAGATCCAAAGGTCACGGACAGCTGGTACTTCCTAAAAGATATAGGGCAGACTTAATAAGGAGCCTACATGTGAAACAAGATGGGGACCATGAGAAGATAGGTACCATCATTCAAAAGGTGGCTCACAATTATTATTGGCCCAAAGCAAGATGGGACATTGAGAATTTTGTAGAAAGGTGTAGCATAGCACATGAGGGAACACCCACAAGTGGGAACATGGATCAGGACCTGGACACGCCACGGGGCAAAATTAGGCCTGATAATAAAAAGAAATATAGATTTGATAAAGTGGACCAAATGGAATGGGAAGCCCCTTTTCATGGACAAGCTTCACTTAACTGTTTTACAATGGCCACTATGCGGAGAGTGCAAAAAGATGTCTTACCCCAGGATAAGCCGAAAATCCCTCAATCGGACTTAAACAAACTGGAGGAAGAGGATGTAGAGAGGAAATCTCTCATCAAGAATTTTAAGTGGGGAGAAAGCCCCAAGACAAGAAAAATTGGTAGCGGTCGTTTTGTGAATGATAATTCTGGGAGGAAAAATCATCACTATAAAGCTTCAAGTGGAAGAGACCATACCGGTGCATGGACAAATAGGTCCACACAATTAAAGGTCCATATGTAGCTTTGTTAAGAACGTGGACTGATGAAAAGGCAGAGGAAAACATTACATCTTCATACCAATATGTGAATGAGCTGACCACTCGGTTGAAAACTGGCTGGAAACTTGCCAATGAAAATTTAAAACAAGCCAGGAAGAAACATGCTGCCTATTATAACAGGAAGGCGAAGGACAGAAATTTGGCTGTGGGAGAGAAAGTACTGCTTCTTTTGCCTGGGAGTCAGAATAAGTTACAAATTGGATGGCAGGGTCCATATACAGTTCTAGAGAAGGTGTCTAGAACAAATTATAAGATAGATAAGAAGGGGAAAGAAAAAATATATCATGTGAATCTCCTGAAGAAATATTTGGAAAGAGAACATCAGGAAGAGACACACTTGTTGACCTTGTCCATCGCCATGGAGATGAAAAAGGAACCACTTTCATCATTTGAATATCCATTACACCCCTGTGAGACAGCCGCACAGGTGAAAATCAGTACACATTTAACGAAAACTCAGAAAGAGAGAGTGCAACAGGTTCTAAATAATCATGCAGAGGTGTTAACAGACCGACCAGGGCATACAAACCTATTGGAATATGATATGAAACTAATAGGCTCCACACCTGTCTGTATGAAACCATATTCGATTCCGTTTGCTAAGGAGAAAGCTTTGAAGGAAGAGATAGACTATCTATTGAAGGAAGGAATTATTTCGCACAGTGAGTCTTCGTATAGTTCCGGTGTGGTACTCTTAAGGAAGCCCTCTGGAGAACATAGATTCTGTATAGATTACAGGAGACTGAATGCTATTACAGAAGGACAGGTGGATCCATTGCCGGATACAAATCAGCTGTTTGCCAGGCTAAATAAAGCTAAATATTTCTCAAAAGTGGATCTGAGTAAAGGATACTATCAGATTCCAGTAAAGCCTGAGGTTAGACCATACCTAGCTTTTAGTACCTCAGAAGGACACTATGAGTTTAATAGATTGCCAATTGGATTGAAGAATGCGCCTAGTGTCTTCTCTAGAATGATGAGAAAATTATTGGATCCTCTGAATAATCCCTGTATAACAAATTTTATGGATGATATCCTTATAGCAACAGAAACATTTGAGGAACACATTGACTCTCTGAACATGCTGTTTGATCGACTTGGGAAGGCAAATTTAACAGCCCGACCAACCAAATGTTGCGTTGGATGTAAAGAATTGGAATTTTTGGGGACACACAGTTTATCAGGGAAACATGACCCCTGACCCAAAGAATTTAGAGAAACTACAGAAAGCCCCGAGACCACAAACCAAGAAGGACGTGAGATCCTTTGTCTCATTATGTGGGTTCTACCAGAAGTATATCAAAAACTTTAATTCCATATGTGCACCGTTAACTGAATTGACACGTAAAGGACATCCAGATCGCATTACATGGACACCACAATGTGAAATGACTTACCAAGAATTGAAGGAAAAGCTCACAAGTAAACCCATTTTGAAATTACCTGACTTAAGTCAAGAATTCATAGTAAGGACGGATGCAAGTAATATTGGGTTAGGTGCAACTCTACTACAGAAATCAGATGCATTGGATGGGGAATTAAGCCCAGTAGCATATGCTAGCAGAAAGTTGAATAAAGCTGAAATCAACTACTCAACTAGCGAAAAAGAATGTCTTGCAGTAATATGGGCGATAAAGAAATTCAATATTTATCTATATGGGAAGGCATTTAAGTTGCAAACAGACCACAAACCTTTATCGTTTCTAGCACAGGCTAGGCATGAGAACTCCAGGTTACTCCGATGGTCTTTACTTTTGGCTCCATATAATTTTAGCATTGAGTATATATCTGGAAAAAAACCAATTTGGGAGCGGATTTTTTAAGCCGCCATCCGTGTGATGAGAATCACCGTAAACCCCAGAAATAATAATAAATTTCTCTATGTGAATATAGAATAAAGGACTGACATATAATGTCTGTTTTAAGAGGGGAGGTGTCGTGGAATATTCTAATCCACATATATAAATTATTAGGTAAATATGAAGCCTAACAAATAAAATTAATAAAGAAAAGAGCTATGGTAAATAACAGTGCTGTCACAAAGAAGGTACTCGAAATTCCCCTTGTTTTCTACTTCGTCGGCAAATTGTAACGCTTTCACGTTGATATTAAAGGCCTTCTGCAACATACACACGCGTTTCCCAAACACACAATAAAATGTGCTGCCTTTCTAAGAAAAACCTTGAAATATGCAAGTTGACCTAAATTTTAAATTCCATTCATGTCTTTTTTCTACACTATGTTACCAAAAACAAAAGACAGATGGACTAAAGGATAGCGAGAAGGGAGAGGCAGAAAGCCGAACACTAAACACGCGTCTCGCTATTAATGCCACCCCCAACCCGCGTCGCGCGATACACAATTACTACTATCACGCGTGTTAGGCTACAAGCACTAACTTTTTCGGACGGACAGTGATAAATTCACTACCCTTCCCAGAGTTAGGTTTTAAAATCATAAAAAACGCTTATTAGGAAAGATAACATTATATGGGTTTACGTTTGAAAACATTACAGTACCCAGACAGCACATCTTCGAAACAGGAGGTAGAAGGAATTGCATATTTTGAACGCAGCCACGTAGCTCTTTTAAATTTGGATATTTGGGTTCCTTAGGGCTTGCTGACAAAGAATATGTAAAACGTTACGCAAATAGTCCAGGAATTAATAAATTATAACCAAAATAAAATAGTGGGGATGCCTGACAACATGGAATCATTTCTGCTCATAAAATTTTTTTTTATAACGTGTTTGAAAAAACCTTACGTTACAGAAATAGCCTACCATGTAAACTCCAAATTGATTGGAGCGCAACAAATGAAAGACTAACCACGATTGGTCGGGCTATAAATACTATCTTGGTTGTTAGGGAGACGTAGGAAGGTAACATTTTTTCAAACACTTGTCGAAACGTGGCTCGATTGGCCAGACTCGCTGATATACTCACTTAGGAGCGTTAGTTCGAGACCACTAGTGCAAATAATCTTGATAAAGCAACAGTGCGTTGAAGCCAGCTCATATTTGTGTTAAATAAAAGCCTGGAACATAAGCAGATGGGAATTTGTGCCAGTAAATGTGCCAGAATTCATTGCTAATCAACGTATCTGTGTTTATTCTATGAATTGTGGTAAGCTTGAACCATTCAGTATCTTTTAATGAAAATTGAATGTAAATTGTTAATTTATGCCTGTATATATATGTGTAGTTCAGTGGCAAACAGGAGATAAAGCCTATAATGCTCCAGCCTGAACAGAGGGTGCGGGAGGGAAATAAAACGGCATGGAATGGCCAAATAGTACACTGACACCTGGATGATTGACTAGAAAGAAATAATGCTGGAAGTGCAGAGGCGTGGTAACCATTAAAGAGGTAAATACTGGTATAAAGTATTTCAGATGAAGCTGACAGTTGGCCTAACGCTCTGAACTCAATGTTTGTGATGTATTGTGATCAGTGTAAAAAGAGAGTATAAGTTAGTTATGAAGTAGAAGGTACATCCTTCTTGTTTACAGGGACCGTGGTCTTGATGGTACTGAGCAGCACCTGGTCAGAGCTTTGCTGAATCCAGAGTCGGACAGCATACTCCTTGGTCTTTTTAGCTATCAGTGAGGTGTCTCCAGAGCCCAGGGGAGAATTCGAGCAGAGGAGTCCTTTCCTGCCGCCATCACGCAAGATAAGCTGATTTGGCCAGCTGAGCTCAACATTATGTCCCCTCATCTTGAAATGACTTTGTAAAAATAACATCCAGAGGGGAATTAAATTGTCTTAATATCAGGAACTGAGAACATCTCCAATACTAGTCCCAAAAGACAAACTATTGAAGTCATGATGACAAATACCAACAGAGCTTGAACAAAACAAAACCAGTATTACCTCCTATTACCTCTACACAACTGACACACATAGGATATTTTTAATAATATATGTCACTACAATATTCATATTGATAAAGTCTGTACATATACTTGTAATTAAAATTGATTGTGATTCCTGGTTCCTTTGTATTTGAATCAGGACACATATACCTTTATGATAACAATGAATACATATTGTTATTTGAAAAGTTATCAGTGACTCCTTAAGATATTCTCATAGAGTGTTATATGTATGTGAGTGTCACAGTGTTGTCAAGAGTAGTGGATTAAATTAAATTGTTTATCTGTCTGTTGCTATAATACACTACTCTTCATAGATATAGATACCTTCACAGCTGATCTCAGTCAGTACACTAAGTCCCCTATAAATATTTATAACATCCCACTTCACCACATATAGTTACGTCAATGTTATAGGCTTCGTGTAAGTGATGTGCAGGGCCTTCTTAATATATAATATTGCGCAGGTTCTAAAGTTTTAAATACACGTTATTTTATTTCCCATCAAATAAGGACCTTCTTAAGACCAGGCCCATCGTTTCATTAGGCATGTCATACAAGGTAACTAATATGAGTTTGTGCATGAGGCTCGCCACTTCATCACGTAAAACAAATTGCTTCAGAAACACGGCTGTACGAGTATGAGAATGATTTGTGTAAACTTTCTGTAAGTGGGTCAGCCGGAGTGTTGGTGTAGCCGAGTGGGCACACATAATAGTCATGCCGTTGTGATCATAAAGTAGCTCACGTTCTGATTGGCCTTTAACTAATGCAGATCTCATGTTTTCCATTTCAATAATACAATCTTTGTGGTACATTCGGACAACAAGGATTGGTAGTATCTGCTACCAAGGAACTCTTGAACAGTTTTCATCTTTTTATTTCAATCAAAACGTGGAAATATTTAGAATAAAAGTGTTATCGTTACGGGGAACAAACCTCCTACCTAGCTACGTGACGACTTAGCAATAGTTGACACAATCTTGAATATATCACAAGGCTTATCTCCTGGCCATGGAATAACGATTTTTGTTTTATTTCGACTTCATTCTTATATGTTACAATTTATACAGCTGTTTGGGTATATGAAAGACTGGCCTGACGCCAGGTTATGTTGATTTAACCAAAGCTATGTTGCTTCCTCGTTATTCTACCTTGCTTTCTTAATGATCTTTAGTAATGTCACTGGCCCAAACACGTGGCCTCTTCTAGCACGTTTTGCTTACACAAGTCACATGGTTATACAAGTCACATGGTTACACAAGTCATATGGTTATACAACTACCTTTCATAAATCACGATCCGGGTAGTTTTCTCTTCTAATCTGTCATGAGTCAATATGTACATACCCTCTGTAGAATTTCTCACATACTCTGAAGTCATCTTTGTAGATTTAAACCCTGCTGTCTCTGAATATAATGCTGATTGTTGTTTCTATGAAAAATCAGAACACCGCAGACAATGGCATAAGCATCTGCCATGAGAAACTATGTGTCCCCAGGTCTTCTACCAACAGCTACATCGTCGGAGCTTGAGGGGTGAGAGAGAACTGAGAGCGTGCTGTTGCCTTACCTGTCTTGAAACCTTCTAGCATTTTGCTATCATGTGTTACTTACGGGAAAGATCGTCACTACGACACTACCTTTAAAATAGGCGATTCTTTCAACGTCCGCTAACTCTTAATCAGTATACCCTTCCTTATATACTTATGGTTACACCCGTTTGACCGTAGCCGTCTTCGCTACCACAGTGGCATTATCATCTATAAGGAGCGAGAAGATAAACGATGATGATGGTGATGGTTCTTCTTCGCCCATATTATCATACGCTACGGAAGCGAATCACACTATCCTCCCTGCCTTTTTTAAATAGTGCTTCCATGACAGGTGTCATTAGCGCGATTTTCCACACGCAACACCGGATGTGTACCTAAGGCGATCCTGCCTAATTAATAAAGGAGGATCGTTTCCATAGCTAGGCGGAGTTGCCGTTCGGATGGTCCTGGGTTCGATTCTCCCGCAAGCCTATCACTTTTGTTGTTTTTCTGTTGTCTAGTTTTCTACTTCTTTATTTCTCACGAGTGCCTGAAAACACCTTTATGTGTGTAATATTTATTTACTATAAAGCAGCCGACGATTTCCGCCTGTTTGTCTCTGAGACGGTCACGTGTAGTTCCTATGGTTCTCTTATGAGACAATGAACGAATATGGTTACTGCTACCTTAGGTATATTGTTAGAGACGACTAATATAAGGTTGTAGATGGGACTGGTAATCTCATCACGTGACACAAATTGCTACAGAAACAACCACTACAAGAGCAGGTGAAAGCTGTGTGCATGCATCCAACAGGGAGGACCAGCTGCTGTGGTGGTTTTATGCTTCAGAAGGAACGAAAAGGAAGTTGTTGATGATGATGACTATGGCGATGATGATGACTATGGCGATGTTGTTGATTATGATGACTATGGCGATGATGATGACTATGGCGATGTTGTTGATGATGATGACTATGGCGATGATGATGACTATGGCGATGTTGTTGATGATGATGACTATGGCGATGATGATGAATGTATTAAAACTGGTCAAAGCACTTTCATTTTCTTGTCGAGCTCGTGCCTTCACCAAAAACACTCTAATCCCTCCTGTTCTGTGGCATCCTGTAAACATCTTTCCATTTCATGTTTCTCTCTTTAATGTCTATGTTCTTCTGGCCCGGATTTAGTGTAGGACGACCGCCCTCGGAGCTAAAGGCAAGGGGACTACCGCCCTCGGAGCTAAAGGCAAGGGGGCGACCGCCCTCGGAGCTAAAGGCAAGGGGATGACCGCCGTCAAAGCTAAAAGCAACGGGGCGACCGCCCTCGGAGCTAAAGGCAAGGGGCCACTCCCTTGAAGCTAAAGGCAAGGGGGTGCCGGAGCAGGCGGGAAAACAATTCATTTGTCATTAAGATGCTTGCCTTCTCTTTTTCTGTGGCAGAATTCGCCCAGGCCAAAGCACGCAATGTAAATCTTTTGTAAGAACATACTCAAACCATTGAGTGTTTTTTTTTAAAGTTCTTGTGCGCGCGTGTGTGTGTGTGTGTGTGTGTGTGTGTGTGTGTGTGTGTGTGTGTGTGTGTGTGTGTGTGTGTGTGTGTGTGTGTGTGTGTGTGTGTGTGTGTGTGTGTGTGTGTGTGTGTGTGTGTGTGTGTGTGTGTGCGCGCGTGTGTGTGTGTGTGTGCGCGTGTGTGCGTGTGTGTGTGTGTGTGTGTGTGTGCGTGTGTGCGAAGAAATAACTATCTATAGCTCATCTGCAAATTTTATTCTTACTTACTTACTTACTTACTTAGTCGTTCCCCTTCTACCGTGAGGTGTAGAGGTTTGGAAGAGAGAGCGCCAGACTATTCTATCGGCTGTCTTCCTCCTGGCCTGGCTCCATTCCAGTCCTCGGTCCTTCAAAGATTGTCTAATGTTGTCCTCCCAGCGGACTCTGGGTCGTCCTCGCGGTCTGGATCCCTGGCTCTTTGTTTCCCATGCTTGTCGTGGTATCCGATCTTCTCCCATTCTGCAGACATGGCCAAACCATCTTAATTGGGACTGTTCTACTTGGGTCTGCAGGGGGTAGGATTTAAGGGCTTGACGTATCGTCTGGTTGCGTACCATGTCTCTTCTTGTTACTTCAACCACCTTCCTCAGATACCTCATTTCTGAGGTTTGGATCTGGCTTTTATGGGTTCAAATTTTATTCACGAATCTTAATTAATTTTCCAGAAGAGATTAATTATCTTTCGCTGCTAGACGGGAGAAGGTGGCATACATGAAACCATTTACACCGAAATCCAAAGGGTCTTTTGCTAGACTTGTATTTGGTTCAGTTAATTCTGCATATGTACTTTTTAATATTTTTCCAATACCCTGAGGATTACAGAACAAGGAGTATCTCGTAACAATACATAATAACCTGTTTGACAGATCAATAATACAATTTTACACGGACGTTTTCGGACAAATTCTTCATCAGTCAGTTTGTACAATTTTCCAGCGTTGGTTATTGTAACTGAAGAACTGTTTTTTTTTTTTTTCGGGAACATTCCTTATTTCTGTATTGCTCCTTTATAAAATTGACACACACACACATGCACACACACACTCACTCACACGCACACATGCACACACACACTCACACATACACAGACACATACACACACCATTTGTATTTTTCTTCTTCCACCTTTCAACTCCCTAGGGAGCCCAGACCTTCAACAAACGTATGCTCCAAATCTTCCTGCCCCGCCATATCGACTCAGTTCTTTCTGTGTCTTCTCATCCCCTTTATGTCTGTCTCCAGTTTTCTTCTCCATGTGTTCTTGGGTCTTGCTCTACCTCTCTTACCCTGGTGGGTTCCAGATCAAGAACTGCCCAGTAAAGCTATCAACATGTTTCCTCAATGTGTGTCCTGTGTCATCTTCTAATATCTCATTCCACTGGCGCTTGTCTGTTTCTTGTCTGGTTCTTGTCTGGTTCTTGTTTGGCGCTTGTCTGGTTCTTGTCATCAGTTTCACATTAGTGATCTAGCTTACTCCTTTGGTTCTTGTCATCAGTTCCATATTGGTGAGCTTGTCATCAGTTCCATATTGGTGAGCTTGTCATCAGTTCCATATTGGTGAGCTTGTCATCAGTTCCATATTGGTGGGCTTGTCATCAGTTCCATATTGGTGAACTTGTCATCAGTTCCATATTGGTGAGCTTGTCATCAGTTCCATATTGCTGAGCTTGTCATCAGTTCCATATTGGTGAGCTTGTCACCAGTTCCATACTGGTGAGCTTGTCATCAGTTCCATATTGGTGAGCTTGTCATCAGTTCCATATTGGTGAGCTTGTCATCAGTTCCATATTGGTGAGCTTGTCTTCAGTTCCATATTGGTGAGCTTGTCATCAGTTCCATGTTGGTGAGCTTGTCATCAGTTCCATATTGGTGAGCTTGTCATCAGTTCCATGTTGGTGAGCTTGTCATCAGTTCCATATTGGTGAGCTTGTCATCAGTTCCATATTGGTGAGCTAGTCATCAGTTCCATATTGGTGAGCTTGTCATCAGTTCCATATTGGTGAGCTTGTCATCAGTTCCATATTGGTGAGCTAGTCATCAGTTCCATATTGGTGAGCTTGTCATCAGTTCCATATTGGTGAGCTTGTCATCAGTTCCATATTGGTGAGCTTGTCATCAGTTCCATATTGGTGAGCTTGTCATCAGTTCCATATTGGTGATCTTGTCATACCATTTCAATCCTTCTAATCTACGCAAGTACCCGTTTATGAAAATCTGTAGTTTTTTTTGGTTGTTGTTTTTGTTGTTTACCATGTTTCAGGGCCATACAATAGGACTGACTTGACATTTGAATACACACCATGTGTACTTGAATTTAATTTGTTATTCTCTCTACAAATAAATAATAGTAATGACTTAAAGGAACCGCCGTAACCCACAATTTTAATCTTTACTTTCTTACTTTACTTTATATATCTACTCTTTCCGTGAAGCGTCGTCGGAAGCTGAAGTTTTTGTTTTGGAAACAAGTGTGTTACATTGGTTGTTGTGAGGTCACGTAGTTGTAGGATTTATGGGATACTGTCTAATCATCTTCCTTTTGGTCTTTCTTATGAGCTAAACGCAGAGCGTCTACTGTTGTCGGCGTGTGAGACACGTGATCTTCTACTGTTGTCGGCGCGTAGACACGTGATCTTCTACTGTTGTCGGCGCGTAGACATGAAAGTAACGTAATTTGAGCAATATCCTTGTAAAACAATGACATTAGGGTAATTTGTCATTTGAATAAGATCATTCTGAAGCCATAGAATTAGAGTTATTTGAGCAAAATCCGGGTAAAGAAATGACATTAAAGTAATTTGTCCTATGAACAAAATCTTAGCAAAACAATGACATTAGAATAATTTGTAATTTGAGCAAGATCCGTGTAAAACATTGACATTAGCGTACTTCGCATTTTTAACATAATCCGTGTAAAGAAATGACATTAGGGTAATTTGTCATATATGAACAATATCACTGTAAAGCAATGGCTTTACAGTAATTTGTCATTTGAACAGCCACATGTGCTGTTGAGAAGAATGTGCAGGTTTCAAGCTATAAAAAAGTAGGGTGGTTCTTTCTATGGAGTAAATACAGTCTAGATCAGGGATTATTAATTTGTGTGCTTTCACGCCTCCCCTGAGAGTGTACTTATTGCTCCTAACTCACGTCCTTCCGCAAATTAATCAGTGAAACCAATGAAGACACAATATGAATGTTAGTACAGGGATTTTATTTCTAACCAACTCATCACATTTACAGGTCGCCGAAAGGTGGCTCTTTGAGGCGTTTGTTTTTTCTCACAAACATACAAAGAAAGAAAACTATAAAGTGTGATTCTTAACTTTAGAATTTTATTTAGTGAGAAAGTGATTGCAATTCAATATCTGGGAGGTACCTCATACCTCCCCTGCGGGACTGGCTTTGGCCGATTTAGATTTTTTGACACATCAGGCCAGCGCCCTCAGAGGGGCCCGCACTCGCGTAGCCAGCACTAGCTTTGAAAAAAAATGAGGAACGGTAAGTAGTACAGGCTGGGTTATAAGATCATATTCAAGATTGTGGTGAAGTGGGATGTTATAAATATTTATAGGGGACTTAGTGTACTGACTGAGATCAGCTGTGAAGGTATCTATATCTATTAAGAGTAGTGTATTATAGATAACCTTACTTGCTACCACATATCTATATATCTCAGTCAGAATTATTCTGGAATAGTGTGATGACTACGTTATGTGTCTAGGGTATGTGTATGATGAAGTGTAAGTCACAACAACAGACAGATAAACAATTTAATTTATTCCACTATACTTGACAACACTGTGACACTCACATACATCTAACACTCTATGAGAATATCTTAAAGGAGTCACTGATAACTTTTCAAATAACAATATGTATTCATTGCTGTCAATAATGTATTTGTGTCCTGATTCAAATACAAAGGAACCAGGAATCACAATCAATTTTAATTACAAGTTATGTACAGAATGTATCAATATGAATATTGTAGTGACATATATTATTAAAAATATCCTATGTGTGTCAGTTGTGTAGTGGTAATATGAGGTAATACTGGTTTTGTTTTGTTCAAGCTCTGTTGGTATTTGTCATCATGACTTCAATAGTTTGTCTTTGGGGAACTAGTATTGGAGATGTTCTCAGTTCCTGATATTGAGACAATTAAATTCCCCTCTTAATGTATTGTTACAAGGTTATTTTAAGATGGGGTGTACATAATGTTGAGCTCAGCTGGCCAATTCAGCTTATCTTGCGTGATGGCGGCAGGAAGAGACTCCTCTGCTCGATTTCTCCCCTGGGCTCTGGAGACACCTCACTGATAGCTAAATGAACCAAGGAGTATGCTGTCCGACTCTGGATTCAGCAAAGCTCTGACCAGGTACTGCTCAATACCATCAAGACCACGGTCCCTGAAATCAAGAAGGATGTACCTTCTACTTCATAACTAACTTATACTCTCTTTTTACACTGATCACAACACATCACAAACATTGAGTTCAGAGCGTTAGGCCAACTATCAGCTTCATGTGAAATACTTTATTCCAGTATTAACCTCCTTAATGGTTACCACGCCTCTGCCATTCCAGCATTATTTCTTTCTAGTCAATCATCCAGGTGTCAGTGTACTGTTTGGCCATTCCATGCCGTTTTACTTTCCTCCGACACCCTCTGTTCAGGCTGGAGCATTATAGGCTTTATCTCCTGTTTGCCACTGAACTACACATATATATACAGGCATAAATTAACAATTCACATTCAATTTTCATTAAAAGATACTGAATGGTTCAAGCTTACCACAATTCATAGAATAAACACAGATACGTTGATTAGCAATGAATTCTGGCACATTTACTGGCACAAATTCCCATCTGCTTATGTTCCAGGCTTTTTTTTAGCAAAAATATGAGCTGGCTTCAACGCACTGATGCTTTATCAAGCTTATTTAAACAAGTGGTTTCGAACTAACGCTCCTAAGTGATTATATCAGCGAGTCTGGCCAATCGAGCCACGTTTCGACAAGTGTTTGAAAAAATGTTACCTTCCTACGTCTCCCTAACAACCAAGATAGTATTTATAGCCCGACCAATCGTGGTTAGTCTTTCATTTGTTGCGCTCCAATCAATTTGGAGTTTACATGGTAGGCTATTTCTGTAACGTAAGGTTTTTTCAAACACGTTATAAAAAAAAATTTTATGAGCAGAAATGATTTCATGCTGTCAGGCATCCCCATTATTTTATTTTGGGTATAATTTATTAATTCCTGGACTATTTGCGTAACGTTTTACATATTCTTTGTCAGCAAGCCCTAAGGAACCCAAATATCCAAATTTAAAAGAGCTACGTGGCTGCGTTCAAAATATGTAATTTCTTCTACCTCCTGTTTCGAAGATGTGCTGTCTGGGTACTGTAATGTTTTCAAACGTAAACCCATCTATTTTCATCTTTCCTAATAAGCGTTTTCCGGGTTTTTTAAAACCTAACTCTGGGATGGGTAGTGTATTTTATCACTGTCCGTCTGAAAAAAAAAATTAGTGCATGTGGCCTTACACGCGTGATAGTAGTAATTGTGTATCGCGCGACGCGTGTTTAATTTTGCATGCGTTCCCGATTTCATTCGCCCCTCTCTCTCTCTCTATTTGAGTCCATCTGTTCGTTCGTTTTGGTAACGTAATATAATTAATGTTAGGATTAATTTAGGTCATTACGCAGGGTGCCTCTCAATGTTTTTCCAAGAAATACAGCACACGTTTCATTGAAGAAAGTGGGTAATAATACAGTAAGCTTTTACTATCAACGTGAAAGCGTTACAATTTGCAGACGAAGCAGAAAACAAGGGGGATTTCGAGTACCTTCTTTGTGACAGCACTGTTATTTTACCATTGCTCTTTTCTTTATTAATTTTATTTGTTAGGCTTCATATTTACCTAATAATTTATATATGTGGATTAGAATATTCCACGACACCTCCCCTCTTAAAACAGACATTATATGTCAGTCCTTTATTCTATATACACATAGAGAAATTTATTATTATTTCTGGGGTTTACGGTGATTCTCATCACACGGATGGCGGCTTAAAAAATCCGCTCCCAAATTTGTTTTTCCAGATATATACTCAATGCTAAAATTATAGGGAGCCAGAAGTAAAGACCATCGGAGTAACCTAGAGTTCTCATGCCTAGCCTGTGCTAAAAACGATAAAGGTTTGTGGTCTGTTTGCAACTTAAATGCCTTCCCATATAGATAAATATTGAATTTCTTTATTGCCCATATTACTGCAAGACATTCTTTTTCGCTAGTTGAGTAGTTGATTTCAGCTTTATTCAACTTTCTGCTAGCATATGCCACTGGGCTTAATTCCCCATCCAATGCATCTGATTTCTGTAGTAGAGTTGCACCCAGCCCAATATTACTTGCATCCGTCCTTACAATGAATTCTTGACTTAAGTCAGGTAATTTCAAAATGGGTTTACTTGTGAGCTTTTCCTTCAATTCTTGGTAAGTCATTTCACATTGGGGTGTCCATGTAATGCGATCTGGATGTCCTTTACGTGTCAATTCAGTTAACGGTGCACATATGGAATTAAAGTTTTTGATATACTTCTGGTAGAAACCACATAATGAGACAAAGGATCTCACGTCCTTCTTGGTTAGTGGTCTCGGGGCTTTCTGTAGTTTCTCTAAATTCTTTGGGTCAGGGGTCATGTTTCCCTGATAAACTGTGTGTCCCAAAAATTCCAATTCTTTACATCCAACGCAACATTTGGTTGGTCGGGCTGTTAAATTTGCCTCCCTAAGTCGATTAAACAGCATGTTCAGAGAGTCAATGTGTTCCTCAAATGTTTCTGTTGCTATAAGGATATCATCCATAAAATTTGTTATACAGGGATTATTCAGAGGATCCAATAATTTTCTCATCATTCTAGAGAAGACACTAGGCGCATTCTTCAATCCAAATGGCAATCTATTAAACTCATAGTGTCCTTCTGAGGTACTAAAGCTAGGTATGGTCTAACCTCAGGCTTTACTGGAATCTGATAGTATCCTTTACTCAGATCCACTTTTGAGAAATATTTAGCTTTATTTAGTCTGGCAAACAGCTGATTTGTATCCGGCAATGGATCCACCTGTCCTTCTGTAATAGCATTCAGTCTCCTGTAATCTATACAGAGTCTATGTTCTCCAGAGGGCTTCCTTAAGAGTACAACACCGGAACTATACGAAGACTCACTGTGCGAAATAATTCCTTCCTTCACAGATAGTCTATCTCTTCCTTCAAAGCTTTCTCCTTAGCAAACGGAATCGAATATGGTTTCATACAGACAGGTGTGGGGTCTATCAGTTTCATATCATATTCCAATAGGTTTGTATGCCCTGGTCGGTCTGTTAACACCTCTGCATGATTATTTAGAACCTGTTGCACTCTCTCTTTCTGAGTTTTCGTTAAATGTGTACTGATTTTCACCTGTGCTGCTGTCTCACAGGGGTGTAATGGATATTCAAATGATGAAAGTGGTTCCTTTTTCATCTCCATGGCGATGGACAAGGTCAACAAGTGTGTCTCTTCCTGATGTTCTCTTTCCAAATATTTCTTCAGGAGATTCACATGATAGATTTTTTCTTTCCCCTTCTTTCTATCTTATAATTTGTTCTAGACACCTTCTCTAGAACTGTATATGGACCCTGCCATCCAATTTGTAACTTATTCTGACTCCCGGGCAAAAGAAGCAGTACTTTCTCTCCCACAGCCAAATTTCTGTCTTTCGCCTTCCTGTTATAATAGGCAGCATGTTTCTTCCTGGCTTGTTTCAAATTTTCATTGGCAAGTTTCCAGCCAGTTTTTAACCGAGTGGTCAGCTCATTCACATATTGGTATGAAGATGTAATGTTTTCCTCTGCCTTTTCATCAGTCCACGTTCTTAACATAGCTACATATGGACCTTTAATTGTGTGGACCTATTTGTCCATGCACTGGTATGGTCTCTTCCACTCGAAGCTTTATAGTGATGATTTTTCCTCCCAGAATTATCATTCACAAAACGACCGCTACCAATTTTTCTTTTGGGGCTGTCTCCCCACTTAAAATTCTTGATGAGAGATTTCCTCTCTACATCTTCTTCCTCCAGTTTGTTTAAGTCCGATTGAGGGATTGTCGGCTTATCCTGGGGTAAGACATCTGTTTGCACTCTCCGCATAGTGGCCATTGTAAAACAGTTAAGTGAAGCTTGTCCGTGAAAAGGGGCTTCCCATTTCATTTGGTCCACTTTTTCAAATCTATTTTTCTTTTTATTATCAGGCCTAATTTTGCCCCGTGGCGTGTCCAGGTCCTGATCCATGTTCCCACTTGTGGGTGTTCCCTCATGTGCTATGCTACACCTTTCTACAAAATTCTCAATGTCCCATCTTGCTTTGGGCCAATAATAATTGTGAGCCACCTTTTGAATGATGGTACCTATCTTCTCATGGTCCCCATCTGGTTTCACATGTAGGCTCCTTATTAAGTCTGCCCTATATCTTTTAGGAAGTACCAGTTGTCCCTGACCTTTGGATCTAGCTCCAGTCTTCCTATACATCAACTTGTTTTTCATGTAAAAATCTCCCTTGCCTGGAGTTGTATGACAAGTTGACAATTTTCTGAAACAAGGCTTGAGTGTTTTATCCCCAGCCTGTGCCTTCCTCATCTCTTCTGGAGTGGTATCCAACATAATATCCTCCTCCTGTCTTGAGGTCGACCTGACCTGAAGGGTTGCCATATACACAGGTTTCCTTCTGCAACGGTCAGTGTCATGATTGTCCATCTGACAATTTTTACACCACCTTTTTCCTTGGTTGAAAGATTTTCTTTCATCATATTTCCTTTCATCGAATTGTGGGAATTTATTTTTATTTTCATACCGTGGCCTATCAAACTGGTGCTTACCTTTGTGTTGATCCCTAGGATCAAATTTATTAAAGTTCTGTGGTGCCCTAAAGTTATCCACTTGTTTCTTTTTATTACCTGTTACCTCTGCTTGAGCTGCTTGATACCTTTCAGCAACATTTAGCAACTCACCCAGCCTCTCTGCACCTTGTTCCATGAGAAACTTTCTCAGGTCTGGAGCCATGGACTCTCTTAGTTGCTCTATAAGGACCATTTCCTTAAGATCTTGGGTTTTCCCCAGAGAAGTCCATTTCTCCAAGTATGTCTCTATTCGTGCAGAGAACTGGTGATAGGTTTCACCTGACAGTAGTTTAGCATTCCTAAATTTTTTCCTATAAAACTCTGCATTCTTTTCATATCTTAACAAAAGAGCCTGCTTTAGCATGTCATAATTTTCCTGATCACCTCTGCTCATTTTTGCAAAAACTTCATAAGCTGCCCCACGAAGTCCCTGAGATAACTTTAAGCTCCACCTTTCTCTCTCTAACCCATACGTGGTAGCTAATAGTTCATACCTATTTATATAGCTCTCAATATCATCGTCTTTCTCAACAAAATGATCTAAATGAAAATTCATAGCTGAGGTTGAGGCTCCCTGAGTAACCGTAGCATCAGAGGCAAAGGGACTGGCACCATTTTCAGGAGCATGGCCCTGAAACTCAAACTCCCTTAGTCGTAACTCATGTTCCCTTTGTAATCTCTTCTCCTTTTCTGCTTCCCTCTCTGCAGTCAATCTTCTTCTCTTTCTGCAGCTAATCTTTTGTCTTCTCTTTCTGCTTCCAATGCTTTAGCCTCTTTTTCAGCCTCAATCTGCAACCTCTTAGTCTCAGCCTCAGCCTCAAACTGTAACTTCTTAATTTCCTTGTCAGCCTCTAACTTTCTTTCGGCTTCAAACCTTCTTTCTTCGCGTTCAATAAATTTGTCACATTCCGTCGTGACATAGGCAACCATAACTTGCCCATCTAATCCTAACTCTTTTGCAGTCTGAACAGCAGCAGATCGAAATTTGGCCAGGTCCGCCATTGTCTATCAGGTAAATTTATACAATGTCTAACCAACAATTCAATCTCTAATGGACAACACAGGCACCGTGAGCTCAACCTTATTTAATTCCACCCAAGGATACCTTTTAATTCTTATATTCCCTGAAGTGAATTACCCCCAATATTTTTAATAGGGAAAGATTCAAAATCCCAAGAGCGAGCCCCCAATATATGTGGTGAAGTGGGATGTTATAAATATTTATAGGGGACTTAGTGTACTGACTGAGATCAGCTGTGAAGGTATCTATATCTATTAAGAGTAGTGTATTATAGATAACCTTACTTGCTACCACATATCTATATATCTCAGTCAGAATTATTCTGGAATAGTGTGATGACTACGTTATGTGTCTAGGGTATGTGTATGATGAAGTGTAAGTCACAACAACAGACAGATAAACAATTTAATTTATTCCACTATACTTGACAACACTGTGACACTCACATACATATAACAATCTATGAGAATATCTTAAAGGAGTCACTGATAACTTTTCAAATAACAATATGTATTCATTGCTGTCATGAATGTATATGTGTCCTGATTCAAATACAAAGGAACCAGGAATCACAATCAATTTTAATTACAAGTTATGTACAGAATGTATCAATATGAATATTGTAGTGACATATATTATTAAAAATATCCTATGTGTGTCAGTTGTGTAGTGGTAATATGAGGTAACACTGGTTTTGTTTTGTTCAAGCTCTGTTGGTATTTGTCATCATGACTTCAATAGTTTGTCTTTGTAGGAACTAGTATTGGAGATGTTCTCAGTTCCTGATATTAAGACAATTAAATTCCCCTCTTAATGTTAATTTTACAAGGTTATTTCAAGATGAGGGGACATAATGTTGAGCTCAGCTGGCCAATTCAGCTTATCTTGCGTGATGGCGGCAGGAAAGGACTCCTCTGCTCGAATTCTCCCCTGGGCTCTGGAGACACCTCACTGATAGCTAAATGGACCAAGGAGTATGCTGTCCGACTCTGGATTCAGCAAAGCTCTGACCAGGTGCTGCTCAATACCATCAAGACCACGGTCCCTGAAATCAAGAAGGATGTACCTTCTACTTCATAACTAACTTATACTCTCTTTTTACACTGATCACAACACATCACAAACATTGAGTTCAGAGCGTTAGGCCAACTATCAGCTTCATGTGAAATACTTTATTCCAGTATTAACCTCCTTAATGGTTACCACGCCTCTGCCATTCCAGCATTATTTCTTTCTAGTCAATCATCCAGGTGTCAGTGTACTATTTGGCCATTCCATGCCGTTTTACTTTCCTCCGACACCCTCTGTTCAGGCTGGAGCATTATAGGCTTTATCTCCTGTTTGCCACTGAACTACACATATATATACAGGCATAAATTAACAATTCACATTCAATTTTCATTAAAAGATACTGAATGGTTCAAGCTTACCACAATTCATAGAATAAACACAGATACGTTGATTAGCAATGAATTCTGGCACATTTACTGGCACAAATTCCCATCTGCTTATGTTCCAGGCTTTTATTTAGCAAAAATATGAGCTGGCTTCAACGCACTGATGCTTTATCAAGCTTATTTAAACAAGTGGTTTCGAACTAACGCTCCTAAGTGATTATATCAGCGAGTCTGGCCAATCGAGCCACGTTTCGACAAGTGTTTGAAAAAATGTTACCTTCCTACGTCTCCCCTAACAACCAAGATAGTATTTATAGCCCGACCAATCGTGGTTAGTCTTTCATTTGTTGCGCTCCAATCAATTTGGAGTTTACATGGTAGGCTATTTCTGTAACGTAAGGTTTTTTCAAACACGTTATAAAAAAAATTTTATGAGCAGAAATGATTTCATGCTGTCAGGCATCCCCACTATTTTATTTTGGGTATAATTTATTAATTCCTGGACTATTTGCGTAACGTTTTACATATTCTTTGTCAGCAAGCCCTAAGGAACCCAAATATACAAATTTAAAAGAGCTACGTGGCTGCGTTCAAAATATGCAATTTCTTCTACCTCCTGTTTCGAAGATGTGCTGTCTGGGTACTGTAATGTTTTCAAACGTAAACCCATCTATTTTCATCTTTCCTAATAAGCGTTTTCCGGGTTTTAAACCTAACTCTGGGATGGGTAGTGTATTTTATCACTGTCCGTCTGAAAAAAAAAATTAGTGCATGTGGCCTTACACGCGTGATAGTAGTAATTGTGTATCGCGCGACGCGTGTTTAATTTTGCATGCGTTCCTGATTTCATTCGCCCCTCTCTCTCTTTCTATTTGAGTCCATCTGTTCGTTCGTTTTGGTAACGTAATATAATTAATGTTAGGATTAATTTAGGTCATTACGCAGGGTGCCTCTCAATGTTTTTCCAAGAAATACAGCACACGTTTCATTGAAGAAAGCGGGTAATAATACAGTAAGCTTTTACTATCAACGTGAAAGCGTTACAATTTGCAGACGAAGCAGAAAACAAGGGGGATTTCGAGTACCTTCTTTGTGACAGCACTGTTATTTTACCATTGCTCTTTTTTTTATTAATTTTATTTGTTAGGCTTCATATTTACCTAATAATTTATATATGTGGATTAGAATATTCCACGACACCTCCCCTCTTAAAACAGACATTATATGTCAGTCCTTTATTCTATATACACATAGAGAAATTTATTATTATTTCTGGGGTTTACGGTGATTCTCATCACACGGATGGCGGCTTAAAAAATCCGCTCCCAAATTGGTTTCCAGATATATACTCAATGCTAAAATTATAGGGAGCCAGAAGTAAAGACCATCGGAGTAACCTAGAGTTCTCATGCTTAGCCTGTGCTAGAAACGATAAAGGTTTGTGGTCTGTTTGCAACTTAAATGCCTTCCCATATAGATAAATATTGAATTTCTTTATTGCCCATATTACTGCAAGACATTCTTTTTCGCTAGTTGAGTAGTTGATTTCAGCTTTATTCAACTTTCTGCTAGCATATGCCACTGGGCTTAATTCCCCATCCAATGCATCTGATTTCTGTAGTAGAGTTGCACCTAGCCCAATATTACTTGCATCCGTCCTTACTATGAATTCTTGACTTAAGTCAGGTAATTTCAAAATGGGTTTACTTGTGAGCTTTTCCTTCAATTCTTGGTAAGTCATTTCACATTGTGGTGTCCATGTAATGCGATCTGGATGTCCTTTACGTGTCAATTCAGTTAACGGTGCACATATGGAATTAAAGTTTTTGATATACTTCTGGTAGAAACCACATAATGAGACAAAGGATCTCACGTCCTTCTTGGTTTGTGGTCTCGGGGCTTTCTGTAGTTTCTCTAAATTCTTTGGGTCAGGGGTCATGTTTCCCTGATAAACTGTGTGTCCCAAAAATTCCAATTCTTTACATCCAACGCAACATTTGGTTGGTCGGGCTGTTAAATTTGCCTCCCTAAGTCGATTAAACAGCATGTTCAGAGAGTCAATGTGTTCCTCAAATGTTTCTGTTGCTATAAGGATATCATCCATAAAATTTGTTATACAGGGATTATTCAGAGGATCCAATAATTTTCTCATCATTCTAGAGAAGACACTAGGCGCATTCTTCAATCCAAATGGCAATCTATTAAACTCATAGTGTCCTTCTGAGGTACTAAAAGCTAGGTATGGTCTAACCTCAGGCTTTACTGGAATCTGATAGTATCCTTTACTCAGATCCACTTTTGAGAAATATTTAGCTTTATTTAGTCTGGCAAACAGCTGATTTGTATCCGGCAATGGATCCACCTGTCCTTCTGTAATAGCATTCAGTCTCCTGTAATCTATACAGAGTCTATGTTCTCCAGAGGGCTTCCTTAAGAGTACAACACCGGAACTATGCGAAGACTCACTGTGCGAAATAATTCCTTCCTTCAATAGATAGTCTATCTCTTCCTTCAAAGCTTTCTCCTTAGCAAACGGAATCGAATATGGTTTCATACAGACAGGTGTGGGGTCTATTAGTTTCATATCATATTCCAATAGGTTTGTATGCCCTGGTCGGTCTGTTAACACCTCTGCATGATTATTTAGAACCTGTTGCACTCTCTCTTTCTGAGTTTTCGTTAAATGTGTACTGATTTTCACCTGTGCTGCTGTCTCACAGGGGTGTAATGGATATTCAAATGATGAAAGTGGTTCCTTTTTCATCTCCATGGCGATGGACAAGGTCAACAAGTGTGTCTCTTCCTGATGTTCTCTTTCCAAATATTTCTTCAGGAGATTCACATGATAGATTTTTTCTTTCCCCTTCTTATCTATCTTATAATTTGTTCTAGACACCTTCTCTAAAACTGTATATGGACCCTGCCATCCAATTTGTAACTTATTCTGACTCCCGGGCAAAAGAAGCAGTACTTTCTCTCCCACAGCCAAATTTCTGTCTTTCGCCTTCCTGTTATAATAGGCAGCATGTTTCTTCCTGGCTTGTTTCAAATTTTCATTGGCAAGTTTCCAGCCAGTTTTTAACCGAGTGGTCAGCTCATTCACATATTGGTATGAAGATGTAATGTTTTCCTCTGCCTTTTCATCAGTCCACGTTCTTAACAAAGCTACATCTGGACCTTTAATTGTGTGGACCTATTTGTCCATGCACCGGTATGGTCTCTTCCACTCGAAGCTTTATAGTGATGATTTTTCCTCCCAGAATTATCATTCACAAAACGACCGCTACCAATTTTTCTTTTGGGGCTGTCTCCCCACTTAAAATTCTTGATGAGAGATTTCCTCTCTACATCCTCTTCCTCCAGTTTGTTTAAGTCCGATTGAGGGATTTTCGGCTTATCCTGGGGTAAGACATCTTTTGCACTCTCCGCATAGTGGCCATTGTAAAACAGTTAAGTGAAGCTTGTCCGTGAAAAGGGGCTTCCCATTCCATTTGGTCCACTTTATCAAATCTATTTTTCTTTTTATTATCAGGCCTAATTTTGCCCCGTGGCGTGTCCAGGTCCTGATCCATGTTCCCACTTGTGGGTGTTCCCTCATGTGCTATGCTACACCTTTCTACAAAATTCTCAATGTCCCATCTTGCTTTGGGCCAATAATAATTGTGAGCCACCTTTTGAATGATGGTACCTATCTTCTCATGGTCCCCATCTGGTTTCACATGTAGGCTCCTTATTAAGTCTGCCCTATATCTTTTAGGAAGTACCAGCTGTCCCTGACCTTTGGATCTAGCTCCAGTCTTCCTATACATCAACTTGTTTTTCATGTAAAAATCTCCCTTGCCTGGAGTTGTATGACAAGTTGACAATTTTCTGAAACAAGGCTTGAGTGTTTTATCCCCAGCCTGTGCCTTCCTCATCTCTTCTGGAGTGGTATCTAACATAATATCCTCCTCCTGTCTTGAGGTCGACCTGACCTGAAGGGTTGCCATATACACAGGTTTCCTTCTGCAACGGTCAGTGTCATGATTGGCCATCTGACAATTTTTACACCACCTTTTTCCTTGGTTGAAAGATTTTCTTTCATCATATTTCCTTTCATCGAATTGTGGGAATTTATTTTTATTTTCATACCGTGGCCTATCAAACTGGTGCTTACCTTTGTGTTGATCCCTAGGATCAAATTTATTAAAGTTCTGTGGTGCCCTAAAGTTATCCACTTGTTTCTTTTTATTACCTGTTACCTCTGCTTGAGCTGCTTGATACCTTTCAGCAACATTTAGCAACTCACCCAGCCTCTCTGCACCTTGTTCCATGAGAAACTTTCTCAGGTCTGGAGCCATGGACTCTCTTAGTTGCTCTATAAGGACCATTTCCTTAAGATCTTGGGTTTTCCCCAGAGAAGTCCATTTCTCCAAGTATGTCTCTATTCGTGCAGAGAACTGGTGATAGGTTTCACCTGACAGTAGTTTAGCATTCCTAAATTTTTTCCTATAAAATTCTGCATTCTTTTCATATCTTAACAAAAGAGCCTGCTTTAGCATGTCATAATTTTCCTGATCACCTCTGCTCATTTTTGCAAAAACTTCATAAGCTGCCCCACGAAGTCCCTGAGATAACTTTAAGCTCCACCTTTCTCTCTCTAACCCATACGTGGTAGCTAATAGTTCATACCTATTTATATAGCTCTCAATATCATCGTCTTTCTCAACAAAATGATCTAAATGAAAATTCATAGCTGAGGTTGAGGCTCCTGAGTAACCGTAGCATCAGAGGCAAAGGGACTGGCACCATTTTCAGGAGCATGGCCTTGAAACTCAAACTCCCTTAGTCGTAACTCATGTTCCCTTTGTAATCTCTTCTCCTCCTTTTCTGCTTCCCTCTCTGCAGCAATCTTCTTTCTAATCTGCAGCTAATTTCTTCTCTTCTCTTTCTGCAGCTAATCTTTTGTCTTCTCTTTCTGCTTCCAATTTCTTAGCCTCTTTGTCAGCCTCAATCTGCAACCTCTTAGTCTCAGCCTCAGCCTCAAACTGTAACTTCTTAATTTCCTTGTCAGCCTCTAACTTTCTTTCGGCTTCAAACCTTCTTTCTTCACGTTCAATAAATTTGTCACATTCCGTCGTGACATAGGCAACCATAACTTGCCCATCTAATCCTAACTCTTTTGCAGTCTGAACAGCAGCAGATCGAAATTTGGCCAGGTCCGCCATTGTCTATCAGGTAAATTTATACAATGTCTAACCAACAATTCAATCTCTAATGGACAACACAGGCACCGTGAGCTCAACCTTATTTAATTCCACCCAAGGATACCTTTTAATTCTTATATTCCCTGAAGTGAATTACCCCCAATATTTTTAATAGGGAAAGATTCAAAATCCCAAGAGCGAGACCCCAATATATGTGGTGAAGTGGGATGTTATAAATATTTATAGGGGACTTAGTGTACTGACTGAGATCAGCTGTGAAGGTATCTATATCTATTAAGAGTAGTGTATTATAGATAACCTTACTTGCTACCACATATCTATATATCTCAGTCAGAATTATTCTGGAATAGTGTGATGACTACGTTATGTGTCTAGGGTATGTGTATGATGAAGTGTAAGTCACAACAACAGACAGATAAACAATTTAATTTATTCCACTACTCTTGACAACACTGTGACACTCACATACATATAACACTCTAAAGGATATCTTAAAGGAGTCACTGATAACTTTTCAAATAACAATATGTATTCATTGCTGTTATGAATGAATATGTGTCCTGATTCAAATACAAAGGAACCAGGAATCACAATCAATTTTAATTACAAGTTATGTACAGAATGTATCAATATGAATATTGTAGTGACATATATTATTAAAAATATCCTATGTGTGTCAGTTGTGTAGTAGTAATATGAGGTAATACTGGTTTTGTTTTGTTCAAGCTCTGTTGGTATTTGTCATCATGACTTCAATAGTTTGTCTTTGGGACTAGTATTGGAGATGTTCTCAGTTCCTGATATTAAGACAATTAAATTCCCCTCTGAATGTTATTTTTACAAAGTCATTTCAAGATGAGGGGACATAATGTTGAGCTCAGCTGGCCAAATCAGCTTATCTTGCGTGATGGCGGCAGGAAAGGACTCCTCTGCTCGATTTCTCCCCTGGGCTCTGGAGACACCTCACTGATAGCTAAAAAGACCAAGGAGTATGCTGTCCGACTCTGGATTCAGCAAAGCTCTGACCAGGTGCTGCTCAATACCATCAAGACCACGGTCCCTGAAATCAAGAAGGATGTACCTTCTACTTCATAACTAACTTATACTCTCTTTTTACACTGATCACAACACATCACAAACATTGAGTTCAGAGCGTTAGGCCAACTATCAGCTTCATGTGAAATACTTTATTCCAGTATTAACCTCCTTAATGGTTACCACGCCTCTGCCATTCCAGCATTATTTCTTTCTAGTCAATCATCCAGGTGTCAGTGTACTATTTGGCCATTCCATGCCGTTTTACTTTCCTCCGACACCCTCTGTTCAGGCTGGAGCATTATAGGCTTTATCTCCTGTTTGCCACTGAACTACACATATATATACAGGCATAAATTAACAATTCACATTCAATTTTCATTAAAAGATACTGAATGGTTCAAGCTTACCACAATTCATAGAATAAACACAGATACGTTGATTAGCAATGAATTCTGGCACATTTACTGGCACAAATTCCCATCTGCTTATGTTCCAGGCTTTTATTTAGCAAAAATATGAGCTGGCTTCAACGCACTGATGCTTTATCAAGCTTATTTAAACAAGTGGTTTCGAACTAACGCTCCTAAGTGATTATATCAGCGAGTCTGGCCAATCGAGCCACGTTTCGACAAGTGTTTGAAAAAATGTTACCTTCCTACGTCTCCCTAACAACCAAGATAGTATTTATAGCCCGACCAATCGTGGTTAGTCTTTCATTTGTTGCGCTCCAATCAATTTGGAGTTTACATGGTAGGCTATTTCTGTAACGTAAGGTTTTTTCAAACACGTTATAAAAAAAAATTTTATGAGCAGAAATGATTTCATGCTGTCAGGCATCCCCATTATTTTATTTTGGGTATAATTTATTAATTCCTGGACTATTTGCGTAACGTTTTACATATTCTTTGTCCGCAAGCCCTAAGGAACCCAAATATACAAATTTAAAAGAGCTACGTGGCTGCGTTCAAAATATGTATTTTCTACCTCCTGTTTCGAAGATGTGCTGTCTGGGTACTGTAATGTTTTCAAACGTAAACCCATCTATTTTCATCTTTCCTAATAAGCGTTTTCCGGGTTTTTTAAAACCTAACTCTGGGATGGGTAGTGTATTTTATCACTGTCCGTCTGAAAAAAAAAATTAGTGCATGTGGCCTTACACGCGTGATAGTAGTAATTGTGTATCGCGCGACGCGTGTTTAATTTTGCATGCGTTCCCGATTTCATTCGCCCCTCTCTCTCTCTCTATTTGAGTCCATCTGTTCGTTCGTTTTGGTAACGTAATATAATTAATGTTAGGATTAATTTAGGTCATTACGCAGGGTGCCTCTCAATGTTTTTCCAAGAAATACAGCACACGTTTCATTGAAGAAAGTGGGTAATAATACATTAAGCTTTTACTATCAACGTGAAAGCGTTACAATTTGCAGACGAAGCAGAAAACAAGGGGGATTTCGAGTACCTTCTTTGTGACAGCACTGTTATTTTACCATTGCTCTTTTCTTTATTAATTTTATTTGTTAGGCTTCATATTTACCTAATAATTTATATATGTGGATTAGAATATTCCACGACAAAGATCAATTACCGAGATCAATCACCGAGATCAATCACCAAGATCAATCACCAAGATCAATCACCGAGATCAATCACCAAGATCAATCACCAAGATCAATCACCAAGATCAATCACCAAGATCAATCACCAAGATCAATCACCAAGATCAATCACCAAGATAGAATTGAGGAATATTACATCATTCCGTCTTAATCTTCAGTTACTTTTGTTCTAAAAATCTTTTGGTGGAGAGAAAGAGAGAGAGAAAGAGAGAGAGAGAAAGAGAGAGAGAGAGAGAGAGAGAGAGAGAGAGTTATAGATCGATAGATGAAGAGATTATAGTTAGAAAATTCATTAAAATGTAAAGTTAGCAGATTTAGATGGCCACATTCTAGTCTAGGAAATTTAAGCTCAGAAGCCAATTCTCCCACTTGATAACTTGGAAAGCCTTTCAAAATCCTGAAATTCCTTGCTTTGAATGAGAGAGCTATTGGATGTTCACATTTATTGCTCTACGCAAAGATTTTACAATTCCAGTCACAGTGGCGTCAGGGATAAGGAGTGTTTCCAACTTAAAATTGATCATATCTTATCTAACATCAAACATGCCTCAAGATAGACTTAAAATTGATCATATCTTATCTAACATCAAACATGCCTCAAGATAGACTTAAAATTGATCATATCTTATCTAACATCAAATATGCCTCAAGATAGACTTAAAATTGATCATATCTTATCTAACATCAAACATGCCTCAAGATAGACTTAAAATTGATCATATCTTATCTAACATCAAACATGCCTCAAGATAGACTCAACAGCCTTGCAATATTATCCATAGATTGTGATACAGCAAAAACTTAAACTTCGACAATATTTCGAAACTTTTTCTGGAACAGGAAGCAAGAAATGTTTCTTTGTAAATATAGTTTTCTTGTAACACGCGTTATGTCAAAATATAGCTAATAAATATAGTCAGCTTTTGTGTAGTGATATAGTATATATTCCTTATATCTAATATTAAATAATCGTACGTCCTGGGGCGCGCCCCACTCAAAATGGTCCAAATCCGGTTCTGCAGTTACTAAAGCCGGCCCTGCTTCCCTCATCTCATCTGCACTTCCCCTGGGGTGGCGCACCCCACAAATTAAGAACCCGTGGTCTAAGCTTCACTAACATGAACAGTCACACTGCTCGTCTCCAGGACGGAATTGATAAACCTGATACGATTGTGGGGGTGGGGAAAAGAGATACGAGGAAATGCAATCGCTGTGTTTTGGTGTTGGTTAATTTTATCAAAGCTTAATTTAGCCGCTGTTGCACGTGCGTAGAATCTTATACAAGGACTGATCTCGCGCTTCAGGTGTGCACAGTTTCTTAAGTACATCATCGTCTGGTCCACAGGTTGTGCTGGCAAGAGTTTTTCCTCCATAATCGCCATGTGATCCTTGTTCTGGTTTTTAATACTCTGGCCTTTCCATGCCAACCGGAGATCAGATGTAATACCTAGGAACCAAGCCATGAGAATCTTAACAGAAGGCACGAAGACAAAACGCACTGAAAGAATGGAAAAGATTATATGCTTACAATTAAAGAAGGACAGAAGAGACAGCGAGTACAGCAAAATGCTGAAAAATTCAGTTATACCTCCCAGTTTTTCTTGTCTCCTCTTCAATTTTGTTTTAATCTTTCACCTTTGTATCTTCAACATCTACTTCCTCTCTGCCTTCTTAATCGCACTGTTTATTCTCTCTCTTCATCTTTTTTTTTCTTTTCCTCTTGAACCTAGATTAAAGACATTGTTTCAGGTAGAAGCGTACAGAATTAGCTCAACCTACACATAGTTCAGTGTGACAAGGAAATAACTGTTGTTTGACAGGTGAGAACAAAACATTGCACGTGAACAGGGAACACTGGGTGCATTGCTGTCAGGACACGGAAAGGGAGTGAGAAAAAAACCTAGCTAGACTGAGTACTTCTGTCTTCACAGCTGAAAAGTTGTCTACGCCACGAGTTTACCAGGAAATAAAAAAATAATTTTTGTAGGCCTCCTGTTACAGGAAGTAGCGGAAATTCACAGCGGACACTTCCGGTTCAGTAAACGAATGAATAACGCTTAATCTATCTATCTATCTATCTATCTATCTATCTATCTATCTATCTATCTATCTATCTATCTATCTATCTATCTATCTATCTATCTATCTATCTATCTATCTATCTATCTATCTATCTATCTGTCTGTCTGTCTGTCTTTTTGTCTATCTAACTGTCTGTCTGTCTGTCTGTTCGTCCGTCCGTCCGTCCGCCCGTCTGTCTGTCTGTCCGTCTGTCAGTCAGTTATCTGAATGTTTATTTTCTTCACCCTGCATAAATAACGATCAACACTCGATCGTTCGTTCGTTTCGTCGATCAGTCCATCCATTCGTCTTTCTATCCCCATAAATGTAAACTTTTCACGTCCACTGATGTATCTGTATCGTCTGCTTGTTGATCTGAAGTTTAACAAACCAGCTCCAGACACACTTTATACAAACTGATGTTGTAATCTGTTAAGAGAAACTCTACACGCCGGAGCAATGTCGTCTTTCCAGTACTCACCTTTAGCCAACACCGAATAACCTCAGCCCACCTGACAAATTATTCGAACTCCCAATATACAAGAACTTCAGCCACATCACAAATTGTGGTACACAAAAATGACATCACGTCCAAACAAAACAAGGATTCTGCAACACGTGATATAAACATGACTACCTTATGCCAGCTCAGGACAATCTAGTTTGTCTTTTTTTTTCTTCCCAGCACAGATGTAGCAAACATGAAGCGTCATTCTGAGTGTTGTCTCTTGTTCATGTTTGCAGTTCTTTTCTCTAGTTTTTGTCTCTGATTCTGATTCTAGCTCTTGTCTCTGATTCTGTCTCTGATTCTTACTCGAGTTCTTGTCTCTGATTCTGATTCTAGTTCTTGTCTCTGATTCTGATTCTAGTTCTTGTCTCTGATTCTTGTCTCTAGTTCTTGTCTCTGATTCTTACTCTAGTTCTTGTCTCTGATTCTGATTCTAGTTCTTGTCTCTGATTCTGATTCTAGTTCTTGTCTCTGATTCTTGTCTCTGATTCTGACTAGTTCTTGTCTCTGATTCTGATTCTAGTTCTTATCTCTGATTCTTGTCTCTAGTTCTTGTCTCTGATTCTTACTCTAGTTCTTGTCTCTGATTCTGATTCTAGTTCTTGTCTCTGATTCTGATTCTAGTTCTTGTCTCTGATTCTGAAAAGTTCTTGTCTCTGATTCTGATTCTAGTTCTTGTCTCTGATTCTGATTCTAGTTCTTGTCTCTGATTCTGACGCAAGTTCTTGTCTCCGATTCTTGTCTCTGATTCTTTTCTCCGATTCTTGTCTCTGATTCTGATTCTAGTTCTTGTCTCTGATTCTTTTCTCTAGTTCTTGTCTCTGATTCTGATTCTAGATCTTGTCTCTGATTCTGATTCTAGTTCTTGTCTCTGATTCTTGTCTCTAGTTCTTGTCTCTGATTCTTGCTCTAGTTCTTGTCTCTGATTCTGATTATAGTTCTTGTCTCTGATTCTGAATCTAGTTCTTGTCTCTGATTCTTGTCTTAGTTCTTGTCTCTGATTCTGACTCTAGTTCTTGTCTCTGATTCTGATTCTAGTTCTTGTCTCTGATTCTGATTCTAGTTCTTATCTCTGATTCTGATTCTCGTTCTTGTCTCTGATTCTGACTCTAGTTCTTGTCTCTGATTCTGATTCTAGTTCTTGTGTCTGATTCTGACTCTAGTTCTTGTCTCTGATTATGATTCTAGTTCTTGTCTCTGATTCTGACTCTAGTTCTTTTCTCTGATTCTGATTCTAGCTCTTGTCTCTGATTCTGTCTCTAGTTCTTGTCTCTGATTCTATCTCTAGTTCTTGTCTCTGATTCTGATTCTAGTTCTTGTCTCTGATTCTTGTCTCTAGTTCTTGTCACTGATTCTTACTCTAGTTCTTGTCTCTGATTCTTGTCTCTGATTCAGACTCTAGTTCTTGTCTCTGATTCTGATTCTAGCTCTTGTCTCTGATTCTTGTCTCTAGTTCTTGTCTTTGATTCTGTCTCTAGTTCTTGTCTCTGATTCTGACTCTAGTTCTTGTCTCTGAGTCTGATTCTAGCTCTTGTCTCTGATTCTGTCTCTAGTTCTTGTCTCTGATTCTGTCTCTAGTTCTTGTCTCTGATTCTGACTTTAGATCTTGTCTGATTTTGACTGTAATTCTTGTCTCTAATTCCTGTCTCTAGATGTAGCTTGTTCTTCTTGTCTCTAGCTCCTGTCTCTAAGTCTTGTCTCTAGTTCGTGTCTTTATTTCTTTGTCTTTAATTCTTGCCTCTAGTGTTAGTCTGTACTGCTTGTTTGTAGTTCTTGTCTCTAGTTTGTGTCTGTAGTTCTTTTCTCTAGTTCTTGTCTCTAATTCTTGTCTCTAATTATTGTTTCAATTCTAGTCTCTAATTATTGTTTCTAATTCTTGTCTCTAGTTTTTGTCTCTAATTCTTGTCTCTAGTTCTTATCTGTAGTTCTAGTCTCTAGCTCTTGTCTCCAATTCTTGTCTCTAATTCTTGTCTAATCTCTTGTCTGTAGTTCTCGTCTAGTTCATTTCTTTAATTATTGTCTCTAATTCTTGTCTCGCTTTCTTGTCTTTAGTGCCTGTCTCTAATTCTTTTTGCTAGTTCTTGTCTGTAGTTCTTGTCTCTCATTTTTGTCTCTAGTTCTTGTCTCTGGCTCTTGTCTATAGTTCTTATGTCTAGTGCTTGTCTCTAGTTCTTGTCTTTGATTCTTACTCTAGTTCTTGTCTCTGATTCTGACTTTAGTTCGTGTCTGTAATTATTGTTTCTAGTTCTTGTCTCTAGTTCTTGTTTTTAGTTATTTTCTCTAGCTGTTGTCTCTAATTCGTGTCTCTCTAATCCTTGCCTCTTGCTTGTGACGTTTTTGCGGCTCCCCTTTTCGTATTTTCTCTCTCTTCCATTATCTACTTATTTCTCATTTTCGAAGCACAGAAATACGTGCCCAGTCACTTGTTTACACTTCTTCCGGTAATAATTCTTCATGTCTGTTTACCTGATCATCCCTACTGAGAGAGTGGACAGGTGATGTAATATTGACCGACAATCATGTTGGTACAATTCTCGTGTACCAGACTTGGCGCGCCGGATTAATACGAAGATCGCCCCGCGAGCTTGGTTATCGCTGATATGGCTATTGTAACTTACGAATTTCTCTCGTGGAGATAACACAACCCAGATGGTCACACGATGAATGTTTGTTTGCACAAGTCTTCTTCTTCTTCTTCTTCCGTCCTCAGCCACCGACCGTCAAAGCAGTCAGTGGCCATTACGCCTAGTGGCGTCTTAGGGCAACAGCAGATAGGTTTTCTTTGCCATTGT
Source organism: Oreohelix idahoensis (assembly GCA_024509875.1). NCBI lineage: Eukaryota > Metazoa > Mollusca > Gastropoda > Stylommatophora > Oreohelicidae > Oreohelix > Oreohelix idahoensis. The sequence goes on along the minus strand of JAMPIV010019192.1, from coordinate 208,038 downwards.
TTCCCATCACGCCTATTGGCGTCTTTAGGGCAACGGCAAATCAATCCATTTGCTGTTGTTTCCGTAATCGAAGTGACTGGCAAACGGGTGATCAGCCCGTTGGTATTTGCACAAGTACAGGGCAGTAAATTATCCAGGTGATGACCTATAACAGACACACACATGAAAGGCGGAATGTTGTAATAAGTTTCCAGTAAGACATTATTTGTGATAATGTTGGAAGTCGTGAGTGTAAACAGGACCGATTATCGACGGAAATAACAATTTCTTTCATGGAAATTGACTGTTAAAAAAATCGCGCAGAATTTTCCTATGAGGAAATTGTTGGGATAAACCCCATCATAACACGCATGATTGAATACAATTGGCTGGGCAGTTCTAGATGTTATAAACAACATTTATGATTGGAGCCTGGTCAGATAGTAACAACAACTTGCGAGGGACGAAAGTTATAGTATAATCTGACACTTTCGCCGGTTTAGAGCACTGTGAAATTCACCTCGTCAAGAAGATGGCCAGCTAGCCAGAGTAAGGGATAGGATCAGAATTCCATTTATCGGACCGGCCCGTGTTTGAGCATCTTGTGGACTTATATCACAGGAAACCTCTACCTACATTATCACGGAAAGCCGGAATCCTAGGAATCTGAACACAGAGTCAGAGTGGGAGCCTAGTGTAAAGTAATATCCCAGACCGCGTGTAAGAGGCATATTAAACAAGTTGCTTTAACTATTTCTCTGAGCCAGTATTCCCAAAGAGATTTTGCGGTGAGTTGTACATTTTTAAATTCTATATTTTGCATTTATTAACATGTGAAAATTGCTAGTGGATGTCCAAGTCATATGAGGCTGGCAACCTCAGCGTATAAAATGGTGGTTTCATGAACCACCACAGCATGAGCTGATGATTGCTTTATGCGGGTTTCTCATAGAGAACCAAAAGCAGAGGTAATTCCAAGATCCATATGGAGCAGGGAATAGATGATGATAGAACTGTTTTCATAGGCCTATAGGTGCGAAAACAGTTAAAAACAACATGGGGTAACGCTAGAACGTTTGCGTACGATGTATACGAGGGATTCCAGGGTAAAAGAGAAACGGTGGCTGTCGCAATTGACCTAGAGGATGCTTATAACAGTGTGGAAGTTGCAACCCTCATAGGCTGTATAATGGCATGTGGTGTAAACCCTTGGATAACTAGGTGGATAGCAGCTGCCATAATGGAGAGATCAGTTGCATTTCGCTTGGGAACTTCGACATCAGAACCAATGCGCATTTGCCCAGGACTAATCCAGTGTTCCCTACTATCACCAGTGCTGTTTAACATCTACACAGCAAAAGTAGCAACCTTTCAACAAACATGGCTGGGACGAACATTAACTTCTGCAGATGACATACTCATGTAAACAACTGGCTCAGACAGACGGGAAATGGTCAAGGCGTACAAGACACACTACAGGCGGTTTCTAAATGGTGTGAGGAAAGCGGATCAAAGGTCAATCCCAGCACGGCCTGTGTGATGTGGTGCTCTTTGAACAACTCCATAGTGAAAGCAGACCTTCCAGACATCACTTTCAATGGGCAGAACATTGATAGACAAGACAGGCTGAAGTATCTGGGAGTAACATTTGTTCGTGGGCTATCAAGTATCATGTCGAACTGATCAAACATAAGTGCAAGCGAGGACTGGCAGCCTTAAAAATAATGGCTGATGCGCGATTGGAACATAGACTATTGTTTCTTCTGTATCATCAGCTCGTGATTTTAGTAATCGAGTATGGGCTAGGAATACTCACGCTGTCAGTGTCAAAATGTGAACGACTAGAACGCATTAAAAATGGAGGGATGCGACTAGTTTTGGGCTGTATGCGTGGTACCCCCATCGTGACAATGAGATACATACTCGGATTGTTGTCGATTAGATCCAGATTAGCAATGGCCCAGGCAAAAGCATATATGCGGGTAACCACCGACAAAAGACATCACCTACACGAGAATGTAGCTGACAACAAAGGAGCAAGAATCAAGGAAGAGTGGAGTAAGTCAGGGGAAAACTGGATAAACTACCAGCAGGTCTTCGTTAGCCTTGACAGAGAGTGCAGATCTTGGGGCAGTGGAAAAGCAGAGCTGGAGATTAATCAGCTGATAAGTGATCATGCTGGGGATGATGACGCCATTGTGTACACTGATGGGTCTGTAGTGCGTGGTGAGAAATCAGGATGGGGCTTCTCTGCGAGAATAAAGGGCACGGTCGTCACTGAACAGAGTGGAGCCTACATGACAACAACCTCCAGCATGAAAATGGAGGTAGAGGCAGTTACTGCAGCACTGAGGTGGATGTCTGAAACTCCATCAGCCAGGGCAGTTATATTGTCAGACACTTAAGCCATGCTTCGGAAAGTTCAGAACGGATGGCTGCGGTAGGAATGGAAAACATCAATAAAATCATCAAGTCTTGAAGAACTGATGTGAATCTACTGTCCTGGTCATGCACGGGTACGTGGCAATGAGAGAGCTGACAGACTGGCCTCGAGAGTACCCATAGTGGGGACACTGGACATGGATAAGGGAGAGATACTAAGGGCTATTAATGATCGCCTGCTGGATAATGACACTGCAATGGATGAATCAACAAGGCTGAGACTGTTGGAGTTTGGCATCAAACGTGGGACTAGCAGAAATGGACGTGAGAGAGGATGCATCCGTCGTATGTACAACCAGCGTGCTACAGGTACAATTAGCATTCATACTCTTCGACATTTGCTGAGGGAGACTGAGCACCTATGGGTTTGCCCGGAGTGCAGTGAGGTCGACTCTGATTAACAATAACAATAACAGAACTGATGTACATACTTATTATATTATTCACCCTTTCAACCAGTGCAAATGTAAAGATATTCAATATAAATTTAAGGAATGTTTTCCGCTCACTGGGATTAATATTAGTGCTCAGAGAGGGTAACGTTCTGAGGTAGATGGGATGGTGGGATGAAAAGCGCACAAATTGGATTCAGGAAAGGAATGGGATGTACTGATGCTTTGTCCATATTAAGACAGTTAAGCGAAAGAACATTTGAATGGGACAGTGATGTAAACAGTATTTATAGCCAAGGAAAAGGCCTTTGATAGAGTGGATAGAAATAAACTTTGGTCAGTACTAGAAGACTACTAGCTATTAGGTAATGTAAGAGCTCACATGTACGTAAGGTACACGCAAAAGTGGAGTAAAAGCTGATGGACTCACTGAAGTGTTTAAAATAACCACAGGAGTTCGACAAGGATGTGCATTATCACCACGACAAGATTTGTCTTCAATCATTGTTCTGACGAGTATACGTGCAAGTAACACTTTATTTACCTATTCCCACTTCTCAGTCTTCTAAATGTTCTGCATATGATGACAGTTTAAGACGTTAACTTTAATTCTTCTTCCGTCATTGTTTTCACGGGCAAGCTTGCTCGTATTGACCTAATTTTGTAATCTAAGTAAGTCTAGAACCGGGTCTGTGAACCCGGCAAATTTTAAGAATTAGTTCCTGAGAACAGATGCGACCCGACTGAATGACATCAACAGGTGTTACTCCCTAGGTATAATTTCAGATCCTTAACTTTGATTCAGACCTCTTAGAACTTATCCTCTGACCCCAATATATGCAGGTGTTATCCAAAATTTTAATTTAGGATTCTTATTTGTAACTAATAACTGCGGGTTGTTACCCCTGCGTCCCGAATCACACAGAAATCCACTAGCAAATAATAATAATGTAACTAATAACTGCCGGTTGTTACCCCTGAGTCCCAAATCCTACAGACATCCAGTAGCAAATAATAATAATGTAACCCCTGAGTCCCAAATCCTACAGACATCCACTAGCAAATAATAATAATGTTACCCCTGAGTCCCAAATCCTACAGACATCCACTAGCAAATAATAATAATGTTACCCCTGAGTCCCAAATCCTACAGACATCCACTAGCAAATAATAATAATGTTACCCCTGAGTCCCAAATCCTACAGACATCCACTAGCAAATAATAATAATGTTACCCCTAAGTCCCAAATCCTACAGACATCCACTAGCAAATAATAATAATGTTACCCTTGAATCCCAAATCCTACAAACCTCCACTAGCAAATAATAATAATGTTACCCCTGACTCCCAAATCCTACAGACATCCACTAGCAAATAATAATAATGTTACCCCTGAGTCCCAAATCCTACAGACATCCACTAGCAAATAATAATAATGTTACCCCTGAGTCCCAAATCCTACAGACATTCACTAGCAAATAATAATAATGTTACCCCTGACTCCCAAATCCTACAGACATCCACTAGCAAATAATAATAATGGAACCACTGAGTCCCAAATCCTACAGACATTCACTAGCAAATAATAATAACGTTACCCCTGAGTCCCAAATCCTACAGACATCCACTAGCAAATAATAATAATGTAACCACTGAGTCCCAAATCCTACAGACATTCACTAGCAAATAATAATAATGTAACCCCTGAGTCCCAAATCCTACAGACATCCACTAGCAAATTATAATAATCCTCATGTTCTTGTTTCCTCTCTATGGAGCATAGACCCACCACATAGACCCACCACATAGACCCACCACATAGACCCACCACATAGACCCACCACAAAGACCCACCACATAGACCCACCACATAGACCCACCACAAAGACCCACCCCATAGACCCACCCCATAGACCCGCCACATAGACCCACCCCATAGACCCACCACATAGACCCACCACATAGACCCACCACAAAGACCTACCACATAGACCCACCACATAGACCCACCACATAGACCAACCACATAGACCCACCACATAGACCACCACATAGACCCACCACATAGACCCACCACAAAGACCCATCACAAAGACCCACCACATAGACCCACCACATAGACCCACCACAAAGACCCATCACAAAGACCCACCACATAGCCCTACCACATAGACTCACCACATAGACCCACCACATAGAGCCACCACATAGACCCACCACATAGACCCACCACATAGACCCACCACTATAGCTGATCCTACTGGCACGAATCCTCCTCCAAGATTTTACCTGCTCTAGCAGCTGTGGTTTATGTAGCAATGTCACGCACAACCTCACAACCTCACATTGGTCGCCTTGTACATCATGGATGAGGGGGCAGTGGTCTACAAGGGGGGGGGGAGTACTAATGAATAATGCTGATGAGAAATTATATGTACAAATATGACAACGTCCGTGATGATGGTGATGATGTTGTTAATGCGATGATGATGGTGACGATGACCATGGTGACGAGGATAAGAAGGAAATTGGAGACATTCCTTGGTTGGTGAATCGCTGGAGATCCAGCAAAACAAGCACCAGGAAAACGTTCTTATTAGATTACAAGATCTTTTATATTTCTGCATGCGCCCTGATGTAACTGAGGGGGCCTTGTATCTAGGTTGAAAAGGGCGTTGTTGCGTGCATATTTTGTCGCACATATTACAAAAATCGATATGGCTATTTAATATAGACATTCATCCATTTGTGTATGAAAATGCTGTCTATGGTAAAAGCGAGAGAATCCATGTTTGATTCACACTTTTGATTATAGGAGTAATCGTTCTGGATATTGATCCGGCGCAAGGATATTGCGCTTACGTTTGTACTTATTTTTTAGGGCCAGAAAATATATTAATTTGCTTATTGTGTTTATGGCCTGAATTCATATGTATTACATATTATTAGTACAAGTAGAATCAGTCCTATATTGTATATTTTGGATGGGTAGGCGGGACTAGATTCTTGTTATTCCGGTCTAGCGGAAGTATGAGTTGTCTTGACAAGTCGTGATGAGTTCCGATGTACCGTGATAATGGCGGATACGCATTTTTCAAAGGGCTGGTAGATTCTTAAGGAAATATGATTCAGGAAGTGGTTTTCTTCTAAAGGAGATGGTATCTCTACTATAGTTTATGTTAGAGACTCTCCTAAGGTACGGTACAATGTATAATTCGGACTCCATGTATTGCCAGACCCTATTTTGATGATCTCATGTCGATTCGACCTAGATGGAACATTGTGCTTCGTATCGCTAGGGTCGTGTTTTGTATCGACAAAGATGACAGACTTTCCTACAGCGGTTATGGCTACGTGAATTAACCTGATCACCGTAGAGCTGTATGGAAACATTTATGAAATCATTTATATACCCATTATAAATTAACTCTGGCTTATATTCTCCTTCCTATGAATGAGTGAACGACAACTCAGGGAGGCGGCCATGTTAGATTTCGGTCATCATATGTTTTGATCACTGCCAAGAGAACAGATTATTTATCCTATTATCGGACAGTGACAGGGAGATCTCAATCTTGCTAGAAACCCCTCTTTCGTGGTTTCATAATATATATACTACAAACTATGGACGTCAAGTAACTTTAGTTATTTACCGATCTGCCTTCACTGACGCGTTTAGTCAGATAGGGGATGCGGCCATAATGTATCATGACATTGAACTTTTGATGTACTGCCCATTATTTCTGAATGTGTCATGACTTCAGATCTGCTATGTATACCTACAAATTGATATGTCAACATACCATGATGTACTCGTATGTCCCAGTGTGTACGTCTGAATAAATTGAGTAAACAAAGATTCCAGCAGTCTGCATTGGTGCCTTGTAGACACAAGTGTATGAGTGGTTATATTGGTCAGCACACGAACAGTACACCATTCGCGGTAATCACACTCTACACTTCTACTCCATACATACACCATCCTGCGTCGGTTGAAGTGACCAAGTTTAGGGCCTGCTTCCCCTGGAGCCTTTGCCTTCCCTAACTCAGGACTAGGGTGAGTTACCCATTTACAGCTGGGTAGAATGGAGCATGCCTGATCTCAACAACACACCACTCTTCCTTACAGAGCATACAGACTGACACTTTACAGAGTGGAAAGAAGAAAAGAAACTTTACAGTGGCGAGCCAGATTCCTGGGTCCAGCTTACGCAGTTTTGTGTTGAGAATCACAGTTTACAGCTAAAAGAACATTTGTTTGAACACATCAACACCAGTAGGACAGCTATACAGTCGATGTCAGCTTGACCTGTATTACCGATAGGATGCTGTATCTAGGTCAGCGCTTGTTGACAGTTTTTCGCTGTACGGACAGTATTACACAGGACAGTGGTATCAAGTGTAGAAAATATCTGGAGCAGTATTGTTGACATTTCTCAACGTACAGAAGAATCACAGTGTTGTTGAACATAAAGTGCATAGTTCATCGTTGGATCTTCATATGCTCAACAGAGAAAAATTGACAGTGTAATAGTTTAAAATTAAATCTATTACTGAATAAAGTGGCAAGTTATTTAGTATTAAAATAAACTGTGCCTGCTTTACAACACTATACCTGCAACACATTCCATTCATGACATAAATTATATTGTATGCTATATGCTATTTATGCTTACATGTTATTTGTTATGTATTAAATTAGTTTATGTTCTGTGTGACTAGTACAAGGTATGCCGAGTGACATTGGTCTGGACTAGTATTCTATAGGTACACATTTTCTTAATTGGAAATTTGTTAGCAACAATTTGCTGCTATTTCTGTTAGTTGTGATGAGGTGTTCTTTTCTTCGTTGTTTTTGGTAATAATTTTGTGTTCCTTAGTTTTGTTTGATTTGTTTGTATAATTGTAGGTCTCATCTTTCCTTTCATTTCAGTTTTTTACACCCTTATGTTTATACACTGTGGCGTTATTTGTCTTGTTATATTATGGCAGTTATCATCACGGTTTCTGTGATCATTTTTTTCATTCCTCCTATTTAATTTAATTTGATCTCTGCAAATGTGTTCATATTGTCTTTTCTTGTTTGTCCTTTGTAATGTCTTTAGTTGACATATGACGTATAGTGGTATACACTGATAGTATAGTACAGATCAGTACTTTATGATTGTTATTGTTATAAAACAAAATGTACAAGACCTTTGTAAGGCTTGTCTCCCAAAGTGATTGGTAAAGGGAAATATTTTTTTCACAGGTACTCAAGTGATCTTTGATTACATTGAGGTATACAAGACCTTTGTAAGGCTTGTCCCCACAGTATTTGAGATACAGTTATTGTTGTCCACAGGTACTCAAGTTATCATTGGTTATTATAAACCATACAAGTTTGGACTAAGACTAAGTCTATGGTATAGACTTGTCTCCCATTAAAGTGAAATAGGGTAATTTATTTACTTTTTCAGGTTTCTGATTTAAGAAGACAATATGTCTACATTAGATTATTTCATTGCACAAGGAAAATCTCTTGATAAGACTGGAAAAGACTTAGAACAATGGGCTGTTGCTCAATATGACAAAGCATTAGCTGCAGAAGAGAAAAAAACTGCTGCTGCTGTTGAAGAAAGAAAAGCTGCTGCTGAGGAAAAAAAAAGCTGCGGCTGAGGAGAGAAAACTTCAAATAGAAGAAAAAAAAGCTCTGGCTGAAGAAAAAAGATTAGAAAGAGAAGCTGCTGCTGAAGAAAAAAAAGCTCTGGCTGAAGAAAAAAGATTAGAAAAAGAAGCTGATACTGCTGCTGAACTAAAGAAATTGCAGATGCAAGTAGAGGAAAGGAGATTTGAGGCAGAACAGAAGAAATTAGAAGCTGATGCAGAGCAGAAAAAATTAGAAGTTGCTGCAGAACAGAAAAAATTAGAAGTTGCTGCAGAACAGAAAAAATTAGAAGTTGCTGCAGAACAGAAGAAATTAGAAGCTGCTGCAGAACAAAAAAAATTAGAAGTTGCTGCTGCTGCAGAACAGAAAAAATTAGAAGTTGCTGCTGCTGCAGAACAGAAAAAATTAGAAGCTGCTGCAGAACAGAGAAGATTAGATAGAGAAGCTGAAGAGAGAAAAGCAATAAGAGAACATGAGTTTGAATTAGAGAAATTAAAATTGACATGTATGAGTAATGTTAATCAGGCATCTGGTGGTAATGGTAAACCCTTTGTGTACAAGGTCAAGGTACCAGCGTTTAACCCTACCAGTGATGACATAACATTTTGGCTTTCTAGATTTGAACGGGCTTGTCGATCTCATAATGTTGACAAATCACAGTATGTGAATCAGTTGTCTGAAAATCTAAAAGGGGAGTCCCTAAGTAAGTTATATTTTGTTGAAGAGGCCGACAAAGATAATTATGATGCTGTTAGGGCAGCTTTGATAAAGAGATATCAGCTGTCTGAAGAAGGTTATCGTCTTTTGTTTAAAACAATGAGACCTGAGGTAGGTGTAGAATTCTCAGATTTCATCTCAAAAGCACGAATTACACTTTCACGATGGATTGAATTATCCAAAACAGAGAAAACATTTGATGGTCTTACGGATTTATTGCTAAGAGACAAGGTCATGTCTTCTGTAAATAAATCATTCCTAGAGTTCTTATATGAGCGTAAACCTGGTACAATAAAGCAAATGGAAGAATATTGTGACCAGTATGCCACGGCACACCCTGACATGATTCTTAGTAACTCTAACATTAAAGAGAGTATACCAGTTGCTTCGGCAACAGAGTATAATCAGAATTACTCACATAAATTCCAAGGAGCTAAAAATAAATTTGATAAAAAGGTTAATTGGAATAAGTATCAAAACCAAGATAACCACTCAAATCAGGGTTCTTCTTCGAAGAACTGGAATCGGGCTGATAGTCCTCGACACGCGAGAGGTACCCATAATGTTAGAAATTCTCGAAAAGGGAGTAGCTATAGGAACTATCCAAGTGCTTCATGGAGACAACAGAAACAATATTACAGGGATACTCAATATAACGAGCGTGATGATTATGATCATGAATATTATGATTCAAACCCAAATAGGGGTTATAACAGAGGCAATAATAATTATAGAGACAATCATAACCGAGGTAGATCACAACACAAAAGACATGGTAAATCTTATTACCAGGCTAACTCTGCACAACAGGAGTTCCACGACACCGATAATCAGAATAATGATAAAAAAGACTCCAACAGTGTAGCAAATTCCGCTTTCGATTTTGCTAGAGCATCTGAGTGTTCGCAATGCAAAACATTATTCGATCCAACCACAGTGTCTACTTTAAGCTGCGGTCACCCGCTTCCCGCTCTCCATGCGTCAATTGCGCATAATGGAAGGGGTGCTCTTGTCTTTAATAGGGGCCTAATAGATGGTACTCCGGTATCAATTCTTTTCGATTCGGGGTGCACTACCATTGGAGTGAGGCAATCACTCGTAAATCCTTCTCGAGCTACAGGCAATATAGTCAAATGTGTAACATTTGGTGGCACATTGGAGAAGTACTCCACTGCCATTATCAATATTGCTACGCCTTTCTTTACAGGAGAGGTGCAAGCATGTCTCTTGCCGAATCCGATCGCTGATCTTATCATCGGTCGCATTCACGGGGTGAAAGAATGCACTCCACAGCAAATTTCTAATTGGGAAAATGTTAATATGCAATCGGCTAATGCAGTAATCACTAGGGCTCAAGCTCTTAATATGCCACAATCTTCACATTCTGAAGATAATGATGCGCAGATCCGAGATGATCCCTTGGAGATTTCCCACGATTCCTTTATCAAACAGCAGGAAGATGATCCTACTCTAAAGAAATTCTTTACTCTGGCAACAAAAGGTGATCCGAATAAGGATACAAATCGTAAATCTTGGATTACGATGAAGAATGGCGTACTTGTACGTATGGTACAAGACTCCGCTAAGTCCATTCATTCTCAAATCCTTGTGCCTAAAAATATGAGAGTTAAAATCTTACAGCACGCTCATGATTCGCAGTGTGCTGGACATATGGGTTTTTCCCGTACTAAAGCTAGAGTTCTTCAATCTTTCTTTTGGCCTGCTGTGAATAAAGACATACGAATCTATTGTCGATCTTGTAAAGTATGTCAAGAGATTAAATCCAGAGGTCCACGCCATGATGCACCTATTCAGGCTGCAGACATTCCCATTCGGCCATTTCAAAAAATGGCGATAGACATCATTGGTCCATTTAAGATAAAGTCTGCGAGAGGACACCAATTTATTTTGACGTGTGTTGATATGTGCACACGTTGGCCGGAGGCTGTTCCTCTAAAGAGCATAACTACTGCTGATGTCGCAGATGCTCTTTGGTTAATATTTTCTCGTCTGGGGTTTCCAGCAGAAATATTATCCGACCATGGTACCCAACTCATATCGGATACCATGTCTCAAGTAATGTCGACACTGAAGATAGAGAGATCGCTGAGTAGTATTTATCATCCTATGTCCAATGGGATGGTGGAACGTTTGAATAGAACTCTGAAAAACCTACTAGGTAAGATAACAGAAGATCATCCTCAGGATTGGGATAGGGTTTTACCCGCGGCTCTCTTTGCATATAGAGAGGTCGCCAACGAACATACAGGATTTTCTCCCTTTGAACTTGTCTTTGGCGCGAAACCGCGAGGTCCTATGTCCTTACTTCATGATCTTATAACTGCTGATAATATTGTCGATGACACAAAATCCTCTTATGAATATTTCATCGCACTTAGACACAAGATTATTGAAGCATGCAAATTGGCAACTGCTTCTTCTGAATTTGCGAAACAGAAGGCAAGGGAATTTGCCAATAAAAAGAGATGTTTGCGTCAACTTTGTCCAGGTGACAAAGCATTTGTCTTGCTACCTTGTAGGGAAAATAGACTTCTCATTTCTTGGAAAGGTCCGTACGATATAATATCAAAAGTTTCCGATGTTGACTATATCGTCGATATTGACGGGAAGCGTAAAACCTTCCACATCAACATGCTCACGGAATTCCATGAACGTCCTGATTATTTACAACCTGTTTTCCAGGCAACGGACGATTTTCCAGTCCAACATGGACAGTACTCATCTCTGTCAGTAATACAGGATGAAGAAACGAGTTTCTCGGATGTAAATTTACCTTTTCCAATGATTCCTCTTCACTCTAATGAATCATGGAAAGATGTTGCAATTTCTCCAGAATTATCTCCAGGAGAGCAGAAACAAGTTTCTACTTTGTTAGAACAATTTCAGGATGTCCTTACTGACATTCCTGGTCAAACGGATGTCAGTCAACATGACATTATTCTTACTGACCATAGTCCTATAAGAGTCAGACCGTATCCTATCCCGATACATTTTCAAGCACAGGTAGAGAAACAGTTAGATGAGATGATAGAGTTAAAAATTATTGAACCATCCACATCAGCATATTCTTCGCCGATGGTTATAGTACGGAAAAAAGACAATAACATACGTCTTTGCGTGGATTATCGCAAATTGAATCAAGTGACTAAATTTGATGCGGAACCTATGCCTTTACTAGAAGAGCTACTTACGAGACTATCGAATTCTCACTTCTTTACTAAACTCGATTTGTCTAAGGGATATTGGCAAGTTCCACTATCCGAACACGCCAAACCGTTTACTGCTTTTTCGACGCCTAGGGGTCTATTCCAATGGAATTTCATGCCTTTCGGTCTTATGAACGCCCCTGCAACATTTGTACGCATGATGCGTCGAATCCTATCTCATCGCTCAGATGTCATTGCGTATCTTGATGACATCTGTCTTTTCAGTGATACTTGGAACGATCACTATAATGGTATAAATGAACTATTGTCTATCTTACGCGAGCATAACCTGACAGCGAAACCATCGAAAGCATGTATTGGTTTTAGCGAAATATCTTTCTTAGGACACCGTGTTGGTCATGGGTTCCTAAAAACAGAAGACCATAATACAAGTAAGATACTTAACATTTCTATTCCTAAGACTAAAAAGCAAGTACGAAGTCTCTTAGGTCTAATACAATTTTATGGACGATTCATCCCGAATCTGTCCTCCATTATGTCACCTCTTTCTTCCTTGCTAAAGAAAGGGTCTCCTAATGTAGTCCATTGGACTCAAGAATGTCAATCCTCTTTGGATAAGGTTAAAACTATGTTTTCTACTTCACCTATCCTAGTATTGCCTTCTAAGGATAAGACATTTATTCTTCGTAGTGACGCTTCATCCACCGGGATTGGAGCTGCACTAATGCAAGAGTACTCTGGAACTCTGCATCCTGTGATGTATATTTCTCGGAAATTAAATGCCGCAGAGAAGAATTACTCGGTCCTAGACCGTGAATTATTGGCTATGGTTTGGTCAATCCTTAAACTGCAAAGATTTCTTCTGGGCGCGCATTTCATTGTGGAAACTGACCAGAAAGCTCTTACGGCTATTCAGAGTAAAAATCTGAAGAGCGCGAGATCAACGCGATATGCGATTGCTCTACAGCCATTTCATTTTTCGGTGCGAGCTATCCGTGGGTCAGAAAATGTGATGGCAGATATTTTGTCTAGATGCCCACATGATTCATAACTGTTATACAACTTTGATACAGTTGTTTCTATGTTGAAATGTGTACACATATGTAATATATCATATATTGATTGTAACACTACTTAGCGGTTCATTGATATTTATTCACCGCTGATCTTTCAATGTTTTTCGTCTTTGATGATCATGATGTTAAGATATCTTAGATGAAATTTATGTATAAACTAATGTGGAAATTGTGTCATTGCTAATATTGTAGTATGCGTTGGTGACACCTCTCTGGAAATATTTATACTTAGAGAAGTACTTTCTCTAAGGTCATAAAACTTATGCTTATCATCTGCGCATTGTATTGGTGCGTTGTGAGCCTATTGTATGTTGCTCCTAGATGGATTTCGAAAAAAAAAATGTACCATTTTTTTTCCCCCGAGGGGTGTGGTAATCTGTTGCGTGCATATTTTGTCGCACATATTACAAAAATCGATATGGCTATTTAATATAGACATTCATTCATTTGTGTATGAAAATGCTGTCTATGGTAAAAGCGAGAGAATCCATGTTTGATTCACACTTTTGATTATAGGAGTAATCGTTCTGGATATTGATCCGGCGCAAGGATATTGCGCTTACGTTTGTACTTATTTTTTAGGGCCAGAAAATATATTAATTTGCTTATTGTGTTTATGGCCTGAATTCATATGTATTACATATTATTAGTACAAGTAGAATCAGTCCTATATTGTATATTTTGGATGGGTAGGCGGGACTAGATTCTTGTTATTCCGGTCTAGCGGAAGTATGAGTTGTCTTGACAAGTCGTGATGAGTTCCGATGTACCGTGATAATGGCGGATACGCATTTTTCAAAGGGCTGGTAGATTCTTAAGGAAATATGATTCAGGAAGTGGTTTTCTTCTAAAGGAGATGGTATCTCTACTATAGTTTATGTTAGAGACTCTCCTAAGGTACGGTACAATGTATAATTCGGACTCCATGTATTGCCAGACCCTATTTTGATGATCTCATGTCGATTCGACCTAGATGGAACATTGTGCTTCGTATCGCTAGGGTCGTGTTTTGTATCGACAAAGATGACAGACTTTCCTACAGCGGTTATGGCTACGTGAATTAACCTGATCACCGTAGAGCTGTATGGAAACATTTATGAAATCATTTATATACCCATTATAAATTAACTCTGGCTTATATTCTCCTTCCTATGAATGAGTGAACGACAACTCAGGGAGGCGGCCATGTTAGATTTCGGTCATCATATGTTTTGATCACTGCCAAGAGAACAGATTATTTATCCTATTATCGGACAGTGACAGGGAGATCTCAATCTTGCTAGAAACCCTCTTTCGTGGTTTCATAATATATACTACAAACTATGGACGTCAAGTAACTTTAGTTATTTACCGATCTGCCTTCACTGACGCGTTTAGTCAGATAGGGGGATGCGGCCATAATGTATCATGACATTGAACTTTTGATGTACTGCCCATTATTTCTGAATGTGTCATGACTTCAGATCTGCTATGTATACCTACAAATTGATATGTCAACATACCATGATGTACTCGTATGTCCCAGTGTGTACGTCTGAATAAATTGAGTAAACAAAGATTCCAGCAGTCTGCATTGGTGCCTTGTAGACACAAGTGTATGAGTGGTTATATTGGTCAGCACACGAACAGTACACCATTCGCGGTAATCACACTCTACACTTCTACTCCATACATACACCATCCTGCGTCGGTTGAAGTGACCAAGTTTAGGGCCTGCTTCCCCTGGAGCCTTTGCCTTCCCTAACTCAGGACTAGGGTGAGTTACCCATTTACAGCTGGGTAGACTGGAGCATGCCTGATCTCAACAACACACCACTCTTTCTTACAGAGCATGCAGACTGACACTTTACAGAGTGGAAAGAAGAAAAGAAACTTTACAGGCGTGCTTCGCCAGAACGAGACAAAATGCTAATAACGTTATGCTATAAAAATATACAGGGTGATTGAAAAGTTACTTTCTATTTTTAAACGGTTATATCTTCACTCCGGTCCAACTAATTTACATGAAATAATCTGAAGATAAAGAGAATTAATTGTCATCTTATTACATAAAACGCTAGGTCACATTAAGATGAAAACTCAACATGAGATCCCCTGTGATCAACACAAGATTTCATTGCAGACGTCAATTATGGCCGTCTCTTGTAACGTCAGTTTATTCGCCATGTCAGATTTTATTTTGTTTTATTTCGTTTCTGAGAAAAATTAAAAAGTGTTTACAGATTAAAACAAAACAAATTTCTGAAATGCCAGTTAGTTTTCATTGTTCTGGCATTTATTTCATGCATATACAATGGAAACAAGTGAGAATATACAGATTTAAAAATAGGAAGTAACTTTTCAGTCACTCTAAAGACAATTAAAACAATAAAGAAAAACGTTACAGACATTGGGAGATTCGATTACACTTGGTTGTAAGTGCAGTAAGACTTGAAACACACAATTTAATGAGGTAGAAATCGTGTGTGAATATAAATAAATGACTCACAGACGACTACCTGGTTACGTGAGAACACCCTACCTCTCTCTCTCTCTCTCTCTCTCTCTCTCTCACCATTAAATAATTACCTGAATTAGTTTTCTAAACACAATTTGTGAAAACAAATAACCATTCCATCTATCCTCAGCGCCAAGCACTCCTACACACAAACACACATATATCAATACATACACACGCTCACTGCTTGAAATCTCAAATTACAAGTCAGTAAATTAAAAAAAGAAAACACACCTGCAGTTTCCAAAAATGCTGTTCGACGCTCGATGAATCAGTCGGCTGTCTGCTGTTTTCAAATCTAATCGTTCATGAAGCTGGGACACGCACCTGACTTCTGTTACGTTTAAAAAACGGTGAGCAATCATTTATTTATTTTTAATTTTTTTAATGCAAGCAGTTACTTTTGATAAGTAGTCAAGTGTTGTCTAGAAAAATAAATAACATCTGAGGGATTGTACAACCACGTAAATGATGGTGTTAGTAAAATTACGAAGTCGTTGTTGTAGCCATAAAGGCTGACTTAGAAGACCACGAAAATAGCTCGCTAAAGGGGCTCCGGGGAGGCTGTGGTAGATCCAGCAATTCCAGATGAATTTATTTTGCTGACAGAAAACAACTTGATAGTATTAGAAGGCAGTTCTTTTTATGGATTTCTCAGGGTAAGTGAAATATAAGGAGATCAATAAATGCACACCGAGAAGGGAATTAGGCATAAAGGGGTGAAGGAGATATAGGTAAATACTTAAACCGGGTGGCACTGGACAATTGGTATTGACGAGTAGTTGTTGAAGGCTTCTGATCCTTTGAGAGCTAATACTCGTATGGGTAATGATGATAATAATTATTGCACATTCAGTTCGACAGTCACCTGGAGATGATACAATTGTTTACTAATGTCGTGACTGAGGTTTTACAGTCAGCTGGAGATGATACAGTTGTTTACTAATGTCGCCACTTTGAGGTTTGATTGTCAGCTGGAGATGATACAATTGTTTACTAATTTCGCAACTTTGAGGTTTGACAGTCAGCTAGTAATGATACACATGTTTACTAATGCCGTCACGTTGAGGTTTGACAGTCAGCTGGAGATGATACAATTGTTTACTAATGTCGTGACTCTGAGGTTTGACAATCAGCTAGAGATGATGCACTTGTTTACTAATATCGTGACTCTGAGGTTTGAACGACGAAGCGGTACCATAAAGCCAAGCAGTTAATAAATAATATGGGCGATGTTGAAGAAATAGCTATGTTACATAAGATGCGCTCACTAAGATGTTGTGTAAGTACTTGTACTGTTGTGATATATTTCTAATCGACAAGACAGTAAGTAGCGATCGGTAGACCGGCGGCAGGCAACACAGCAAATGTGTGTCTCTACTTTAGAAACTCTGAGCTCCCTAGCGATATAACTTGATAAAACCAGGTCTTTTTTCAGTTTTCGGAGTATTGGGAATCTGGAATAAATGCAGCTTATGTGTAATATTCATTGGTGGGAAATTCAAACTAAATTATATTGTACCGAATGTTAACAACAGTTCAAAGACAAAATCTCTTTCTTATCTGACGGAGTTTACGTTTAAAGTGAATTTTGGTAAGATAGCTCGTGAGTTGTCATTTGCTATGCGGGAAAAGTAGCTTTATTTATGGGGATACAGAAAGTTTTTCTGTAGAGAATTAAACTGGAATTTCTGTAGCTTTACAGTTCTTTCTCACTCCTAATTCTGCTACCTATCTTCTTCTTCTTCTTCGATCCTTAACCACCGACCGTCAAAGCAGTCAGTGGCCATCACGCCTAGTGGCGTCTTGTAGGGCAACAACAAATTGATTCCACTTTGCACGGTCGGTGGCCATCCTTCGTACAGTGCCCCAACTCTGGTTCATTCTTTGCATCTCAGCCTCCACAGTCCTCCGCCAAGTTGTTTTTGGTCGGCCTCTCTTTCGCTTTCCTTCAGGGGTCCAAAACATAGCTGTTCTTGTGATGGCATCGGGGTCTCTTCTGAGGACATGACCAACCCAGCTCCAGCGTCTGCCAGCTATGATGGTGTGCATGTCCTCTTGCTTGCTACGAGTAAGCAGATCTTGGTTGGTGATGGTATTCGGCCAAAAGATGCGGTGAATTTTTCTTAGGCATGTTGTGTGAAAAGAGGACAATTTTGACATTTCCTTCTCTGTGACTCTCCAGCATTCCGCGCCATAGAGAAGCACAGAAAGCACGCAACTCTGGTATAATCTTAATTTTGTGCTTGTGCTGTATTGGGAGGACTTCCAGATGTTATTTAGGCTAAAGAAGGCTGTTCTTGCCTTATTCATTCTGATGTTGATGTCTTTGCCTGCCCCACCGTCTGGTGTTACTATGCTTCCTAGGTATGTGAAGGTATCTGTCTGTACCAGTTGCTGATTCCTTACTGATATGGGCTCAGGGTTGTTCACATTGAGCGTCATGACCTCAGACTTCTTTAAATTGATGTTCAAGCCCACCTGCTGGCTAATTTTATTAAGTCTATCCGTTTTTTCCTGGATGTGTTGATGTGAATGTGCCAGCAGTGCAATGTCATCTGCATATTCCAGATCTTCCAATGTAGAGAATGTAGTCCATCTTATTCCTCTTGGACTGCCCTCTGTTGTCTGGCGCATCACCCAGTCTATGACTGTTAAAAATAGAGTGGTTGATAAGGGGCATCCCTGTCGTACTCCTGTCTTCACCTCGAAGGTTAGGTTGCTCTGCCCAACACTACACGTAAAGTTGGCATAGAGGCTTTTTATGATTGACACTATGCCGCTTGGGATTCCATAAGCCCTCAGTATTTTCCATAAACTGTCCCTATGTATGCTGTCAAAAGCCTTTTCAAAATCAACAAAATTTATGTAAAGCTGTCTTTGCCATTCTGAGCACTGCTCTATAATGTTCCTGAGAGTGAATATATGGTCTACACATCTTCTGTTCTTTCTAAATCCTGCTTGTTCTTTCCTCAGTTTGTAGTCTACTGCCTTTGAAATTCTCTGTATAATTATCCTGCCTAGTATTTTGCTGGGAACTGAGAGAAGAGTGATTCCTCTCCAATTATTGCAGTCTGCAAGATCTCCCTTCTTGGGCAATTTGACAATTATTCCTTTCTTCCACTCTGATGGTGTTGTCCCCGTTTTCCACACTTGTGCAAATAGTGGTTCTAATAGTTCTGCTGCTAGCTCAGGGTCTGTCTTAAATAGCTCTGCATTTAAGTTATAATGGCCCGGAGCTTTACCGTTCTTTAACCCTTTGATTGCTGTGATGATTTCTTCGTTTCGTGGAATGTCTGTATTTACATCTAGATCGTTTTCAGCTTCAGGAACATTCAATTGTGTCTCTGGTATTTCCTTGTTCAGCGTTTCTCTGAAGTGCTCTGCCCATCTTGTTTCCTGTCCCTCTGCTGTCTTGATGAGATTTCCTTGCTTATCTCTTACTAATGTAATATTGTTTGCACCTTGTTTTCCGCTGATGAATTTAGTTATTTTGTATACTGTGCTTTGTTCATTTCTCAGTGCTGCCTCTTCTGCCTGTTTTGCAAGATCGTCTAGGAAATTCCTTTTGTTGGCTCGGGTTTGGCATTTAACTTCCCTGTCCAGCTGGCTGTACTGTTCGCTATATAGTTGCTTTAACCTGGGGGACTTCGCTTCTGTTTTCTTTCTTTTCATTTCCTTTCTCATCTTTATGGTGTTTAGTGTTTCTGGTGTTATCCAGTCTTGCTTCTTCCTTTCCTGGAATCCTAAGCATGATTTGCTACTTTCCTTATATATTGTTGAAATGGTGTTGAAATTCTGGTCTATATCATCAGTCAATGTCTTTTCCTGGCTTTTGGCAAATTGATATCGTTTCTTAATGTCGGCCGCAAAAGCTTTTCTGGTAAGGGGGTCCTTCAATTTGCTGATGTCAAACCTTTTCTGTGTAGTTACAGTTGGTCCAGCCCTTCTTAGTTTCACTTTCAGTTTTGCTACTACTAAATGGTGATCACTTCCCACATCTGCACCTCTTCTTACCTTCACATCTTGTAATGCATGTCTCCATCTGCCGTTAACCATGATGTGGTCTATCTGGTTTCTGTCCCGACCATTTGGTGATTCCCATGTTAACTTGTGAATTTCCTTATGTGGGAAAAGTGTTCCTCCAATGACCAGGTTGTTAATGCTACAGAAACTTATTAGCTTATCCCCATTTTCGTTTGCTGTTCCGCTGCCGCATTTCCCCATTGTTCTTTCATTATATGTATTGTGTGTACCAACTTTCGCATTGAGGTCTCCCATTACTATAACAAGATCATATTTAGGGGTGTCTTCCATTTCTTTCTGCAGTTGTTGATAGAATTCATCCTTGACCTCCTCATCGCTATCATTCGTTTGTGCGTAGCATTGTATTATTGTAGTGTTGGTGAATCTCCCTCTCAATTGATTGAGATTGAGAGGGAGATTCTGCTACCTATAGAGGTACCAAATCATCCCTACGGAAGGTTGATGTCTACACTATGCCGACCTCTAGATTGTTCGTATGAAGCCTGTTGTGTTTCCCTGTCTGTCTATGTTGTGTGATTCACTCATAAAGGCCGACTTGTAATCTGAGGTACTATTTTCGTACAACGCTATAGTATGTCGATTTGAATGTGAACCCTGGCTGTGAGGCTAATTATACCCTCATTAACTCTTGAAATTATCCACACACTTCCAGGAATTCCTCCTGTGGTGAAATATGTTGAGAACCCAGCATTGCAAACTAAGCTTGGAGGAGTCACTTGAACCCCAGACGTAAGTCTGGCTTTTACCTGGTTGCCTGCATGCAGGAGTATTTCAATATGGACCGCATTATAGGCAGAGGAAGCTGAGAAGTGGCTCTGTGTAGGACGTAACGATTCCTGGGAGAGCCCAGAACCAAAGCACATTATTTTAGCTCTGCATAGTTGGTGAGCTCCCTTGGATGGCGGGGAATGCACAGTATGCCATCCGCTTCTTACTCTTAGCTTGGGACCAGATGTGACGATCCTTGAAACGCAAGCAAAACTGGAGAAACTGGAGCTCATGACTTTAACTCAACACCTTTCGGAATGGCAGAAAAGCCACAGTAGATTTACAGTATAGATAATAACAAAGATTCTTCAACTTGGTATTACTGCCAAAGAGCGTAAAGCTCAGCAGCCGTAGTTAAATAACAACAACTGTCAGTCTATGTTGTGTGATTCATTCAAAACGGCCGACTTGTAATCTGAGGTACTATTTTCGTACAACGGATCTACACAACATAATTGAAGCAATCAACTGGTCTATGGCGATCCATAGTTTTTTAATGATAACGTGTTGTAACTTTAACAATAATTTTCCTCAAGACACTACCGGAAAGATTTATAGGCAACAAACTCCTCGTCCGTTATTTCATGGTCGTTACCAATGAAACCGTACAGTCTGATACTGGCAAGCATGAATACGTCCACAGATTCAGTTTATAACGATTTGTCAAAATCCTACATTTGACCATTATTACATTGGACATCATACTTGTGTCAAAATCCCACTTTTGACCATTGTTACTTTGAATAATACACATGTGTCAAAATCATACATATGGCCATTGTTACCTTGGATATTACTCTTATATCGAAATCCTACATTTGACAAATGATGCCTTCGACAACACACAGAAGACCACTTTGTCTTGCCACAACCCGACTAACGTCTCTCTCCTTCTGACATCACTCTCAATCTCTTGACGTCATTCCCGTCACAACGCATCTAACTTGTTACGTAAAACCGCACAACGATAATTAAAGTAACACCCCATCGGGTAAACCCAAATCCTCCAATCATCGTGCGCAGCTCTCAACAACGTCATATCCGAGCACATTATCCCAGTACCTGTATACCTGTATGTGGTATAACAGACAATAACATTCATTTAAGAACTTGTTTATCCTGGTCTAGATTCAAATTAAAACTCAAAGACCGTTATCAGATTATCCCAGTATCCTCATCAACATTATCATCTCATGTTTAACTCAATGCAGAGCATCGATCCACCACTGCACACAGCACTCTTCAGGAAGCCGACGTCACATACCCTATTTTCAAATTAAAGTTTTTGTAGCAAATTATTTTAAATGATGAGATGGTCGATCTCATGGACGACATTATATTAGCTTTCTCTAACGACATACCTGAGGGAGCATTAATCCTATTCTTTATCTACTCAGAGATCCCTAATAGCTACACAGGACAACCCAGCACCATACCGTGTGCCAATGTACCACAAACACACTTGCTGAGATCGTCGCCTTAAAACTGCTTCGAAGGTCCAAACTGCATTTCAGGAAATTACGTTCCTTGGTCATTTCATTGGGAATGGTCGTATTCAAACTATTCCTCAGAATGTTTCTAAAATCTTAAATTTATCTATCCCTACTACAAAGAAGCAAGTTAGAAGTTTGCTAGGGTTAGTTCAATACTACAGTCGTTTTATCCCAAATTTCTCGTCCATCACAGCTGTATTGTCTTCCCTCTTAAGGAAAGGCATGCCTGTGAAAATAAAGTGGACTGAAAAATGTAATACAACTTTTAATAAAATCATTGCTATATTTTCTCGGCCTCCGATTTTACGCCTGCCAGATACTAAAGATCTATATCCTCCATGCAGTTGCGAGCAACTTAGGATTGGGCGCCAGTTTCCTCCAAGATCATGATGGCGTACTGTACCCAACGTTTTATATATCAAGAAAGCTCACAGATGCAGAAAAGAAATATTCAGTGATTGACAGAGAGCTCCTTGCGGTAGTATGGGCGATTCAAAAACTAGAGAAATTTTTACTCGGTGCTCCGTTCATCGTACAGACCGACCAGACGTCAGTGGCTGCTCTCAGACGAGCCAACCATAAAAATCCAAAACTGGCGAGATTCTCTATAATACTACAACCATACGAATTTACGATTGAATCAATTCCAGGTACTGAGAATGTAGTGGCTGACTCTTTGTCTCGTCACCCGTCATCCACATCAGATGTAAAATGATGATGCATTTCAACTAAATTGAGGATATGTGGATACTTCAAGAATGTATTGGTTTTTATGTCAATCACTTGATGGATAATTCCAATGATCTCAGCGTTCCAGTTTGTTGGTGGTTTAATATGACATCACTACTACGTACCTCAACAAATACTCATATCAAGTTACTCATCTTTGATTATCAAATAATCATCCATCATGATTGACGTATCCAATCTTCCACGTTATGTTGTTGCACCTTGACTAATAAAGACGGATTGAAGTACATCTTTTATCTGCTGACATATGAACATTTCTGTATAGCAATTGGTATTCATTGGTACCCATACAAGCCAGATCCAAACCTCAGAAATGAGGTATCTGAGGAAGGTGGTTGAAGTAACAAGAAGAGACATGGTACGCAACCAGACGATACGTCAAGGCCTTAAATCCTACCCCCTGCAGACCCAAGTAGAACAGTCCCAATTAAGATGGTTTGGCCATGTCTGCAGAATGGGAGAAGATCGGATACCACGACAAGCATGGGAAACAAAGAGACAAGGATCCAGACCCCGAGGACGACCCAGAGTCCGCTGGGAGGACAACATTAGACAATCTTTGAAAAGTCAAGTCACTCAATTTGCACTGCGTAAACTAGTATGGCAGAGACGTCTACAGTAATGATCCCGAATTACCAGAAACTTTCATTATCTCCACTAAGGAATGATTCTCGATTTACTTACCCAAAGGTACAGGATACCTTCTACTATGAATATATTCGTTACTCCTCGTACTGTCCAATGGTACGA
Source organism: Oreohelix idahoensis (assembly GCA_024509875.1). Classification (NCBI taxonomy): domain Eukaryota; kingdom Metazoa; phylum Mollusca; class Gastropoda; order Stylommatophora; family Oreohelicidae; genus Oreohelix; species Oreohelix idahoensis. The sequence continues at coordinate 184,291 of JAMPIV010019192.1, read as the reverse complement.
TTCGTCATTTGACATTGACAGTGATCAATTTCGTTGTTCATACCACATGACTATCAACTCGTGATTGACTATCGACTCGTTCGGCTCTTCATCTGAGATGCAAAGAATGAACCAGAGTTGGGGCACTGTACGAAGGATGGCCGCCGACCGAGCAAAGTGGAATCAATTTGTTGTTGCCCTACAAGACGCCACTAGGCGTGATGGCCACTGACTGCTTTGACTGTCGGCGGCTAAGGATCACAGAAAGAAGAAAATGAATGGTGACCAGATGGAGGCTTGGAGTTATTGATGGAACTTTATTTTCATCTATATCATCATTATCCCACAACACAATTGTCTAATGAACGTCGCGAGTTATTAGCTAGACAAACAGCCAGATCAAACTGTTACGTTCACAGCGGGCCTATGTTGGCAGAACGGATAAAAATATGAGTAAATAGCCAATTTGAAAATTGCAATCAAAGCGGAGTGGGTTTAATTCCCAGAGCAGGCAAATAATAATAATAATAATAAGGATGATGAGACTCGGGAATCGTGGGCCCGTCCCCTCCAGGCCCGTCCCCTCCAGGCCCATCCCCTCCAGGCTTGTGAAAAAATTATTCTAAGGATCCATGCAACAAGTATAAACAATAGTCTGTCAAAGCGTATAGTCAAAGATAAGGACGAGAAAACGTTTAAAGGTAAGTTTACAGTCAGCCTTCTATGCTGAGATTTATTACAAATAAGGGAGGGAAACCTGAGGCCTGTAAACAGTAAATTAATATGAAACAAATATAAAGGTATGTTATCAGGCACTCGCAGGAAATAAGCTGAGGCGGCGTTAATTCTGATCTTGTTGAAAAAAAATCAGAGGCATATCTTAGACGAAGTGTGAGTGACAGTGGGATTAAAGCTCGTGCTTCTAGAGATGGCTGTATACCGCTCCACCTATGTCCCAGTCTTGACATATGGATGCGAGTCGTGGGCAATGACTACAACCCACAAAAGCCAGATCCAAACCTCAGAAATGAGGTATCTGAGGAAAGTGGTTGAAGTAACAAGAAGAGACATGGTCCGCAACCAGACGATCCGTCAAGGCCTAAAATCCCATCCGCTGCAGACCCAAATAGAACAGTCCCAACTAAGATGGTTTGGCCATGTCTGCAGAATGGGAGAATATCGGCTACCACGACAAGCATGGGAAACAAAGAGCCAGGGATCCAGACCTCCAGGACGACCCAGAGTCCGCTGGGAGGACAACATTAGACAATCTTTGAAGGACCGAGGACTAGAATGGAACCAGGCCAGGAAGAAGACAGCTGATAGAATGGTCTGGCGCTCTCTCTTCCAAACCTCTACACCTCACGGTAGAAGGGGAACGACTAAGTAAGTAAGCTTCTAGAGACAATGAGCCCTGGTTCTAAACTGGGTAGCTTTACGTTCCAATCTATCGAGCTCTAAAAATGGGCACCTGACTCTGCCTGAATTAGGAAAGGCAAGTACAACGAGGAAGGAGAGCGGTCACCCCTACTTCAGTTCAATTCGGCAGTTTGAGCTGTGAGGCTACTTTTACCTTGACCTTGCTGCATCTTATAATGTAAACATGTATGTTTTGGATCTGATCTCTGCCCTCCTGGAATCTCTTCACTTGATGTAAAACTACTTAAACAGGACTGAATAACGAACAGTTCAACTTTACCACAAGGTCAAAATAGCGCACCTTTGAAAATCTTACCCGGGAGAAATCAAGATAGACACTTTCGTGAAATCAAAAATGGCTGGCTTTGTGATTTATTTATTTATACGTGAAAGGGTTTTGCTAAAAGTAAACACTTTCCTAAGATGCGTAACGTCTCCTGCCAGACAAGACAATCATCCTAACGGATTGAGATGATACAAGCGGCTTGTGAAAACAAGGTTGGAGATTGTGCTCTTGAGTAACACACACTAGTCTGGGTTCCTTATTGCTCTTAATAGATCTTTCAGTCACCGACCTGTTGTGCTAAGATGACGTAATAGACGAGCAACGGTCGCCGACTGTAGGCGTAAACTGAAACGGAGACTACGCAATTATTTAAACAGCGTTGTTTGTGTGCTGTGTGTGAGTGTGAGCGAATTTGTGTGTAGGTGGTTTTGTGTGCGCGCAGAAAGTCCGTACGTCATTGCCGTAATGGTTCCCAGGAATTTTACCTAAAAAAAAAAACTTGATCCTGTACAGACTAGACAGTGACACTGCGCAAAACAGAAGAGAGTTGAGAGCCGAGTTCACTACTTTAGGTTGGAATTGTAGACTATGAGAAGGTCTTAAATAGTTTCGGCAGAGAATCTCACTGGTAATTAAAGGGGCGCTATACAATCCTCGGTGTGTTCTTTAACTACGGTGATCAGATGTCCTCCTTCCCCTGTATTTATCCTCTTTTCATCTCATAATTCTCATAATTTAGTTAATACTACTATATTTAGTATTCTATGACAAATGTTGCTATTAATTATTTTGATATAATTATAATTATTATATATTAATATAATATTAATAGATTGCGTGCGTATACGTCTTCTCCGCCACTCTCACACGTGCCACAAGTGTCACGTTTGGAAGCGAGGGGGATGATGTTGAGGATTGTTTCATGGTTTGCAAGCATCTGGGTTTGAGCTCGATTCGGATGGTTGCACCATGGAACACCTTGGTTGAATAAATAAATAACATAGATCGCATATATCTACGCATGACGCGTTAGACATAGTAACGACAGTCTTATGTGTGTGTAGTGGATTGATGGTATTGTATGATGGTGATATTACTAAGTGTGATGCATGAGGTCAGCTGTGAAGGCTCCTGAGATAAAATGTAGCTGTGAATTGTCAGAAGGCCCTTCGTGCTACCACTACGACCTCTTTTTTTACTAATGAATGTGGCTACGTTAAATGTCTAGGGTAATGATATGTAATGTGTTGTGGTAGTTTAAATACACACACACAGATATTTAATAAGTTTAATAATATTAATAAAATATTATAACACACTGAACTAACTCAAGTTGTGTAAAATTTGGATAGTAATTTTCTTTAAATTTATTTGTTCTGGACCAAGGTTTTATTTTGGCCAGAACATATGAAAGGTTTTGCAATTATAAAAAAAATGCATGAATATGACATAATAAATGCAAGGTGTGTACATATGTGTGTTATTATACTAGTTAATATTACTACTGTTTATAGTTGTAATCTATTTGGGAGAACATTTAATGGATGTGCTGTTGGGGTGACCTCATCACTCCCTGTCTAGGGTGACTACACATTGTCCAGTTATTTGATGGAAATTTTATGGGTGTGTTAGGAAATAAGTTGAGTTGGTGAATTCTCAGCAGACCAGACGCTCACGTAGCTTGAAGGTGTAGCTCTGGTGCTGAGATTTGGTGGCCCCACCTCTCCGTGCTTGGGGGCAATATCAGAAGTTTGGTGGCCCCACCTCTCCGTGCTTGGGGGCTATATCAGAAGTCTGGTGGCCCCACCTCTCCGTGCTTGGGGGCTATAATAGGCTGCTCTGACAAAATGTTACTGCACGGGTCCACTCTTGTAATATTCAACAACTCAGTTGACACCGCCTTGGTGCCAACTAAAACTCACAGTTCTGCAATCAAAGTATTAGTCATGTGTCAGAATTCCACCCTCTAACCATTTCTGGACACAACACTACACAACAACAACACCACATAGACGGGTCAGATCTTTCTGACCAAACAACACATCTTACCAAGTTGGTTTCACATAGGATAAGTTCTCCCAGACTACGTATTCTGAAATATGTTCATTAGCTTCCTGCCATAGAATAGGATAGGTGATATGTTCCACTGATCTCAACACTTGATCTATCCTTCATAATCCTTGCTGGAGTTTATATATTTTATTTGTCTCTAGACCCTGAACTGGGGCGGGGGGTCTAGAGCGAATCCTTACTTGTTGTAAGGGACAGATTATGCTATTGCAGTATCAAATCACTCGAAACCTTAAACAAATATTAAAATGTACAAAGAAATAATTTCAGTCTTACCAGAATTATGAATATATAGAACACAGTTAAATGCTAGCAAAACTCAGCTGAGCTGCTGGCCTTAGGATGGCGTCCCTCTAAATATTTCAATAGCTTCTGGGAATTACACCACTTAATAATTCACTGTGTCTACTAGGACAACTTATAATGAATGGCACAAAATGCGCGTCTGAGCGCCGATAATATATTCATCTATGGCCAATCACTGCCTTTTCTTTTTCAAATTCAAATATCCTATCAAAAAGTCATTTCAGTCATACCTCAGTCAAGTATGCCTTATTGTCTGTTGGTCCGTCCGTCTCTACTTGCGTTTCACAAAAAAACACACTTGTTTTTTGAACCAACTCTGCCTTCCCCTACACAATTTTGCCTGTAAAGTTATTTTTAGCCACAATTCACCATCCCACCCCGTCTCTTCATTCCAACTAGATTTTAGCACTTGCGTCTTCAAGGCCACAATTTTTTTGAAAATTAGTGACATGTTTTATTTCAATGCAGACGCTCGCTGATATGAACAACACAGTCTTTTGTCAATATCTTTCTTATTATCTATCCATCTGTATAAATGAAAGCATATTATTTCACTGCTCAAGATGGGCCATCCGGCCAGCTAGGTTTTATATTCCTAACATTATTATTAAGAAAAGTTACTTTTCAAATATTTTCTAGAATCTTCTGGAATGCGTTCATCACTGCATTCAAATAAACGGGCTAAGTTATCGCAAAAGCGTCCAAGAAATGACTGTGGCGTATAATATCCAAGGTCCCTTTTGTCGATTTCTTTACTTTATGTCAACTTGGGGAACGTGACTTTTTCCTCCTTTCCCCACCACTTTGCGTCCTTTTAGCCTCGCTAGTTTCAAGCACGCGTTCAGTCAGATTTTTCCTTTTGATCTCCGTTCTCATCCCGTTCCGTTTTGCCTTCAAGTCTAACAATTTAATTTCCATGGCGGGTGATGACCCGCGGCGTGGGCGATCATGTATTCTAGCAGCTTACGCATTAGTTTTTATCCTTACGTTGTATCATTGGAGATATTTTAACGTTGTATCACGGTTAATTTTGTGACAGTGTGGCATTGGGCCTTACGGCAGTGTTTAAAATGTGTGGCATGGCCACTTATCCAAAGTGTTTTAAAATGTGTGGCATGGCCACTTATTCAAGTGTATACTAGTGTAGTACTATTACGGTAATGTAAAGCCGGTAATATGTCTCCGACTATATAAGGAAAAGACGATGGTCATATATCGGTCATGTCCTACGAATGCAAAACAACAGAATACCACTACAGGCGCTCACTTGGGTTCCTGAGGGTAAGCGGAAAAAAGGAAGACCAAAAGAAACACTCAGAAGAACAATAATAAGAGAAGGAAGAACGTTGGGCCTAAATAATGTGCAAGAGCTAAGAGGAGTGGCGTCACAACGAACAACCTGGAGAGCACTGGTTTCTGCCTTATGCGCCGTGTTTGGCACTTAAAGAATTTATTATTATTATTATTAAAGCCGGTAACCTAAAAGGATAATGTGTAAGGACCATTGAGTCCGAATATATCTATATGTCGATAATGTAACCGCAATCATTGTTGGGATTAACGTAAGTCGTAAGATATGAAACGCAGTTAGAATATATATATATATATATATATAAGGCGGATAGAGCCTTGCTGTGTAAGCCAAATTGAAGTAAGCATATGTCGAAGTTCTCGTGATATATATATATATATATATATATATATATATATATATATATATATATATATATATATATATATATATATATATATATATATATATATATATATATATATATATATATATATATATATATATATATATATATATATATATATATAAATGAGAACTATTAACAGAAGGAATCTTTCTATATAATTAATAAGGATTCCAAGTATTTGGTTAGAATATATATGGATCGTTAATGAAAAGGAAAAGCAATAGACGTGTAATGTCTGATTGAACATGGGCTATAAGACTGTACTTTATCAAGTGTTCTATAACGTAAACATTCGTGTTGTTTTATTCATGATGAAATTGCTGAACGGTATTAAATATATTTAGTCGTCAAAACGCGACTTGGTTTCCTGAAGTGTTCTACCAGTTCAATGTCGTTCTATGACTGTTAACCGTTAACCTTCAAGGTTAGGTCAAACCATAACACTTTGATTACAGGATAATAATAATAAATAAACACTGTCAGACACTACGAATACAAGTGTATTGTAGAAACACTGAAATGAACACTATAATAATTACGTAAATAAAACATGAGGTTACAGCAAGAAGATACTTCGTAATGGCAGAAGAGATGAATATATAATTCAGGAATTGAAACGTAATATCAACCCAATCATCCAAGCCTGGAAAGCCCATAACAGTGATCAGATGTCCTCCTTCCCCTGTATTTATCCTCTTTTCACCTCATAATTCATTGTCCGGGCCGCTTATTTTTTTTTTGGGCCAATTTGCCACACGTCTCGTGTTGCGAACAAAAAGTTTAATGGGATAGAGTATCTCCACTAATGTCGCGGGGTTCTTTACTAAACTTTAATGTTGAGAAGTTGGTGTGAATCTTCCCGTGTTGTGTTAGTAAGTTGTCGGTAGGGCTTCTTGTTGTTTGGTGATGGCTTTTCTTGACTTGATGGTGTGTTAGGACGTGTTCTGTGAAACTAGGCAATGCCCACGATACTACAGACTGCACAACACATTTGGAACACCACACTTAGATAAAATGTTCCCGGACGCCTGGCATAGACAACTTCTACATTTTAACTACGTGATACATGATGTTTCATCATACGACACCTTACAGTTCCAAAACCGTTTACAATAAATACGTCAATGTTAGCCAATATGAACGCTTGGCACTTCAGAAATCCTGCAAGTGATTTCTAGTAACATCTGTAATGAACTTTGTGTGGATAGCACACGTAAGACTGTCATCTACTTGTACTTGACGACTTGGCTACCTGAGCCTCTGTTCACGGGAGAATACGCTCTCATTGTTTATAGGACTGTCACCAGACAGGTCACAAGCTATTAGAAACCGTAGTTTCTGTGAAGATAATGTACTTCTTTTATGTATATATAATTGTTCTCTAACGAACGTCCATGCTGCACTCAGCTATCACTGAGTGAATTACACAGCTCCTACCTTGAGCTTACATGAATCTATCAAACTCCAATAGAATTCTCACGTTGAGATATACAAAATCAATAATTAATCCACATACATGAATAGAATGGCATGGGTCACACACACACACACACCTCCAGAGGGCAAAACACCTCTAGTTCGCTCAAAAGCGAAAATCACACTGACTGTTCCTTTGTTCTACCAACGTCGTCAAAAAAGATACACGATCATTGTGAACAGTCGTTAACCCACGACTTCGTGAGCCGTCATGTCGTGACTATTTATGAACACTAATATGAACCCTTCTCATTTTTGTTAACACATCAACAATCATCATCAACAATGGTATGTGAACATGTATTCATAGTTGAGAGGGTGTTTCGAGGTGCAAAAACGTCGTTACCAAAATAAACAAAATATCCAAGCTACTTCACACCGGGAAACAGTCCTCAACATCTCGAATGGCGAACGTATTGTCCGTCGCTGAAATAGAGAATTATTCATGAAAGGCAACGTACAGAACCGTTTGAGAAAAGAGATGGAGTGCGACAGGGATGCCTCTTACCAAAACTTCTCCTCCTACTGGGTGTAAATTGGAAGATGAAAGCAATGACAGCAGCGACCGGAAATTAAATTCAGTGAACCGACAAAACAACTCGATGATCAATGCTTGACTGATGACTTTGTCCACCTATTTCAAAACTGAAGACAGATGCAAGACAATAACAAAATGTAAGATGCGAAGTCACAACGTTTGAGTTTAAAAATCCACAGAAAAGAGACAGATAATTTCCGAACTTTAAAAGATCATTTCAGAACATAACTTTTTTTTTCTTCAAAATACTCTCGCGTCCTAAATTTAGAACCTTGACGCGGGAAAAGATTCCGTACCCGATAGCACGCTCATTCATGTAAGCAGAAGTGAAAATTGTGTGCCGTGACAAAAATAAATGAGCAGTTATTTTCTTCCATGCGAAATAACAGCCATGTTTTCTGTCCTATTCGCAGTTGTGTCAAAGCTTACCCGTACATCTCAACGGTTACAAATCATCACCCTTCAGCTGCCCAAGGAGCAATGGCGTCCAACAAACGTATTCCAAGTCTTCCTGTCCCGTGCCAAACATCTCAAGATCTTGCCCATTCCTTTCATGTGTGTCTTCAGTTCTTTTCACAGCGTATTCTTCGATCTTGCCCGTGGAACTATAGAACAAGAACTGCCTTGTAATACTATCAACAGGTTTACCCAGTGTGTGTCTTATCCATTGCCAGCTTCTTTTTCTCATCCCTTCTTTCACTGGCATTTGTCAGGTTCGAATCATTACGAACATGTCGTACCATCTCAATTGTGAAATAGATTCCGGGACACAAATATGAAGCAAATATTATAGCAGAATAAAAGACACAGAGAATAGAGCCAGAGACATAAATGAAAATGATGAGAAATACGAGGAAAGAGCTTGACCTGATGGCACGTGGCAGGAGGATTTGGCATGCGTTGTGTTGAACGCCTATGCTTCTTAGGGAGCTGAGGGTTATGAATGAATGGAGAATAGGCCTTCAACAAACACGTGCCGAGTTCTCCTGTCACGTGACATCATAGGCCTTCAACAAACACATGCCGAGTTCTCCTGTCACGTTACATCATAGGCCTTCAACAAACACATGCCGAGTTCTCCTGTCACGTGCCATCATAGGCCTTCAACAAACACATGCTGAGTTCTCCTGTCACGTGACATCATAGGTCTTCAACAAAAACATGCCGAGTTCTCCTATCACTTGACATCATAGGCCTTCAACAAACACATGCCGAGTTCTCCTGTCACGTGCCATCATAGGCCTTCAACAACCACATGCCGAGTTCTCCTGTCACGTGACATCCTAGGCCTTCAACAAACACATGCCGAGTTCTCCCGTCACGTGATATCATAGGCCTTCAACAAACACATGCCGAGTTCTCCTGTCACGTGACATCATCTCAAGTTCTTTCCATGTCTTCCTCACCATTTTCACTTCTGTCTTTAGCTTTCTTCCCCATGTGGTTTTTTTTGGTCTACCTCTGCCTCTTTTACCCTGGGAGTTCCAGGACAAAGACTGCCTTGTAATGCTATCAACAGGTTAGATTTCCTCAACGTGTGTTCAATCCAATACCAGTGTCTTCTTCTCATCTCTGGTTCCACTGACACTTGTCTGGTTCTTGTCATCTCTGGTTCCACTGACACTTGTCTGGTTCTTGTCATCTCTGGTTCCACTGACACTTGTCTGGTTCTTGTCATCTCTGGTTCCACTGACACTTGTCTGGTTCTTGTCAAAAGTTCCATATTGGCGACCTTGTCATACCAGTCTGTCCTTCGCAAGCACCCATTTATGAAAGTTTGTAGCTTTTTGATTGTTGTTTTTGTTGTTCTCCATGTCTCAGAGCCATACAATAGGACTGACTTGACAATTGAGTTGAAGATTCTTATTTTCGTGTTGGACTTGATTTTTCTTGATCCCTAGATGTTTCCCAGTGCAATGAAAGCCCCTCTTGCTTTCTGTATTCTTATTTAGATATCACTGTCTGTACCTCCAGCTTTGTCTAGTTTACTGCCGCAATGTGTACATGATTCCACATCTTCTTGTGATATTTCTTCAGCTTCAGCCATGTTATCATTTCCTGCATTTATTCTCATTACCTTTGTTTTGTTTCTTAACCTGTGAATTATCAGACACAATTGGATCGTTATTTTCATGTAGTCTTGCATCTGATTACCGTTATGAGAGAGAAGAGTCGAGTCATCTGCTAAATCTAGATCATCAAGCTGTTTAGTCAGATTCCACTGAATTCCATTTCTGTTGTGTGATGTCAATGTTTATATAACCCAATCTATTGCTATTAGGAAAAGAAGTGGAGACAAGAATCATCGGTGTCGCACTCCCGTTCTTATCTCAAACGGTTCTGTAAGTTGTCCTTCATGAAGACCTCATGTCTTCATAAGTTTCCTTTAATACGTTAATGATCTTCTCTATCTAGGCCGCCAAATGAAAGGGTTGTGACCAATAAAATAGACCAGTGAGTAGAGACCGAGGGTGGACCAGGAAAATTTCAACGATCGTCCAGTGAACAAGACACCAACGTTCTTCTCAGGACGCCACTATTCGAGACAAAATCGCATTTATCGTTGGCCAGAAATAAACCACACGCAAAAAGAGGAAGGTCTACACCAGCCCACCAGCGCAGAACAACCAGGGGAATAACAAAACCACAAACAACAAAGACAGACAGCCAGAGAGCAAGACTGCCCAAGTACTCGAGCCGGGACCGGTCCTTCTCCAACTCTTGACTCGACGACTGAGTTAGCTGTGACGTGTGTCGGGCCGACTAAGAGTCTGAGTGGCCCGACTCCTTGCGAGGCAGAGGAGAGGGCAGATGCAAACGTCCCTGACCTAGATGATGAAGACCCAGAACGTGAAGAAATATTGAGAGCGTTACAACAGCTGGAGCAGACGACGGAAAGAATAGAGAAAAGAAAACAGGAGCTTAGAACCATGTTGCCACCACCACACGTACCCGACTCGTCAGCCGAAACCCTGTCTACCACAGAGAAGCTGCACCAAACACCGATGACACCACCACACGATGCCGAGATGACAGCTGTGGCTACCCAAGGGAAGCTGCTCCAAAATCCGAAGACAATAAAATCACCACCAAAGCTCGAATCTAGTTCTGACAGGGACCGGAGATGGAAAGAGGGAACAAAGGCGAACAAAAAAGGCGACACAGATGCGATAGAGAGGTGCGTTAAACTCACGCAGATGTCTGGAGGTGAGGCTTCACTCAGGGCCCTACCAGATGACAAAGTGATCTGCATCCTCGAGACAATAACTGGCAGAAAAGGCATCTCTAAAGTAAGAAGGCACGAAAAGGGAGTCGTGCTTTCCCTTAACAAAACTACAACAACCACGTCGCTGATGACAGAACTGGAGGCCGGTCCAAAAGAAGTGCAGTTGCCCCACCAGATAAAAGTGGTGGTGGAAAAACACAAGACCACAAAGAAGTTTGTCGTAAGAGGGGTGGACACCAGATGGCCCGCTAACGAGGTTCACAATAAACTACAGACCGAAAACGCAGACGTCAAATTCACGCAGGTCGAAAGGCTAAAAACATGGGACAACAAAGACACAAACCTGATTGTAATAACCATCGAAGGGTCGACAAGACCTGAGAGACTGACGCTCGAAACTACTTAAAAAAGGACCGAGGCATATATCCCTCCGGTCATGCAGTGCTCTAACTGCCAGCAGTTTTCACACACAAAGAAAACGTGCAGGAGAGATGCAGTTTGTCGGTATTGTGCGGGTAGCCACCCATATCGCGACTGTCCCAAGGCGAAGGAGGATAAAAATTACAAGGCCTTAAATCCAAACCGTACCTGTGCAAACTGCCTCGGAAACCATGGGGCTAGATACCGAGGCTGCCCGATGTTCCAGGAAACAAAGAGCATCTTGAAGGAGGCCGTGTCCAAAAACATACCCTTCAAAGAGGCAAAACACAGAGTGGCTGCGGATGTTGCAGAAAAACAGCGCACGATCGACAGAAGACAGTTACACAAACTAACCGCTGAAGTCAAAGAGATGAAAATGAAACTACAGGTCGAAAAAAGAAACAAGCAGGCTCCCGAAGACGACAGACAGCGGTGATGACGTAATAGAACTACAGACCGTCAGAGAAATGATGAAAGACATGAAAAGCATTCAGCAGCAGATAGAAGCAGATGTAAAGAGGCTGACAGAACTGACGGAAGAAAACTCAGAAATCCTCAAGAGAATTGAAGCAGAGCGAAGAGCCATCGAGGAAATGACATCAAACACAATAGCGACCAAAACAAACGAGCAATCAGACGAAGAAGTCATCGAAGAAACACTTGAAAAACTTCTCCCAGCAATAATAGAAAAAGCACTATTACAGATACAGGAGAAGAGGAAGACACAAGAACCAGAAAAAAGAAGAGCAAAAACACACAAATCGAAATAAGCCAGATAGGGAGGCAGGATACGAACACCATGAACACACCACGACACCATAAACAGCAACGAAGAGATATCCAGACAGTCAGCTAGCGGTCCTTTTCAGGACCAATCCTTTTCAGGACTAACAACCGGCTAGCACCGAAGAAACTAAACGCACAATATACCCCAATTATAACCAACTTTCAGGTTGAACAGGGTATAACAGCAACAAAGCAGACAAATGAACGAACGAACGAACGAGAATTTCTTTTTTCCGCCAGCGCTCTTAGTGAGCGGAGATGTAGTTTAAAAAAAAAAGTAAATCTTCAACAGCCAGAGCGCGTGGCTCTAGTCGAGTCACAAATCTGTGGTAGCAGATCCGACTATGACGAAGACAGACAACATCATCGTGGACCATCCAGCTTATATCAAGATTTCAAGAAGCCATCCTTCGTTATGTAATGAAATACATATGATTATGTAGAGCGACCAACGACATGAATAGAATCTTGTCGCATAGTAGTTTACTAGACAACAGTTATTTTCTTCAAAGTTGGAGCAGTGTAGAAGATTAGCCATGTGCAGGCAATACAGGGACATTGATAAGAGATCCAACGTAAAGCTGATAAATAGTCACTCCCCGGAAATATGAATGTTTAGACAGCTATGGAAGAAATATGAAAACAGACAGGAGATAGCAGTATAGAAACCATGACCAGTTATAGAACAGCAGACAGGAAGCGTGTGTTATCAGTCACAGTGACATGTACATAAGACGAGGTTGTCATTCTCACGCACATCATTGTAGTCACGTTTTACGACATGAATGATGGGTCAGTAAGCCTATTTTTTCTTTGTCTTCTCTTAACTATCAGGTACTACACGGACGGATACAAATGACAAGATCATATTAAAAACACAATTCATAAATATAACATAATCGCCTACGTTTGTCCTTCATCATCATCACCCATAAGGATGTTAGGATTAATAACATCAGCTCAGGGCTTTTCTATCCCCTTCATGTCTGTCTCCAGTTGTCTACTCCATGTGTTCGTTGTTCTATCTCTACCCTGAGGCTTTAAGAACAAGGACTGGCTGGTAGTGCTATACAATGGCTTCCTCAGTGTGTGTCCTATCCATCTCCAGTGTCGTATTCTCATCTCTTGTTCCACTGGCGTGGTCTAGTTCTTGTCATCAGTTCAACCATTAATACATGTTGTTTGTTGAAGTTTTTGTGGCTAAACATTTTCTACGAGGTGGGGTAGCAAATCTCATGCTCAACGCCTGTCCTTACCGTTACTTTATGTTGGAAGTTGCAGCCAAAGTGGAGTGGTTTCAAGTTAAAAGAAGGCTGACACTTAGGAATTACGACCCAAGTGGGCCCCTTAGAATATAAAGTCGATAAATGTGCAGCGAAACTTGTCTGACGGGAGTTCGGGTGGGGGTTGTCTAGTCTGATGACGTAACGCTGTGTATGGTTTCCTATCATCACCAGCACACTTTATGTGACTTAAATTTGTGTCCCCTCCCCCACACCCACCTTTTACAACGGCAGCTTATATTTATTTTTAGCACGTAAATTATATGTAAATGACATTTATTAAAATTTATGGGATTTTTACCTAAATCCTATTTTCCGCGTGTTTTCAAATTGTGACATGCCTGATTGCCCACTTGATTACGTCTCGTGTTCCCTCATCAATCAACGCTTTTCAGAGATTGCGTAACTACGCTAATTAGAGTTACAATACATAAATAATGGAAGAGAGCTTGTGTCAATGAGACATAGAGAGACAGAGAGAGAATATAGTTAGAAAAAGGGTGAAGAGTAAGAAAAGAGCAGGAGGATTGTAAGAGAACAGAAAGAGGAGAGTAGAATGATCGAAAGAATGATCTTTATTTTGAAAAGGTTGAGAAGTGGGCATGCTGACCCGTCTAACATGCTGCCTTTTGTTGAAACGTTCATTCTAAATACTAATATATATATATATATATATATATATATATATATATATATATATATATATATATATATATATATATATATATATATATATATATGTATATATATATATATATATGAGGGACGGTCAAAAAGTAATGCTTCGTAATTTTTAATTTCATTCAATAGGCAAGAAAACAGATAAAATTCACATTGAAATGTAGCCCCAAGTCTGAACTTCAAAAATTTATTTCTCAATGTAGTCTCCGTTATTTGTTACAGTTTTTGTCCATCTTCTCACAAGGGCATGTATCCCCGCACGGTAAAAATTTGTGTCCTTTTTCCTAAACCACTGGCGTACGGCGCGTTTAAGGGTCTCGGTGTCCTCAAAGTGATGTCCGCGAAGATCTTCTTTCAGTGGTCCAAACAGATGGAAGTCAGAAGGTGCAAGATCGGGACTGTAAGGGGGATGTGGTAATAATGTCCAGCCAAATTCTGCAATCGCATCAATGGTGAGTTTAGCGGTGTGTGGCGTAGCATTATCGTGCAACAGTAGTGCAGTTCTCTGATCTTTTAATGGGTAAAGTCGCCAAAGACGACCTCTAAGCTTCTTCAAAGTTTCAATGTAACGGTCTGCATTCACCGTGTTTCCCTGTTCCAAGAAGTCGAGAAGAATCACACCCTTCTCATCCCAAAACACGGAGGCCATAACTTTCCCTACAGATGGTGAACTTTTTAACTTCTTTCTTGTCGGCGATGTTGTGTGATGCCATTCCATTGACTGCCTCTTGGATTCTGGTTAAAAAAAAATGAACCCAAGTCTCATCACCTGTCACAATATTCGATTAAAACTCTTCTCCTTCAGTTTCGTAACGGTGCAGGAGGTTGATGGCTATGATTTTCCTTGTTTCTTTATGTCTGTCTGTCAACATTCTGGGTACCCACCGTGCACAAACTTTTGAATAACCCAGGTCTTTAATGATGTTCGGGACACTGCCTTTACTAATGGACAACATGGAAGAAAGTTCATCCAGTGTTACCCGACGGTCACCACGAATGATGCCATCAACTCGATGAATGTTGTGTGGAGTCACTGCGGTAGTCGGACGGCCAGTCCGCTTTGCGTAAGCCATTGAGGATTGACCTACTTCAGCTTCGCCACAACGATGTACCCAACGTCGGACAGTGCTAACATCCACTGTTGAATCTCCATAAACATTCTTCAAACGTTCGTGGATGCGAATTGGGGTCTCGCCTTCAGCATTGAGGAATTATATGACATAACGTTGTTTTAACCGAACGTCTTTGGCAGCCATTTTTAAACTGTTACAGTGGTGCCACCTGTTACTGAAACAGGTTGGTAATGCTATACAGTGCAGAAGAGTGTTTGAGGAATCCTGCTAAATTTACAAATTGCACACCGATGCAGTATTTACATACATAAAAAATAGGAGGCATTACTTTTTGACCTTCCCTCGTATATATATATATATATATATATATATATATATATATATATATATATATATATATATATATATATATATATATATATATATATATATATATATATATATATATATATATATATATATATATATACAGGGTGTTCCACGAAAAAGCGGCCCGTGACGTCATGGAATGCTGACGTATTGTGTCGGAAGTAGTGTGAATGGCCAAGTAGTCCTAGTGTTGTAGAAATGTGACGTCCTAACAGTTGGCACTCTACATCTGTTGTACGCCATTTTGAGATCAACTTCTGTATGCTACTCTTTGCAGGAATTTTAGAACCAGAAAACGTTGATGCAAAAATTTCAGATGTTATTTTGAATGATCCCGTAAGGATTTAATTCTCAACAATAGCTATCCTTTCTTGCAGTGAAAACGGCATTGTGATAGACAGTTTATTTAAACCCACACGATGGTTTTCAAATAGTTTATTTAAACACACACGATGGTTTTCAAATACTCACGTTCCAATCACGGAAAATAATTTAGGTCAATCTAGTACTACTTAGCCCAATGGGCTGATCACCCGTTGGCTTGTCACACCGATAACGGAAACAACGGCAGATGGATCTATTTGTTGTTGCCCTAAAGACGCCGCTAGGCGTGATGGGAAACTACAACAGAGAAAATCAATCTGCTGTTGCCCTTAAGACGCCACAAGGCGTGATGGCCTCTGACTGCTTGGACGGTCTTTGGCTAAGGACGGAAGAAGAGGAAGAAGAAGAGTACTACTTAGAACCTTTTTAACCGACATATTTGTAAACATTGAAAAATGCTGAAAAATCTGGCTACTTTTTGGATGGGG
This sequence comes from Oreohelix idahoensis, assembly GCA_024509875.1. NCBI lineage: Eukaryota > Metazoa > Mollusca > Gastropoda > Stylommatophora > Oreohelicidae > Oreohelix > Oreohelix idahoensis. The sequence continues at coordinate 167,867 of JAMPIV010019192.1, read as the reverse complement.
CCGCTTTTTCGTGGAACACCCTGTATATATATATATATACACACACACACACACAAACAGGGTCATTATAAAGTCTGAATGCAGATTCAAATAAACATAACTTGTGTTCTATAGGTGATAAAATCAACCTGTAAAAGATGTTAGTGAAAGCAACATGTCCACCATCATGACATATACAAAGTGAGACCCAATTCTGACGTTCTATAAATACATTGTGCAGTTGTTGTTCAGTAATACCTTTAATCACATTATTTATCCTAGTACGAAGTTCGATCAAATAAATGGATCACTCTCATTTCATACAAAACTTGATTAAATTACCTTTCTGACCATCTTTCACACATTGATTATATCACCTACAGAGCAGAAGTCATGAATAACTGAAACTGCACACGGACCTTATAATGCCCCTGTTTGTGTATGTACAAATATATATATATATATATATATATATATATATATATATATATATATATATATATATATATATATATATATATATATATATATATATATATAATTTTTTTCATGTCTTGTGTGTGTGTGTGTGTGTGAGTGTGCGTGCGTGCGTGTGTGTGTGTGTGAGAGACGACTGACTGATTAATGGTAACATGCTATCCATTTTTATTATATCCAACAGAGTGTATTGAACATTTATTTTCTTTTTTGTTCGTGCATGTAGTAAAAATAATAAAATGGGATTGCTAGATACTTGTCTCCCATTACTTATTTTAGAAAGTGAATTATTTGAATACATGTACATCGAACAACGAACAATTTCATCATCATCCTCCAGTTCCCACAGGAACATAGGCCTTCAACAAATGTGTGCCAAGTCGTACGGTCACGTGTCATCAGTTCAACGTCTGTCTGTGTCTTCTGCATCTCTTTCATTTCCATCTCTAGTTCTGTTCTCCTATTTCTAGACCCTGATGAAATATATATAAATACGAGGGGCGTTCAGAAAGTAATGCACCACATCGTTTTTCTCAGGAGCTGTTTATTCAAAAAGCATGAAATTTATATACAATATACATGGATATGTCATTTAAACATCGGTATTATTCAACGTAATCCCCATCAACTTGTACGGCTTTATGCCAGCGCGAAACAAGTGCATGTATTCCTAGCCCGTACCAGATTTTGTCTTGATCATGTAGCCATTTCTTCGCTGCATGAATCACTCCTTCATCATCTTCAAACCTTGTCCCACGGAGTGCATCTTTAAGTGGACCAAATAGATGAAAATCAGAGGTTGCCAAATCGGGACTATAGGGTGGATGGGGTAGTACAGTCCAACCCAATTTGGTGATTGCTTCCCGTGTTGCCCGACTTGTGTGAGGGCGCGCAATGTCGTGAAGGAGAAGCAGGTCTGCTGGATTCTTGTGCGGTCGAACTCTGCGAAAACGTTGATTTAGTTTTTTCAATGTCTTAATGTAAGCTTGCAAATTGATTGTCTCTCCTCTTGGCATAACGTCCACAAGAATCACACCTTCAATGTCCCAAAAGACAGTGATCATGACCTTTCCAGCTGAAGGAATTGTCTTGAATTTCTTTCTTCTTGGTGATTGCGGATGATGCCACTCCATTGACTGTCTTTTTGTCTCAAGTTCAAAATGATGTGCCCAGGTTTCGTCACCTGTAACGATCTTAGCCAAAACGTTCTCTCCATCAGCATTGAAACGCTCCAACAATTCAGAAGAAATTGCTTTCCTTTGCAATCGGTAGTCATTTGTGAGACTTCGAGGAACCCATCTTGCGCAAACCTTAGAAAATCCGAGAGTTTTTATAACTGCATTTGCACTACCAATGCTGACTGACAGCTGTAAGGCCAATTGTTGAGTAGTGATTCGCCTATCAGTAAGAATAATGCCCTCAGTGCATTTCAACATTTCTGCGTTGGTGGCTGTGGCAGGACGTCCACAGCGCGGCCGATCAAGCAGCTCCATATCTCCACTTCCTGATTCTTTGATTCTCTGAACCCAGCGACTGACTGTACTCCTGTCGACTGCAAAACTTCCATACACATCACATAGACTTTTGTGAATATTCACAACAGTTTCCTTCTCTGCAACGAGAAATTCTATCACAATTCGCTGTTTATAACGCAAGTTGCTAACACGCTGCATTTCAACGGTTTAGGGCAGCCGTATTATTTGGCCGGTTGTAGTGCAATTTGGTGCACACAATTGGCGCAAGCCATATTGTAAGTGTGCAAAATTTCATGCTTCTATCTTCATTATTAGCTGAGAAAAACGATGTGGTGCATTACTTTCTGAACGCCCCTCTTATTTCCATCGTTCGTTAGCTTGTTCAATCTCCACGTCTTTATTTGATCTCCCTCTATCTCTCTTACATTGGGGATTCCAGAACAAAAACTGCCTTGTGATGCTAACCTTATTTTTCCTTAATGTGTGTCCTATCCATCTTTAGCGTCTTCTCATTTCTTGTTCGATTGGCACTCGTCTGGTTGACGTCATCAGTTCCACACTACTAACGATTTCTGCAGTTGTGTTTTCTTCCAGTATAATCTTGTTATCGTTGCCTTTTGCATTTGTAAGCCATCAATAGCATTTGTACCTTTATTCCCTCCAACGCTGTATTGCTGTGTATATCTACGATTCTATTTCATGCAGTTGTGTTTCTTCCAGTATAATCTTGTTATCGTTGCCTGCATTTAATCACATTACCTTTATTTTCGCTGGCTGTGTTTTATAACAGCTTTATGCAGCTCTAAAAAGAATTTAAACGCCGCTTGGTTTTGTGTACAATTAAGTTAATAAATCTATTTCGCTATGGAGACAAACACTTTCTCATTACATAGACGGAACAGGTTTGTTAATAAAATATTTGGATCATTATAACCTTGGCTAATGCTTGGTATCGTCCACTGCTAATATTTGGTAACATTTGTTAACTTTTGTTAATATTTGGTAATGTCCATGGTTATTACTTGGTATTGTCCTTTGCTAATGTTTTATTGTGTCCTTGGCGACCGCTTAAACAACTATTTAGTATTACTTATTACAGTTATATGGTATTGTCCATTTCACTTACTAGGTATTGTCCATACGACTACCTGATATTGTCCATACGACTACCTGGTATTGTCCACTACACCTTCTTCGTACACTCAGTCTCGGATGTGCGCGATGGTTCGGTTCTTCAGAAACTTCTCGTATGCTAAATTCGCGTAAATGAAGCTTAAGAAGCTGTTGGAAATGATGGGTTAGGATCCAATCTCGGATAGAGCATCATTACTGTACGTTTGTGACGGTATTGCCTCCACTGCTATGCAGTAGTGGTCCAACAATGACCAAAACTCAAGAGTATCTAATATAGGCTTCAATGGAGTCAATTTGTAAACAAGATTACTCTTGGCAGAAATGTAGATAGAAGAGTAGTAAAGCTTCTATCACATGGGAGTCTTCACAAGAAATTCAGGTAAGCGAAAACAATGCTGGCCGTCGCTAAGCACGTTAATTCTGTAACCTGCCGACCACTTTTGTGAAGAATTCAAGCACTTATTTATCAGTTCGTTAAGCCCACACCCCTGATTTACTCAGTGGTTCTCTTATTCAAGTATAGCTCTGTTTAAAATGTGTGTAGTAATTGACTGAGACAAACATGCAGTAACTTTAAAATGATCAAATCGAAGTTAATTTTGTAACATTTCAAAAAACAAAAATTTAATAATCACTTTAGTTTTAACAGTTTGAAAATAATTTGAATAGTTATGGATAAAGAAAAGCTATCATCCTCCTATTTGAGGATTGCAAAAAGGGTAAGAAAGTTCAGATGACAGCATATATTTGAACTTCGCTGCCAATGACGGTTCTGTCTTTTCACACTGATCACTCGTCTCTGGTCAAGGTTGTCCGGTGTAGCGTAGCTCGTCTCCCAGAATCTTCAAGGAAAGTCTACACAGTGTGTCCTGTGTCTTAAAGCGTAAGCCACTGATCCCGTCTTGTTCCAGACATAGTACGTTCTGCTGGTACCACCAATAACTGATAGAAGAATAGAAAAGAACGCTCTTCTGAGTATGGCGTTCTCCGACACAGTTATGTGTTCCCCCTCTTCTATTTCACCATCCCACTTAACTCAGAGTTTACCCTCGATGAGAATTAAATTTAATCCCTCGAGATAAAACTTCCTTTATATTTAAACTGAATAGCTTTATCTTTACATTGCATTTAAATGAAAAAGGTTAAACGTACAGACATAATATGTTTTACATTTACATCTCCACTGTTTGAAAAGTGTTCACTATAAATTCATTCGTGTTTCATTTACATTTACACTTGTGGAAAAGTTTGAAACTTCTATTAATTAAAATGAATATTTTCCCATTGGCATTTACACTGATTTAAAGCGTGAAACCTTACATTAATTTTAAAGTGAATATGTTTATAGGCACATTTACACTGCTTTGCTTTCAAAATGTAAGTCTTATGCTTAGAATGGACATCATTTCTTTTCATCTTTCCCTCCCTGCTCCATAGGGAACCTGGAACTACGTTATGCTTTTAGTTCTCTTTACGAAACTATCAATAAAACAATCACCAGCCCGTGCAGTGGTGGTTCATGAATCATCATTTTATACGCTGAGGTTGCCAGCCTCAAATGACTGACATCCAATAGCGAGTTTCACACAATAAAATTCACATGGTAAAATATACATATATATGTTAGTTAACATGTTAGTAATAAAATATGAAATGTAAATCCAACTTACGCCAATCCTGGCTACAGACTTGTGGCACAGATGAATAAAAGAGACGAATCTTCTCTTACGCGGGTCTGGGATTTCATTGAATTTTACAATAGATTGTCCCTTCTGACTCCGTGTTTTTTTTTCAGTTTTCCTAGTTCCGTTGTTCCTTATTAAATGTAGAGATTTCCTATGCTTTTTAAGTCTTATCTGGTTCTCCAATAAAAGGTCCGGATAACAATTAGGAATTATGAATCTATTTTTCTCTCTGGCGAAGGTCTGGTGTTGTCTTGGCGAGCGTGTAAATTACAGAGAAATAAAACTGTGAAATTGTCAGCCTATATTCCCTCCAGAGATGTTATGAATCTAATCAGAAAGATCCAATCATTTCAAATCTTGCAGGATAGGCTGTGATATTTCAAAACAGTCCCACGTGAAATAAGGTACTGTTACGTGCAGTCTTTGATATCTTACAATATTATACATTGGTATACTTGTTATGTTCGCAAATATTTTGTAAACAAAATAGTGCTTAAGGAAAAGTCATTATTGAGTTACTTCCCTTGAAAGTTGTGTCGGCTCTTTCGATCGAACTCCGCGGATGAGTCCAGTTTTCTGCGATTTATTCTTCGTTTGGGTAGTAATAGATTGTTCTTGCTTCAGAATATCTATGGCCTGAATTTATGTGTATTGTTTGTCTGAGTAGGACGAGTCTGTCTTATATCTGTATATCTTTACATATCTAAGTCGAACTATATGTTCTGTTGTCTCTAGAGAGGTCAAAGGCTATTCGGCGGATGTGTCGCTAGAGTGTGGTGTGATTTGGCTTCGTCCTGATAGGGACTGTGTTTTCTATGTCGGCTTGTCGCCGGGGAAAAAGTGATCTCAGTATTTGTGGGGAAAGTGATAGTCGTCTAGACCTATCGTGTATGCTTTACCCCAGTGTTTATTCGTATTGCCAAGGAATGGCAGAATCATATTTCTGATACCAAGGTAATAATAGATACTCTTATGAACTCTCGTACGAAGCCACCATTTTCGATAGGTACGATTTGAATGTCTAAGAGAATATATTTGACTCGATGAAAACGACTTCGATTCCTAGCAGCACTATATCCTGTAGAATGCAGTCAATTGTTCATGATCAAATCTACAGAGCAATGAAAGATTTAATGAATGACTAACTTTAGGACAGATTCATTATCTGTATCCAAACGTGAGTGACAGCTCACGAGTGAAGCCATCTTGGAACCAAAACATGTAGTGACTTTCAAGAAGAGAAAAGGGATGCCCGTATTATCGCTTGATTAGTCCAGAGATCACTGCTACACATGAGAACCCATTGCTAGCGGTTCAATATTATTATATGAAAAAAACTGTGCTGAACCTTATGTCAAAGAATCTTCGCTAGACGAGATGAGGTAGAAGCCATCTTGGATATTGTTTATAATCTGACGTGCTTTGTCAGTAAACTCAGTTGATATATATATATATATATATGGGCAATACTGAGGGCTTGGCTACTGACAGTCCATTATAATATTATTCTACATGAGTGCCCATGTAACATAACATTGCAAGACCAGTTATCCACTGTACCATGATGTATTATGCCAACCTGTGATTTGTCACTATCTGTGCTGTCGAGTGTGTACGTCCAATTAAACTTTAGTAAAGGTACACAGTCGTTGGTGTCGATGACTTCCAGCCATACATGAGTGTGAGAAAAGAACATTTGTCAACACCACGAACTCTTCCTATCATTCGCACATTATACACTCCATCTATGTCTACACACCACTGCGTAGGTCAAGTTGACATTCCATACTCGAACCACGAGCAACACAACAACACAGTATTTAACTCTGGTGATGTTCGAGCGAGCTTCAGATTTCCCAGCATGTCTCTTGCTCAGGGCAAGGGTCTTGTATTAAGAGTTTATCAACCGTTGATGCTGACCTTTGTCTTCCAGCACACACCCATCATTAACACAACTGATTGCTGGGATTGTAGCACTGGTTTGTGTACACTACAGTGGAGCAAACAACACCTTACTTTATCAACTGGTGGACCAGCTTTCTGGGTTTGACCTCGCAGAAGTTCAGAAGTCAACAGATTACCGATACCAGACCGTTTCCTGTGGCTGATACGACACACTTGCAGTATTGGTTTGCTATTTGTCAACACTTCGTCACGTGACCTGTCAAGTGAATGCAGTATGTAGGTCAGCGTTGTTGACATTTTTACATTAGACATTACAGAGTTTCACAGAACAGTTGGATCAATTCTTGTCAATATTAACAGGAAGACAGTATTAGTGAACTAAGAAGTCCTATTTTCATCGATGGATCTTCTTGTTTTTCTGTAGATGAACTTTAATATTTAAGGCCAGAATGTTTAATTGAATAAAGTGGCAGTTTGTTTGTTTTCATAAAAATAACTTTGCCATTACTGTAAGACTGAGCCTATTTTGCAACACATACTATCATACACATAATTTATATATATTTATGTTTACATGTTATTTGTTTGTATAGTATGTTAGTTTCTATGTCAGCGGGTTGTGTTTAAGGTTGGGCGGCGTCCTCACAACAGAATATCCCACGTCATAGAGGGTCCGTTGTGGGCGTTTTCTATAGGTGCAATTTTCTTGATTGAAAATTTGCTGCGACAACTGTTGCTTTTGTGTTAGCTGTGAAGTCTGTAATTATTGTTATTTTTGTAATATTTCTTTGTTCTTTAGTTTTGTTTTGATTTGTTTGTAATTTGTTGGTCTAACCTTTTCTATTTTTCAGTTCTATTCACAATTTATATTCATATATTGTGACGTCATTTGTGTTGTTATTCTTTGCAGACTCAGTGATTATTTTCATTGATTTCCCTATTTGATTTATTTTGATTTCTGCAAACGTTCTTGTATTGTCAGTCCTATTTGTACTTTATGTATTCTGTTGGTTGACATATGTTTTATATAGGTATTTTTCATAAGACACAATTGCCTGTGCACTGCACTTGGATTATGGTATAAACCAGTACCTGATTATTATTACTATTATACAAGACCTTATTAAGGCTTGTGACCCACTGATATTGGGATAGTATACTGATTAATCAAGTCATTAAGAACTTGTGGTATTATTATTGGTTCAGGTGATTAGTATTATTGTTAGACATCATGTCTACATTAGAATACTTCATTACACAAGGGAAAGCCCTTGATAAGACTGGTCAACAATTAGAACAATGGGCTGTTGCTCAATATGACAAAGCATTAGCTGCAGAAGAAAGAAAAACTATGGCTGAAGAGAAAAGATTAGAAAGAGAAGCTGAGGCTGCTGCTGAACAAAAGAAATTGCAGATGCAGGTGGAGGAAAGGAGATTTGAAGCTGAACAAAAAAAATTAGAAAGAGAAGCTGCAGCTGAACAAAAAAGATTAGACAGGGAAGCTGAACAAAAAAGATTAGACAGTGAAGCTGAACAAAAAAGATTAGACAGGGAAGCTGAACAAAAAAGATTAGACAGGGAGGCTGAACAAAAAAGATTAGATGCTGAAGAGAAAAAAGCAATAAGAGAACATGAATTTGAGTTAGAGAAATTGAGATTGACAAGTATGAGTAATGTTAATCAGGCTAGTGGTAATGGTAAACCTTCTACTTACAAGGTTAAGGTTCCACCGTTCAATCAGTCCAGTGACGATATTACATTCTGGCTGGATAGATTTGAACGTTCTTGTCGTACACATAATGTGGATAAATCACAATACGCTAATCAATTATCAGAAAACTTGAAAGGTGAATCTTTGACTAGATTATGCCTTGTAGGAGAAGCAGATAAGGATAATTATGATGTCATTAGGGCGGCTTTGATAAAAAAATATCAGCTAAGTGAGGAAGGCTATCGCCTTTTATTTAAAACGATGGTGCCTGAGACGGGTGTAGAATTCTCAGAATTCACTGCAAAGGCACGTCTCACAGTTGATCGTTGGATTGAGCTTTCCAAAACAGAAAAAACGTATGAAGGACTTATGGATTTGTTGCTCAGAGATAAGATTATGTCATGTGTGAACAAACCTTTCCTTGAATTTATACATGAGCGTAAACCCAAATCTCTAAAAGAAATGGAAGAATATTGTTCCCAATATGTCACTGCACACCCCGACGTGACTTTTGGCAATACTAAGATTAAGGAGAGTATGCCAGTTGCTTCAGCAACACCATACAATCCCAATTATTCACACAGATTTCAGGGTCCTCAAAACAGATTTGATAAAAAAGGTAACCATAATAGTTATCAAAACCAAGGTAACCAATCATTTCAGGGTTCTTCTTCAAAGAACTGGAGACGAGCTGATAGCTCTCGACACAGGGGTGGTCATAATTATAGGAATTTCCGTAGAGGAAGTAATTATAGAAACTATCAGGGTTATCCGTCTTGGAGTCAACAAGATCATAATTACAGAGATACTCATTATAATGAATATGATAATGGTAACCAAGGGAACTATGACTCAAACCCAAATAGGGGTTACAATAGAGGTAACAATAACTACAGAGGTGATAATAACCGAGGTAGATCTCAATACAAAAGACATAAACCACATTTTCAGGCAAACTCTGCACAACAAGAGTCCAATGAAGCCTATAAACAGAGTAAAGATAATAATGATGCTAGTAATATGGCATGTGCCGCTTTTGATTTTGGGAGAGCATCTCAGTGCCCCCAATGCAAAACGTTATTTGAGCCAACCACAGTGTCTACTTTAAGCTGTGGCCATCCTCTTCCTGCTCTTCCGGCATCAGTCGCGCATGATGGAAGAGGTTCTCTTGTCTTACATAAGGGTTTAGTGAATAACAATCCAGTCTCTGTGCTATTTGATTCTGGATGCACCACAATTGGTGTTAGGCAGTCACTCGTAGATCCTTCCCGTGCCACTGGACAAGTAGTCAAATGTGTAACATTTGGCGGCACATTAGAGAAATACTCTACTGCTATCATTAGGATTGCTACTCCTTTCTTTACAGGAGATGTACACGCATGTCTTCTTCCGAATCCGATCGCTGACCTCATCATCGGTCGCATTCATGGAGTCAAAGAATGCACTCCGCAACAAATTTCCACGTGGGAAAGGCAAAACATGCAGATTGCTAACGCTGTAGTCACTAGAGCTCAGGCTCTTAATATGCCTCAAACTTCATCTACTGAAGATAATGAAGTGCATAACCAAGATAATCCCTTGGTAATTTCTCGTGACTCGTTTATAAAACAGCAAGAAGATGATCCCACTCTGAAGAAATTCTTCATTCTTGCAACTAAAGGTGATCCGAATAAAGACACAAGTCGTAAATCGTGGATTACAAAGAAGAATGGCGTACTTGTACGTATGGTTCAAGACTCCATTACGTCAAGTCATTCTCAAATCCTGGTTCCCAAGAATTTGAGAGTTAAAATTTTGCAGCACGCTCACGACTCTCAGTGTGCTGGACACATGGGTTTTTCCCGTACTAAGTCAAGAGTCCTTGCGGCTTTCTTTTGGCCATTGGTAAACAAGGACATACGGATTTATTGTCGATCTTGTAAAGTATGTCAGGAAGTTAAATCCAAAGGTCCACGGCATGCTGCACCCATTCAGGCGGCGGACATTCCTATTCGGCCGTTCCAAAAAAATGGCCATAGACATAATTGGTCCATTTAAGATCAAGTCTGCCAGAGGACATCAGTTTATCTTGACGTGTGTTGATATGTGCACACGTTGGCCAGAGGCTATTCCTCTGAAGAGCATTACTACTGCTGATATTGCAGATGCTCTTTGGCTTATATTTTCTCGTCTGGGGTTCCCCGGAGAGATATTGTCAGACCATGGCACCCAACTAATATCAGATACCATGTCTCAAGTAATGTCTACTCTGCAGATAGATAGATCTTTAAGTAGTATCTACCATCCAATGTCTAATGGTATGGTCGAACGCCTTAATAGAACACTTAAAAACTTACTGGGGAAGATAACTGAGGATCATCCTCAAGACTGGGACAGAGTTTTACCTGCGGCCCTCTTCGCTTACAGAGAGGTACCCAATGAACATACAGGATTTTCTCCCTTTGAACTCGTCTTTGGCGCGCGTCCGCGTGGCCCTATGTCGTTGCTTCACGATCTCATTACATCTGACAATATTGACGATGACACAAAGTCATCCTACGAATATGTCATCGCGTTGAGACAAAAAATTATCGAAGCATGCAAATTAGCAACTTCTTCTTCTGAATTTGCGAAACAGAAGGCAAGGCAATTTGCCAATAAGAAGAGATGCTTACGACAACTTTGTCCTGGTGACAAAGCATTTGTATTACTACCTTGTAGGGAAAACAGATTACTTATTTCTTGGAAAGGTCCGTACGATATAATATCGAAAATTTCCGATGTCGACTATATTGTCGATATTGATGGGAAGCATAAAACCTTCCACATCAATATGCTTACGGAATTCCATGAACGTCCGGATTATTTGCAACCCATTTTCCAAGCAACGGACAATTCTCCAGTACCACATGGTCATTACTCATCACTGTCCGTGATACAGGATGAGGAAACAAGTTTTTCAGATGTAAATCTTCCTCTTCCAATGATCCCACTTCATTCTAGTGAATCATGGAAGAACGTTACTGTCTCTCCTGATTTGTCTCTAGGAGAACAGCGACAAGTTTCAACTATGTTGCAAACATTTCAGGATGTACTCACTGACATCCCTGGACAAACGCATGTCATTGAACATGACATTGTTCTAACTGACCATACTCCTATTAGGGTTAGACCTTATCCTATACCTATACATTTTCAAGCACAGGTCGAGAAAGAGTTGGATGAGATGATAGATTTGAAAATAATCGAACCATCCACCTCTGCATATTCTTCGCCGATGGTTATTGTTCGTAAAAAAGACAATAACATACGTCTTTGCGTTGACTATCGAAAATTGAATCAAGTAACGAAGTTCGATGCCGAACCTATGCCTTTACTGGAAGAGCTACTTACTCGACTCTCCAAATCTCATTTTTTCACTAAACTTGATTTGTCTAAAGGATATTGGCAAGTTCCTTTATCTGAACGCGCCAAACCTCTCACGGCTTTTTCAACACCTAGAGGTTTGTTCCAATGGAATTTTATGCCTTTCGGTCTTATGAACGCACCAGCTACATTCGTACGCATGATGCGCCGAATCCTATCTTATCGGTCAGATGTCATTGCATATCTAGACGACATCTGTCTTTTCAGCGATACTTGGGAAGATCACTATTCAGGGTTAGATGAATTGCTGTCTACTTTGCGTGAGCACAACCTGACAGCGAAACCCTCTAAAGCCTATATTGGTTTTAGCGAAATTTCTTTCCTAGGCCACCGAGTTGGTCATGGTTTCCTAAAGACAGAGGACCATAATACTAGTAAGATACTTAACATCTCAATCCCTAAGACTAAAAAACAGGTGAGAAGTCTGTTAGGTCTTATTCAATTTTATGGCAGATTCATTCAGAATCTATCCTCTATCATGGCACCTCTCTCAACACTTCTAAAGAAAGGTTCGCCTAATGTGGTCCACTGGTCTCAGGAATGCCAATGCTCTCTGGATAAGATTAAAACATTGTTTTCAACACCACCTATTTTAGTGCTACCTACTAAAGATAAGACATTCGTTCTTCGTAGTGACGCTTCATCCACTGGGATTGGAGCGGCACTAATGCAAGAGTACTCTGGAACTCTGCATCCTGTAATGTATATTTCCAGAAAACTTAATGCGGCAGAAAGGAATTATTCGGTTTTAGACCGTGAGCTATTAGCTATGGTTTGGTCGATCCTCAAACTACAGAGATTCCTTCTAGGCGCACATTTCATAGTAGAAACCGACCAAAAAGCTCTTACTGCTATACAGAGTAAGAATTTGAAGAGCTCGAGGTCTACTCGATATGCAATTGCTCTTCAACCTTTTCATTTCTCTGTGCGAGCTATTCGTGGATCAGATAATGTGATGGCAGACATTCTGTCAAGATGCCCACATGATTCCACATAACTATTAGGGCTTAGACTTCTTGATATGTCTAGTTCTATAGTAGTTCCTTTTCTATACCATGATAGATACACATTTGTAATTTAATAATATAATGATTGTATCACTACATAGCGGTTCATTGATGTTTATTCACCGCTGTGCTTTGATGATTTTTTCTTCATAAATCATAAATTTAAGATATCTAATACGAAATGATGATATGAATTTTTTAGGCATTGTGTAATTGCCAGAATTGTATTATACTTTGATGACACCTTCCTGGAAAAATATACTTGTAGAGAAATAATTTCTCTCAGTTTATGAGACACATTCTCACCAGTCGCTCCATAAGTCGACTTAGCCTCATATTAGGCGTTATAGGTATTCCTGATATTTTCATCTGCGCATTATTCATGCGTTGTGAGCCTATTGTACGTTGCTCCTAGATGTATTTCAAAAAAAAAAAAAAAATGTTCCATTTTTTTTTTCCCGGGAGGTGTGGTAAGACTGTTACGTGCAGTCTTTGATATCTTACAATATTATACATTGGTATACTTGTTATGTTCGCAAATATTTTGTAAACAAAATAGTGCTTAAGGAAAAGTCATTATTGAGTTACTTCCCTTGAAAGTTGTGTCGGCTCTTTCGATCGAACTCCGCGGATGAATCCAGTTTTCTGCGATTTATTCTTCGTTTGGGTAGTAATAGATTGTTCTTGCTTCAGAATATCTATGGCCTGAATTTATGTGTATTGTTTGTCTGAGTAGGACGAGTCTGTCTTATATCTGTATATCTTTACATATCTAAGTCGAACTATATGTTCTGTTGTCTCTAGAGAGGTCAAAGGCTATTCGGCGGATGTGTCGCTAGAGTGTGGTGTGATTTGGCTTCGTCCTGATAGGGACTGTGTTTTCTATGTCGGCTTGTCGCCGGGGAAAAAGTGATCTCAGTATTTGTGGGGAAAGTGATAGTCGTCTAGACCTATCGTGTATGCTTTACCCCAGTGTTTATTCGTATTGCCAAGGAATGGCAGAATCATATTTCTGATACCAAGGTAATAATAGACACTCTTATGAACTCTCGTACGAAGCCACCATTTTCGATAGGTACGATTTGAATGTCTAAGAGAATATATTTGACTCGATGAAAACGACTTCGATTCCTAGCAGCACTATATCCTGTAGAATGCAGTCAATTGTTCATGATCAAATCTACAGAGCAATGAAAGATTTAATGAATGACTAACTTTAGGACAGATTCATTATCTGTATCCAAACGTGAGTGACAGCTCACGAGTGAAGCCATCTTGGAACCAAAACATGTAGTGACTTTCAAGAAGAGAAAAGGGATGCCCGTATTATCGCTTGATTAGTCCAGAGATCACTGCTACACATGAGAACCCATTGCTAGCGGTTCAATATTATTATATGAAAAAAAAACTGTGCTGAACCTTATGTCAAAGAATCTTCGCTAGACGAGATGAGGTAGAAGCCATCTTGGATATTGTTTATAATCTGACGTGCTTTGTCAGTAAACTCAGTTGATATATATATATATGGGCAATACTGAGGGCTTGGCTACTGACAGTCCATTATAATATTATTCTACATGAGTGCCCATGTAACATAACATTGCAAGACCAGTTATCCACTGTACCATGATGTATTATGCCAACCTGTGATTTGTCACTATCTGTGCTGTCGAGTGTGTACGTCCAATTAAACTTTAGTAAAGGTACACAGTCGTTGGTGTCGATGACTTCCAGCCATACATGAGTGTGAGAAAAGAACATTTGTCAACACCACGAACTCTTCCTATCATTCGCACATTATACACTCCATCTATGTCTACACACCACTGCGTAGGTCAAGTTGACATTCCATACTCGAACCACGAGCAACACAACAACACAGTATTTAACTCTGGTGATGTTCGAGCGAGCTTCAGATTTCCCAGCATGTCTCTTGCTCAGGGCAAGGGTCTTGTATTAAGATTATATCAACCGTTGATGCTGACCTTTGTCTTCCAGCACACACCCATCATTAACACCACTGATTGCTGGGATTGTAGCACTGGTTTGTGTACACTACAGTGGAGCAAACAACACCTTACTTTAGACAGAAAAGTGCGATAATTGACAGCACCTAATAAAAATCAGTACCACAAATGTATTGACACTGCCGGAGAGAACCAAAGATCGGTAGAGGTCGCCCCGTTTCGTCACAACGTTTTTACTTACTAATATTATGTAAATATGCAAGGCAACGCACATCAAAAGTTACTACAAGTTTTTTAAATGAATAAGTTTATTTTTGCATAATACTGCCCTAATTTGATAAGTTATAATTGTAACCATGTTATATGAATGTTATTTAACAATCACACACACCTAATTAGAGCCAGAATCTTTATCAGTATCCATCGCAGAAGCGCGTGCTGTTCTTGAAGGTCCTGGCTGATTGTCTGGGTCGTCTACCAAAGATGCTGAAAATTGAGATTCTGAAAGTTGAGAAAACTGCGCGACCAACTCATGAACTCCGATAGATGTGGTTGTCTTGCCATTTTCCTCTTCTCCGCCAATATCAAGTTATATGGGAACTACTGCAGTAAAGAAGTTTAATCTCATCAGAGGTTCATGGTCATAGTTGGCGTCAAAGTTCTGCAATTAAGCGATGCTATCTTCAGACTTCTTCATCACCTTCTGCAGGTTAGGAATTGTCAATACGTCCGCCAGCGCAAGTCCCTGTCCTTCATCATCCTCTGGCATGCTGTTCACTGTCTCATGTTCCACAAGTTCGTTGACAGAAAATTTCTGTGTATGGGAATTTAATAATTCCATGATGTCATCAGGCTGAATATTATCAAAGCCAGCACGACCAAGCCGTCTACCATGATCTACCAATTCATCGATGTCATCCTCGTCTTCGGCACGGCATTCTACTATTGCATTCTTTAACACACTTTCGTTCATACCAGCATCCATCATGGCTTCATTAATTGCCACCCATGCAGTCTGAATATTGGTGAGAGCATCCATGATGGTGCAAGACTTCCAGAAGTCACGGAGTAATTACGCGCAGCTCAGGATTGACCACTACAACAAACATCACAATAAAGGTCCGCTTTAGGTACAGCTTCTTAAATATGGAGATGATTCCCTGGTCCATCAGCTGTGTCAAAAACGTACCATTAGGAGGCAGAAACATAACCTTCACGCTTTCATTGAGATTCATGATAAATAGTAGATGATTTGAGGCACTGTCAGTCAATAATAATGCCTTGTATATGCGATGACATTCCTTGTTGCAGTAATTCTGTCTGCAAGAGTCCTTAGGTGAGCCCTCAAATATTATTCCTGCCATCCATCCCCGATTATTTGATTTCCAGGGCACAAGGTAGACTGCACGTACTGATATTCCTTAATGGCCTTGGGTTCGAAAACTTATAGATCTGGCAAACAATGGAATGAATAATAAGAGATGTCTTTTAAATGACACTGTAGCGTAAATACCAAGCAAATTATGGTATGAAATTATTATTGAAGAAAACACACAATAGCTCCCTTAGTATTTATGCTACAGTGCACTTCAAAAGACATTACAAATTAGCGCACTCATTGCATTACCGTGTAGTATTTGTGAATAATTATGAAACAACAGAAATACAGTTTTGCATATGACTACCGATTGCAATACTTAACTCGCCTATAAATGAATTTTGTTTCGTATACATAAAATAAGGGGTTATTAAAAATGATCATTTTCTTTTTCACTCCCTGTGGAGCATAGAACCACCACAGCAGCTGGCCCCCTTACAAGAAAGCCTGCACTAAGCATTCACTTGTTCTTGCAGTTTTGGTTTCAGCAGCAAGTTATTTTACATGATGAAGTTGCAAGCCTCATGACCAACCTCCTACAGTTGCCTTGTACGACATGCATGAGGGAGTTATTAAAGATATCTTACGCATTATTCAAACTTGCACGAATGGAGCTCACGCAAATGGGGGATGAGTGTAGTGTCCATGATTACTATTTCCTATTACCGTGTCTGCTACTTCGTAATAACTAAAGCTCAAACAGGGCTACTCTTTAATACAGCCTGTGACTAATACTTGATATTGCCTGTGACTAATACTTGATATTGCCTGTGACTAATACTTGATATTGCCTGTGACTAATACTTGATATTGCCTGTGACTAATACTTGATATTGCCTGTGACTAATACTTGATATTGCCTGTGACTAATACTTGATATTGCCTGTGACTAATACTTGATATTGCCTATGACTAATACTTGATATTGCCTGTGACTACTTGATATTGCCTGTGACTACTTGATATTGCCTGTGACTAATACTTGATATTGCCTGTGACTAATACTTGATATTGCCTGTGACTAATACTTGATATTGCCTGTGACTAATACTTGATATTGCCTATGACTAATACTTGATATTGCCTGTGACTAATACTGGATATTGTCCGTGACTAATAATTGATTTTACCCATGACTAATACTTGATATTGCCTGTGACTAATACTGGATATTGCCTATGACTAATACTGGATATTGCCTATGACTAATACTTGATATTGCCTGTGACTAATACTGGATATTGCCTATGACTAATACTGGATATTGCCTATGACTAATACTGGATATTGCCTATGACTAATACTGGATATTGCCTATGACTAATACTTGATATTGCCTGTGACTGTCCTGTGACTAATAATTGGTATTGCCTATTAATACTGGATATTGCCTATGACTAATACTTGATATTGCCTATGACTAATACTGGATATTGCCCATGACTAATACTGGGCTACCTATGATAATACTGGTCCAATAATCTGACTAATACTTGATATTGTCCATGACTAATAATTGGTTTTGCCCATGACTAATACTTTATATTGTCCACGACTGATAACTGATATTGTCCATGATTAATACTTGATATTGTCCGTGACTAATAATTGGTATTGTCCATGACTAATACGTGATATGGTCCAAGGCTGATAACTGATATTGTCTATGACTAATACTTGATATTGTCCACGACTGATAACTGATATTGTCCATGACTAATACTTGATTTTGTCCACGACTGATAACTGATATTGTCCATGACTAATACTTGATTTTGTCCACGACTGATAACTGATATTGTCCATGACTAATACTTGATATTGCCCATAGCTGATAATTGTTAATGCCAATGACAGTTACTTGATATTATATATAACTAATACTTGTTATTGCCCGGGACTATTATTCGATACTGTCTACGACTATTTGTTAGTATTAGCCATGGCTACCTCGTAATCTTATTTAATGTGACTAGAATGATTTCTCCACGGCTGCTACTTTGCTTCTCAAGTAATCAACAGGGACCAAGCAAAAAAAGTTCATACACTGATTACATTTCTCATTACTTTAGTTGTCGTGTTTGATTTGCTGAAAGAAGTCTTGATTTGCCTATTTGTTTGAATATTTGCACTTTTCATTTGTCAGATTATATAGTTTATTATTTGGGACAGAAACAATTACAAGTGTGCCCGAATTAATTCCCTGGGTCTTTGATGATACAAAAGGATTGGTTCCTGGGTCTTTGATGATACAAAAGGAAAATAAATAGTCGTTTCTCCCGTAGGAGTTTTGTAATGATGCGATTAATGTCAGCCTACAGAAAACTATAATTGGCAGAGTGGTTAGAGCGAAGGTGCCGGTTTTGCAACTCAGTGGCGTGACGCTCCAGTTTCCCTAGTTGTAAATGAGTACTTGTCTTTGCTCTTGAGTTAGGGAAGGAATACGCAGGGAGCAAAGAAATTGGTCACCCCTACCTCTCAAAGCTTGACCTGGTACAGTGAAGTCTTCAACATTTAACCCCTCTACGGCAGTATCAGTTATAGGACTACATTTACACTTTTTTGAAACATAAAACTCCAATGAAAAAAACCCATTACGTGCAATTATTTCTTAATACGTCAGAGGCGGAACCACCAAAAAAAAAGAGTAAAGAAAGATATTTACCTATGTTAAAAAAAAATTGAACTCTACAAACACAAGCACAATGAAGGAATACAGACAAATTCCGGGTAAGAAAGAAAGCCAGTTCAGACACAAAAAGAGATGATGTCTCGAGATAATCCTGAAAAAGCGTCGTCGAAAATCCCACTCAACGCCAAGGAGTTTTCTAAATGTCTGCTTGAAATGTCAGGATAATTGCAAGAATGCAGATCAGATGAAATCACTTGCAGTTTCCATATCGAGGATGAACTGTACGGGATCACCAACATTAACTGCCTCCTGCCTTGATGGCACAATCTGATAGAATACTTTCTGTCCATCTCTTGATGTTACCCTTCCACGTATAATGCTGGAATCTGTGTACTCGTTTGCCTTCAGCCATGTCTTCTTGTGTGGTCTTAAGTTATGTCTATTTGACATGATCGATATAGTTTTTTATTAGCCCTATTCCGAAATTTGTTATTGTTACGAACGAGAGGAGAGCCATCAAAATAGCTTAATAAATAATCAAATACAAAATACACGGAGGAGCATTCAATGAAAGAATATAATTAGAAATGCTAATATTTTAGGGGTGGGGAGAATAGGGGAATAAAACTGCAACCAGAAATTAAACAGATTACATTAACATTGTGAATGTTTCATAATAATCATCATCAACTTAATATTTATCATCATCATAATCAGCAACATCATTCTCACTATCATCATCATATTTATCATCATCATCATTATATTCATCGTTATCATACTCATCATCACATCATTATCATCATATTCTTCATCATATTATTATTATCATCACATTCATCATTATGTTCATCATCATGTTTCTTATCATAAACATCATAATTCCTTTTACGCAAATTAAATCTACATGGAGCGGGAACCGTATCCCCCCCCTCCCCCCTTCCTTTATAGGAAGCTTGTGTCAAAACATGTGTTCTGGCAGTGGTGGTTACTCTTGCAAATTGTATCACGTGATGAGATTGCCAGCTGAATGCCCACTTGGCTCTAGTCGCATCTTACGACATGTCTGACATATAGTTCTATACTCCCTTTCTTTCCTCCCTCCCTCCCCGTCACGGAATTTCTCCCCTTACTCTACAGTGATGGTCCAATAATGGTCAAAATTCTGAGTATCTACTGAGGGTCTTAAAAGGTATCTACCTTTAGCTCACGATTACTCTTGGCTGGTATGTCAATTGAAGAAAGGTGCTTCGATTCTAGGGAGCCTCATAGGAATTTAAGAAACCAAGTCCTATGGCTGATAGGATCTAGGCCGTGTAAACTTTCTGTCTTCCCTGACCTTCTAATCTAGAAAGAGTTTTGTTCGTTTTGATGAGCCCCCAACTGATTTAACTCAGTAAAATATTACTTCAATAGCTCTCTTTATGTATATTTAAAATGACTGAGACATACAGGTGCAGTTCACTCAAAAAATAATCAAATTAACTATAAATGTGTATAAACACAGATAACAAATTTAATAATCAATCTTAATTAACATGGAAAAACAAATAAATGAAATTTAGCCTAAAAGGCTCATTATAGGCAATGGTCTTATGCTCTAAATTTTTTTGTTTAAGAGATCACTCGGCGTTTGTAAGTGTGTGCTTAGCTACCATTAAAACGCTGGTTTGTTTCTGCTCCAGCCGAGGTTGGTTCTTTGCAGGTTGTAAACTGGTTCACTCACTTCACTGGTTAAGTCTGGTGGATGTAACACGTCCCTCATAGTATCGTGGGATAATTACGAAGATGGTCCAGCGTCTTCAAGGCCCGTCTGATGTAGGTGTCTAGCTTTGATTGAAGGCCACTTATACCATTCACCTGTTCCACAGACTAGTATCACCAATTGGTACCACCGATTATTGTCATGAAACAAATATCCCTACAGAGTACTGGGTCTCCTGACACGAAAAATCAGATGTCCCTCCTTTTCATTCCACCATCCCATCTGCATCAGCACTTTACCCTCTCTGAGTATAAATGTTAATCCCAGTGAGCATAAAACACCCACTGCATTTGCATAAAACGTGTTTACTTATACATATGCACTGGTTGAAAAGATTAATACAATTATTATGTACATTATATATGTCGTCATCCACTCCCTGCTCTATATAGAACTTAGGACTACCTCTGCTTTTGGTTCTCTATGAGAAACCCGCATTAAGCAGTCACTAGCTCTTGCAGTGGCGGTTCATTAAACCATCATTCTATATGCTGAGGTTACCAGCCTCGTATGAACTTGGGGATCCACCAGCAATTATCACTTGTTAGTAGTGCAAAATATAGAATGATGAAATGTACAACTTACCCCAAATAACTTTTTGTGCAATACAGACTTCTTAGAGAAATAGTTTCGGCAACTTGGTTAAGATGTCTCTTACACTTGGTCTGGGGTAGTACTTTAACTAGAATGCCACTATGACTTCGCGTTCAGGTTCCTAGTATTCCGGGCCTTCCGTATTAATAAAGGAAAGGTTTTCTTGCTGTGTAATTTTTAGAACATGCTCAAAGACGTTGTTCGGTCCTTTAAAGTAGAATCCTGATTCTATTCCTTATTCTGGCTTGTCTGACTGTCTTCTAGACGAGTTGATTTAGCAGTGCCTTTGACTCAGAATGTGCTAGATTATAAGCCCACCCATCCACATTGCTACTATATGACAAGGCTCCTATAGCAATTAACTTGCGTACTTTGGTAGTGGCAATCCCCACTACCCTCCCTCGGTAAATTCTTGCGAGACACATAAAATGTTATTTTTTCGCAAGTCACTCCCATATAAGATCTGTTCTCTTCCGTTCGTTATCGATTATGTTTACAACCTACCACTTTATAGATCTATCAATGATAATAACTTTCCATATTGACAACTTATCGTAACTATTGCCTACCATAAATTTTCAGATCCAATCGAAAGTCAGTGATTACAGTAATCAATAAACATGGTCGATGAAGCCCAGACATGACGAGAATTGAAGGAAGAAAGAGTAAACAAGAAATCAAAAATCACAACTACTGAGAGAGGTGGGAAAAAAGAAAGGGAGGAGTACAGAATGAATTACAGGATGGCACAGGATATGTAACGAATGAGGTTATTTCGTCACATTCTCCCCCTCTCCTCCTCCACCTTCCCCCCCCCCCCCCGCCGGAAAAGTACACGGGGTATCCTAGTGCGAGAACTACAGTATTATGTAGATCGACAATCACTAACAAGGAAACCTCCAGATAATTGTAATAAAAGGAAAAGCATACGAACCTGTGAGAAGGTAAGACTGGCTGACACGAAATAGAATTGGGAATTCTCAGAGAGCGAGTCAGAAAATAAATCCAAGTAGAGGCATTTCTGGGGACACTTTATCTATGACCCATAGACCCAAAAATGTGTAAATATCTAAAGAATAAGAACGATTGATTGATTGATGGACGTGTTTTCATGAGAGAGATGGATTGATTGGAGTGTTTTCATGACATATCTATGTAGGCCTTGTAGAATTTGAGTGCTGAATGGCGCCATAATATATACGATTCCCAACCCCCTGGCACTGAAACATAGATGTGTCAAATGCCTGGAAGATACAGCGGCCTCTTGGAGATAGATTCCGCGCCGGTCGTGCTGGCATGTTTTCTTCTACGAGATAGAAAGAGATTTATGGCCTGTTGCGATCTCGTAGAGTTTGAGAACTCGGTGTGTCACTGACGTTCTTCCAGATCAAACTTTCACTTCAGTGGAACTCTTTAACACATGCACGCACACGTACATATACACAAATATGTAATCTATCTATCTATCTATCTATCTATCTATCTATCTATCTATCTATCTATCTATCTATCTATCTATCTATCTATCTATCTATCTATCTATCTATCTATCTATCTATCTATCTATCTAGTACAAACTCAGTTCCACCCGACATTCCTTTTATGACAGTTAATGAAGTGTATAACTATCTTATTGGCCTTAAGGATAATAGCTCATCAGGGCTTGACGGAATTAGTAATCGAATACTGCGTTACGCCGCACCAGCTATTAGTGATTCACTAACTTTTATATATAATCAATGTATTGCTAAAAGTTATTTTCCTTCAGCCTTTAAGATTGCCAAAGTATATCCTCTCTTCAAACCTGGCTCGTCAGATAACAGTAATCTTGGTAACTATAGACCTATTTCTCTTTTATCATCGCTTTCTAAACCACTAGAAAAACACATACATAAAGCAACACTACATTACCTAATTAGCAATGACTTGCTAATTGACAGTCAGTCAGGGTTTCGACAAAAGCATTCATGCCACACAGCTCTAACTAAGATGATAGACAACTTGCACCTAAACATAAATAACGATAACATATGTGGAGCAATCTTTGTAGACTTTAGGAAAGCATTTGATATGTTAGATCACGCTGTTTTAATAAGAAAATTAGAAACAATGAAAGTTAACTTTAAACTAGTGACATTACTTAAATCATTCCTGTCCGACAGACAGCAAGTAGTGTGGTACAATAACTCCTTGTCAAGCCCAACTATTATTGACACTGGTGTTCCTCAGGGTTCTATTCTCGGCCCTCTACTTTTTTCCATTTACATAAATGACCTTCCACTACACATCGAGCACTCATCCTGCGACCTATTTGCCGATGACTGTACCATTTATACTAGTGATAAAAGTTGCAACACGCTAGAAATATTATTACAAAGCGACACAGACAATCTTATTAAGTGGAGCAATGAAAACTGCATGCAAATAAATATCACTAAAACAAAATGTATGATAATATCAACTAGACAAAAATTACAAAACTCGCCGAAAACAACACTTCAGCTCTACATTGGAACCTCTTTAATTGAAAATGTAAATGAATATAAAACACTAGGACTCATAATTGACCAACATTTAAGTTGGAATTCGCATGTACAAGCACTGACCAAACAAACGGCACAAAAAGTTTACCAGTTAGCTAAAATCAAACATTTCCTAGATGAGGAGACACGAAAAATGTTCTATACATCCCAGATACAAACACATCTAGACTATTGTTCCACAATTTGGGATGGCTGCACCATGTCCAACACTAAAAGACTCTTTTCATTACAAAAAACGTGCAGTGCGCCTAATTTCAGACAAAAACCTCACACAGTGTGTAGACGCATATACATATCTTAACATATTACCACTAAGAAAGCGCCTTCTCTTCAACAAAGCCAAATTTATTCACAAAATCTTGTCACAGAATGCTCAACGTATCTGTGGCCTATTTTCAAATACAGCGGAAGACGCAGTCAACGCTTAAATAAATTACACATGCCCAAGCCTAGGCTCGACTTATTCAAGAAAAGTTTAGCTTTTTCTGCTGCTCATCTGTGGAATACTCTTCCACACGACTTAAAAATTACTCTTAGTCCATATTCATTCAATCACAGACTTTTCAAATACATCATGAGTGCAGATTATATGCCACCCTAATTTCGTTATGTTCTTAAATAATTACGCTGTCACCTCAGGGGCGCATTCCCATAGTCAGTTATGACTGAAGGGGCTATTATTATTATTATTATTATTATTACATAACATCATATGTAGGTTTCAAAGTTAATTTTGTCCTGTTTAGTATAAATTATGATACGCATCTGTAAATTTGTGTAACTGTTATTGTACTGTTACAATGTTGGGATTTTATTTTATTGTACTTTCTTGTTATTTTATTATTTAAGTAACATTTAGGATACGTGTGAGAATAAATAGATTAACTATGGAAGAAGAGAGAAAGGAAGGGCAGAATGTTAGACGGGCCTGCGTGACCAATTCTAAACCCTTTGAAAATAAAGTTCGTTCGTTCGTTCTATCTATCTATCTATCTATCTATCTATCTATCTATCTATCTATCTATCTATCTATCTATCTATCTATCTATCTATCTATCTATCTATCTATCTATCTATCTATCTATCTATCTATCTATCTATCTCTGATAATGTTTGTACTTTTCAACATATGTTATGTCATGCTTATAAGTAATTAATGTTAATATGAGTGTGCTATATTATTATTTTACTTTACAACGTTGAATTCCTTGAATTTGATATGTAAAATGCATATGAGAATAAATGAATTCAGTATGAAAGGTGAGAGAAAGGAAGGGCAGAATGTCAGACGGGCCTGCGTGCCCAATTCTCAACCCTTTGAAAATAAAGTTCGTTCGTTCGTTCGTTTATCTATTTATCTATCTATTTATCTATGTATCTATCTATCTATCTATCTATCTATCTATCTATCTATCTATCTATCTATCTATCTATCTATCTATCTATCTGTCTGTCTATCTGTCTGTCTGTCTGTCTGTCTGCCTGCCTGCCTGCCTGTCTGTCTGTCTGTCTGTCTATCTATCTATCTATCTATCTATCACTATTTCTATGTATGACATTGTGTCTGTCTCTCTGTATATCTGTCCATCATCCGTCTATCTGTCTATATATTCATCTGCCTATCTATCTTTATATCTTCGTGACATCTATCAGTTTGTGTGTTCACTACTCTATGTGTGTGTGTGTGAGGTATATCTGAGAAAAGAACTACGGTAATGACAGTAAACGATACACATGTCAAAGTTTAGATCAAGTTGAAAGCAAGGTAACCCAAAAATTATTTTTTTTTAACGGGGTTACCTGGATTCTAAGCGAACAAACGTTAATACAACGGCCCTTGTCCAGGATTAAAGAAGGAAAGCGACAAAATCACACTCAGATATAAACAAACGTGTCTCAGCTTGACACGACAATGTTACACTCACACATGACCAGAAACATCACAACTTTACATTACAATGTTACACTCACACGTGACCAGAAACATCACAGCTTTACATTACAATGTTACACTCACACGTGACCAGAAATATCACAACTTTACATTACAATGTTACACTCACGCATGACCAGAAACATCACAACATGACACGACATTGTTACACTTACGCTTACTTACTTGGTCGTTCCCCTTCTACCGTGACGTGTAGAGGTTTGGAAGAGAGAACGCCAGACTATCCTATCGGCTATCTTCCTCCTGGCCTGGTTCTATTCTAGTCCTCGGTCTTTCAGAGATTGTCTAATGTTGTCCTCCCAGCGGACTCTGGGTCGTCCTGGAGGTCTGGATCCCTGGCTCTTAGTTTCCCATACTTGTCGTGGTAGCCGATCTTCTCCCATTCTGCAGACATGGCCAAACCATCTTAGTTGGGACTGTTCTACTTGGGTCTGCAGGGGGTGGGATTTTATTCCTTAACGTATCGTCTGGTTGCGGACCATGTCTCTTCTTGTTACTCCAACCACCTTCCTCAAATACCTCATTTCTGAGGTCTGGATCAGGTTTTTGTGGGTTGTAGTCATTGCCCATGACTCGCCCATGTTTCTGGTCGTGTGTGAGTGCAACCCTCCACCATGCAAAGGCACAACAGGCCAATCACCTGTTAGCTTTAAATCACGATTACGAGCAATACAAGAGAGAAAACTGGACTGATTCTAAAGACGACGAACTGGAACGGACTACGGACTACGGACTACGACTACAAAAAAATCTAAAATGATAATTTTGTTGCTTGTAGTTTTATTTGCTATCATATATTAAGAACATATATTTTATCACTTTCTTTCTTTCTTTGGTTTTTCGTTGACTTTTCTATTTATAACGGCGTAGAATTATTTTTGAAAATTTTGGAATGACGAGGAGTTTTAACATGTTTTGATACTTGTATGTTTATGTATGTCTGGCATCTCACATACGTCAGTGTCTTTTCTCGTGACAGCGCAAGAATTCAGGAGGTAAGAAAATAGATATAGCTAGCAGACAAGACATGATTAATATATCTTCTCGACTGCTTCTTCAACTTTGCGAGTTCTATTTCGACCTATTTTGTTCGTCTGTATCTTTGATGGTCTCGCCACTTTAAATTACCCAGCTCTTCCAAATCCCTTATGTCATCATCCTTATCGCCGTCGTCCTCGTGATCATTGTCGTCGTCTGCGCCGCCGTCATCATCAATAATCATTTCCTCTTTAGCTCACTATGGAACATAGATCCACCAGCTCAGATGGTTCCCATGCAGGAATTCTGCATCAAAGCATACATTTTACATGATAAGATTGATAGCCTCACAATCAACCTTACATTACAGAGGTTTTCAAACTTTTTTGGTCCGCGGCTCCCTTGACCTGTGCATAAATCACCGCGGCTCCTCTCTATACTACAAAGACCTATATTTATTGATGGACTTTGGCTCATAATATCGAGCCCAACATTTTTCCCAAGCCACCGCGACGCCCTAAGCCGAGGGCCGCGACGCCCCTGGGAGCCGCGACGCACAGTTTGAAAACCTCTGTTATATTAGATGCCTCTTACTTCACACCTTATGGGCAAGTGGGCCTATTCTTTCGTCGTCTTCTCAGAGACAACCGGTAAATTCAAGTCGCTCGTCTATATCGCTGTCAAAAATAGACATATCCGAGGAGGAACGAACCCAGACAATCTTCAAGTATGCACATTTATGTGTGCACTAGGTTAATTTTTTTTAAAATGTCCAAAAACTGGGTCACTGTAACCCGCACGTGAAAATTGCCATTATTGCTGCAAAAACTCGTGGTTTTTGCAACACGCCCCACTAGTTCAAAAGGTGAAAAAGTGAGTTGAATTTCTTTTTGTTAGTAAGTCACACATTATTAAAAAAACACTTGACTGATCTTTTCCACGGATGAATCAACTTTTTTTGGTCCATAGTGGAGTTTTTCTTGGTGGCCCTTAACTTTTGTCCAGTAGTATATATAGTCAGGACACAGGCTACCAAGGTAAATATTTTAATGACAACACAAAAAATAATGCGGTTAAAAAGCTGTTATGTAATTAGTCAAATTACTCTTTTTTTACCTACTCCAGTTTCCCAGTCTTCTAAATGTGTTGCATGTTTACGATATTGACTTGAATTCTCCTTCCATTGTTTCTTTTGACGGATATGCGTGCTCGTCTAATACTAATAACAGTTTGAGAAAACGACGCATTCTGGACGATAATTCTTGATGCACGTAACGGTATGTGAGTTAGCTCGTGCATGTTAACACAGTGCTAGTCTGTGAGATTGTGAACCAACCAATAAATAACACGAAAAGAAGTAAAATATCCGAAACACTTAAAATATAAAACCGAGTCTAGTCAGTAATACAATTCTCACAATATTGTCATCTGGTAAGCACCTGAAGTTTGGAATTCCTTGCACCAAATACGCTCATCTGTTACGTCTTCATAAAGGCCGTAGATTTGCCGCAATGGCACTTATACGATCTGAGCCAAAATATCTCAACAATCATATGTTTGACCTTTCCATGCATCGAATACTCACCTAGCCTCTAGGCTTTTCACATGTACGAGTAATCTTCCCGTGGCCCCATGGAGGTCCCTGGGGTCTTTGAAAAGACCAAAACAAATGTGAATGCTGCACCCTCAGGTATGTCGTACTTATATACTACCTCAGGTATGTCGTACTTATATACTACCTCAGGTATGTCGTACTTATATACTACCTCAGGTATGTCGTACTTATATACTACCTCAGGTATGTCGTACTTATATACTACCTCAGTATGTCGTACTTATATACTACCTCAGGTATGTCGTACTTATATACTACCTCAGGTATGTCGTACTTATATACTACCTCAGGTATGTCGTACTTATATACTACCTCAGGTATGTCGTACTTATATACTACCTCAGGTATGTCGTACTTATATACTACCTCAGGTATGTCGTACTTATATACTACCTCAGGTATGTCGTATTTATATACTACCTCAGGTATGTCGTACTTATATACTACCTCAGGTATGTCGTACTTATATACTACCTCAGGTATGTCGTACTTACATACTACCTCAGGTATGTCGTACGAAGCGATTAATATGAGTTTGTGTATGAGGCTGACAATCTCATCACATAAAACATATTGTCAATGAAACCACAGACGTTAGAGCATGTAAATACTTGCGTGGTTTCCTGCAAGTGGACCAGCTGCAAGTAGTGGCCTTATACTCCGTAAGGAGCGCAATAGAAAAAGAATAAGAAGATGAAGATAAAAGTTTGGTTTGGTTTGGTTTAAGGACTATCTTTACTGCACGCGGACAACTCCATCAGTGCTACGATCTCCTGCCTTAGATCACACAAGGAGGATCTCAGCACAGTGCACGAACTCCGTAGCAACGGCGAGAATCCCAATGTGTGTATATAGGAATCACACATTCTATAAATATTATTGTTGTGGGTAGGTTTCTAATTTTTAAATTTTGCCAGGGCAGCGGCCTTATGGCCTGCTATTTACGATTTCCAACTGCCGTGGGATTTTTAACGTGCGCAACTCGCACACGGGACCTCCTATTTTTTCGCCCTTATCTGAGAAGGCTAGGCATCCGATCTCATTACCCATGAGACCAGGGGGAGTATGACATCATTAGGACCACTGGTTCTGAAAAAAAAATTTCCATAACTTATATTCCCTCTACAGGGAATCGAACCCGGTACCTCTAGAACTCGAGGCGGACGCCATACTTCTTAGCCACTCCGACCCCTGAAGATAATAAATAGTATGGTTATGATGACTAAATTAATCTAACAAAGAATTTGTTTACTACTGTACTCCTACAGAAAGGTGATTAATATAAGGTTGTGCTTGTGGCTGGCCATCTCATCATGTCAATTAAATTGCTACAGAAACCACTGTGTCAAGAACACCCCACACAAATGTTTTGACAAAAGTTTCCTGCTTACAGTGCTGGTTCCAAGCTCTATAAGAAATGACAAGGGAAGTTAATGAATAAATATGAAACAAATATAAAGGTATCTTTTCAGGCACTCGTAAGAAAATAAAGAAGTAGAACACTAGACAACAGAAAAACAACAGACATGAGTGGCTTACCCAGGACCTTCCGTGCGACAACCCCGCCTAGCTATGCAAGCGAATCACACTATCCTCCCTACCATCTAGGCATCACTAAAATGATGCTTCGATGACGGGTCATTAGTGCGACCCGCAATACATAACACCGGAAATTTACCATGGGCAGTCCAGCCTATTAATGGCGCAAACACTTCTGTTGTTCCCCTATTATACAGTATAGGCCAGACTACACAAGACAAAGACCTTAATACTGTGTCTAGTAAATGATAGAAGACTAAGAACAGTAAGTACAGGACAGAGGGTAGGTTTTGGTATTGTATAAACATTTATAACACATAAGGAAGGGAAACCCGAGGCCTGTAAACAGTAAATAAATATTAGACAAACATAAAGGTATGTTTTCAGGCACTCGTAAGAAAATAAAGAAGTAGAAAACTAGACAACAGAAAAACAAGAGACGTGAGTGGCTTACCCAGGACTCGAACCCAGGACCTTCCGTGTGACAACCCCGCCAAGCTATGCAAGCGAATCACACTATCCTCCCTCGGGTTTCCCTTCCTTGTGTGAAGTCAATGAATGAATGTTTCCCGTGTTCCTGTATTTCCCGGGCGTCCTATTCCCGTAGCAGATACTGCCGTAGGGCAGTGAATGTGAGAGAATCATAGGTCACATCTGTTTGAGGCGGGGGTAACTTGTTTTCTTCGCCGATGCCATTGCCATCCCCTAAATCAAGAGCAGAGACAGGTACCCACTTACAGCTGGGTAGACTTGACTGTGATGCTATAAGATTTTTTACCCGGTAACTTCATCTCCAGAAGCACGCGCCCTAACCGGAAAAGGCTACTAATATGACTGTGCATGATGTACAATACATGCTACAAGAATCATTGCTTTAACAACACATGAACGTTGTGATCAGGTTTCCTACACAGGGACAGGCTACAATGGCGGTTCTGTGGTCCATAAGCAGCGAAGAGAAAATTAAGAAGATGATGATGATATAATTATTATGATGATTAAATGAATCTTCCATTGCTCTTTAATAAGTTGTTTTCTGTAATTAACTGTTGTGAGATATGTGGTTTCTCTGTTGCCTCAGCCATGCTGCCGCGATCTTCGTCTTAACTAGTGGTTCCAACTTTAAAAACCTCCATGCCTGCTCACACTGAACCCCATCATTGTCACTCGTCATCTCCCACAGCAGTATATGACTTTAACTAATTATTTCCAAGATCTCAGGTCCTGTGCCATCCGCTAATGATCTTTCAATGTCCTCCTAATCTCTTCGTTTTTTGTGTCCGCCTTATCATCTGGGGGTTCCAGAAGAACTATCTTCCAATGCTATCAACAGGTTTTTTTTTCAATCTGTAGTCCATCTATCGTCAGCGTTTTCTCTTTTATTATTCTTATCTGCATTCCCGCCACCACTTGTCTGACTCTTGTTATCAGTCCCATATTGGTAATTTTCTTGTACCATTTCAATCTTTCTATTCTATGCAAGCACCCATTTAAGAAAGTTTGTAATTTCCTGATTTCTGTTTTTGTTATTTTTCTCCATGTTTCAGAGCCATACGTTACGAATGATTTTATATTTCAGTTAAAGATTCCGATTGTTATGTTAGGCTTAATTTATCTTGATTCCCGTGTATTTCCCAGTGCCTTAATATTCTTAATCTAATATCACTGTCTGTACCTACAACTTTGCTTGTATATGTATGACTGTACATATTGTAGAGGTGTTTCTTAAAATGCATTCTTTTTTATCAGTTGCGGCATTAAGTCTCACAATCTTTGTCTTTTCCCTGCATATTTTCAGACCCGATTTTTCTGTGACCTCTCATCGCCTTTTCCACACTGACCATGCTTCAGTAAATTCATAATGATTGGAAAGCGTGTTAACTTGAACATACCACTTTGTGCCTTAAAACGTTGAACCTCTTAATGAGACAGAACCGAGGTACCTTACGTGAGATGTTCAATATCAGAGCAATGAAGACTCTTCTAGTCGAGTGATTTAATCTATGAAACTTCAGTTGTTCTCCTGATGTTTTGATCTTTGGCTCACGCAAGAACTCCTAGTATATCTGTGACAAGCCATGCGGAAAGTCCTGCTTGATCGAACTTTCTGATTTGAGCCATTTCAGAACGAGAAAATCGATGAAGTGTTTCTACGTCTACCTTTCAAAGTAGCAGTGAAACACGAGCCAAGTGTCGACTTTTGTCTGTTGTTACTGATTGGTCTAAGACTATCACGTGATTGTAGACATGTAGTAGTTAATAGATTATTTATCAATCTGTCATTATCTATCTATCTATCTATCTATCTATCTATCTATCTATCTATCTATCTATCTATCTATCTATCTATCTATCTATCTATCTATCTATCTATCTATCTATCTATCTATCTATCTATCTATCTATCTATCTATCTTTCTATTTATCTATCTATCTATCTATCTATCTATCTATCTATCTATCTATCTATCTATCTATCTATCTATCTATCTAACTATCTATCTATCTATCTATCTATCTATCTATCTATCTATCTATCTATTTATCTGTCTCTCTGCCTGCCTGCCTCCCTGCCTACCTGTCTGTTTGTCTATCTTTCTGTCTGTTTGTTTGTCTGTGTGTATGTAGATCTATACTACTCGTCAAAAGTCAAGGGCCACTTAGAAAAACCTTGGTTGAAACCATAAAACAAATCTGATATAAACGTAATTGGTATCAGTCAAAGCGGTATTTATTGAATACCACATTGACATGTCACGTAAAGAAATGGAAACACACATTCAAACGCAATGAAGCTGTGAAGTGTGTCACACACCTTTTCAAAAGTTACACAATAGATATTGGACAAATAGACATTTCAAAATCGGGTATGACCACCGTTTGCAGCAAGGCATTCAAGACAGCGTAGACGCATCGAGTCCACAAGGATCCGAAGAGTATCCTGAGGAACAGCTTGCCATTCCTGAAGCAGAAATGCAGTCAGCTGTGCAACATCCATTGGCAGGGGGTGATTTGTTGAAAATCTTCGATCAAGGACATCCCAGAGGTGCTCAATCGGAGAAAGGTCAGGTGAATGAGCTGGCCACGCCATCCTGATGATCCCATGTTGCTGAATAAACTCATTCACCACACGAGCTCGATGGGGTCGAGCGTTATCATCTTGGAGGATGGCATTACCACCTATGGCCTCCAGAGCAGGCTGAACAATTGGTCTCAAGATTTCGTTCTGGTATCTTGGGCCGGTCAAGTTGCCTTGGATGATGTAGAGTGGGGTCCTGCCGTGTCTGTAGAAGCCTCCCCAGACCATGACAGAACTTGACTCCATTGTTGCCTTGTCCATCGGATATGCTCGCGACACCAAGCAACACGGGCTCTGCGATGAGCAGGAGTAAGAGGGATTCTGACTGCAGGACGTCGAGCAGCCAGTCCAAATTCATGTAAACGTCTGCGAATGGTGCCTTGACTGAAATTAACGTTTACAGTTTGTTTCAGCTGACATCTTAGAGTGGTACAAGTCACTGTTCGATGGCGCAGGGCTGACAACAACAGGTACCGGTCATCATGTCTATTGGTGCATCTAGGGCGACCTGGCCGGTGGCGATCCTCCACACTTCCTGTGGCCTGAAATCTCTCCAAAATTCTTTGGATAGTAGAGTGTGACACTGCAAGCCGTCTAGCAACCTCACGGACAGATAAACCAATTTCAACCCACGCTATAGCCCTCATTCTTTGTAAGGTGTCAAGACTTCTTCTCGGTGGCATGGTTTTTGCAAGTGATGAAACTACCCTAAGTCTGCTGATTGTAAAACAAATTAAGAGTGAACTCTGTTCACGAAAAGTCGCCATTGCACGTGGAATGTCAATCAGCACGATTACTTCACCTGTTTGATTGTACGGAAGTTTGAAAAAACAGATTAAAAATGTGTATTTATGGTCAGCGAACCAAATTGCACGTGATCACCATGGTTGTCGGTGAGTTGTTTTTATGCTTAACGTGCATAGAGGACTATCAGAGGAAGATATTGCACCCATTTTTACTAAAAACTTCCTTCATTTAATCATTCTATGCGCTTATATAAAAGTGTATTGAAAATAATAGGGTGGCGCTTGACTTTTGACGAGTAGTATATAACAAATAATCGATACACATATAATCTATAATCGATTATCAACAGGTCCCTATTTTTCTCATCCTTATTTGTGTAAGTTTTTTTTCTGTTTGTCTGTCTGCCTTTCTTTCCATATTCTCTCTCTCTCTCTCTCTCTCTCTCTCTCTCTCTCTCTCTCTCTCTCTCTCTCTCTCTCTCTCTCTCTCTGAGTGTGTGTATGTGTGTGTGTGTGTGTGTGCGCGCGCGCGCGTGCATGCGCGCACACACATTTGCCTGCCTGAATATATGTTATATATCATCTGCAGTCTTATATCTCCTTCGTTTTGGAATTCAGCCTCAACCATCCGGCCTCTACGTACTTCTGATTCCACCTTTATGTCTTAGTCTCTGTAGAATGAAAAACATTACTATGTCTTAGGTGTTGTTTTTTTTTTTCGTGCGTGGTGTGTAACCGACCAACATTTATTCATGTCTTCTAAAAGTAAAATTAGTAGCTCCTAGTCTTGTCTGTTCTTCTATTTTGTTGTTCTTCTTTTTGATCCCCACGGATTTGAGTTTTTACTCTGTGAAGTTTTGTATTTGGGGGTGAGTTCCAGGGCTTTCTTGAAAACCAAGAGGGCTTCCCTACTCAGCAGTCTCAACGATGGTAAAACATACCGGACCCACTAATTGGTGGTTAATGCAATGCCATGAGTTAGATGGTCTTCTACACTAGAAGTGATGTATGTTCCTTGAACACTGTGTATGTAATCTGCGGGGTGAGCAAACGACTACAGTATAAAGTAACACATATGGTTTACATGTTATACGATAACTCAACTGGACACATTATAAGACTGAGACACTGTACAGACATTATGAGTTAAAACGAAACAATCAACAGAAGATAGCCGAGCAAATAGCGGTGAGCGCTGATTTAACTCTTTAAAGCCCACAAACGTTTACAGTATACAGTACTAACGACGGGGTAAATTAGAATAGATAATGTTTCTATAATAAAGCCAAGGACAAAGAAAATGCCTACGTTACAGCTGAAATACCTTCGTCAGGGTTAAAATTTGTTATCGACAATTAGAGAACAAGTAGGAAAAGTATGGCCGGCTGGTCTACACTAGCATTTATACGTGCTATAATACTACATAGAATAAGAATGACAGACGTTAAAAGCAGATACGGCGTTTTCGCACAAAACGCAGTATGATTAAAAGTTCAGTTAGTAGTCAGGGCTCTGAGAGGGTAAGACAGTGCAGTCCCAGAAAATAATATTGAATGCGTGTTTTTGCTTTGCGTGGGATTTTGTGAAGTGAGAGTTGTTATTTTGGGCTTTTTCCATTGTAAAATGGTGGGAAAAGAGAGGTGTGACAAAAGTCGAAAAAACAAAGACGTGTGCAAAATGTCGAAAAAGAGGAAACTTGTGTAGAAAATTGTAACGTGTGGAAAAAAAGAATGAGACGTGTGGAAAAAGGCGGGAAAAAGACAGGAGCTGTATAAAAAGGAGATATGTGGGCGATAGACAGGATTAGATAGATAGACAGGATTAGATAGACATGATTAGATAGATAGACATGATTAGACAGACAGGATTAGATCGATAGAAAATTTTGCTAGGCAGTTATAGTACTTAGGTGACTTCGTCTTTGAGATTATCAAGACCAGTTTATATTTTTTCTTCAGTTGGATATATTTTCCTTTTGGATATACACACTATTTTCTTTAAGCGTAAGTAACACGTACTTCATCATTGTGTAAATACCAGTGCTGTTCTAATGACAACAATAAACTCTAGTTGCATTTTTTCTACATTGCTGTGTTTTTGTTGGAACGTTACAGTGGATCATTTAACAAATAATTATACGATATATTGCTTATCACTAAACCTAAAAGGGCAAGAACGAACCTGGAAAGGAAAATAAACTTCAGTCAAGAATCTCCATCTCAGGCGGAAGGAATGTAACCACTTGAACAGAAACATATAAAGAATTAGCTCTCGTCAATATAACTACCTGCGCACAAGTAACTGACACGGGCACAAAAGCATTAGTGGTCACCGAGATGTGGTTTTACAGGAGAATCTTAAAAATACGATGGGCAGCTAAAGCGAGTAATGAGGATGTCCTGAAAGAGGTAAATGCTAAGAAGAAACTAATTACTCTCATTAAAAGGAAACTTTACGTTATCTGTAGGCATGCTACGAGAAGAAGACAGATGGAAAATATCGTGACAACAGAAAAGGTGGAAGGAAAATGAGATATAAGACAAGAAAGAGAGAAGAGACTTGACAATTTGACATCATGACATAGAAAGATTTCCACAACAGAATTAATATAAACTACTGGAGACAGAAATCTGTGGAGATACATGATTAATAACGCCACCTTTCATGGCACGTGAATTGAAAACTAAAACTGAAAACATGGGCCGCCAGACTGAGAACAAAACTTTTATTATTAATCATCCCCTATATTGCCGACTGGCTAAGGAAACAAACTGTAAAAATCCCGAAAAATTGTCAGGAAAATACGGAAAATGGCGGGCATTACACAGTGAAAATTAAATTAAACACCCATTAAAAGAACACTCATTTTTTACGGTGCATTGACCATTTGGTCCTTCTTCTTCTTTGATCCTTAGCCGCAGACCGTCAAAGCAGTCAGTGGCCATTACGCCTGGTGGCGTCTTGTAGGGCAACAACAAATTGATTTCACTTTGCTCGGTCGGCGGCCATCCTTCGTACAGTGCCCCAACTCTGGTTCATTCTTTGCATCTCAGCCTCCACAGTCCTCCGCCAAGTTGTTTTTGGTCGGCCTCTCTTTCGTTTTCCTTCAGGGGTCCAAAGCATAGCTGTTCTTGTGATGGCATCGGGGTCTCTTCTGAGGACATGGCCAACCCAGCTCCAGCGTCTGCCAGCTATGATGGTGTGCATGTCCTCTTGCTTACTCCGAGTAAGCAGATCTTGGTTGGTGATGATATTCGGCCAAAAGATTCGGAGAATTTTTCTTAGGCATGTTGTGTGAAAAGAGGACAATTTCGACATTTCCTACTCTGTAACTCTCCAGCTCTCCTCGCCATAGAGAAGCACAGAAAGCACACAGCTCTGATATAATCCTAATTTTGTGCTTGTGCTGTACTGAGAGGACTTCCAGATGTTGTTTAGACTAAAAAAGGCTGTTCTTGCTTTGTTCATTCTGTTGTTGATGTCTTTGCTTGCTCCGCCGTCTGGTGTTACTATGCATCCTAGGTATGTGAAGGCCTCTGTCTGTTCCAGTTGCTGATTCCTTACTGATATGGGCTCAGGGTTGCTCACATTGAGCGCCATGACCTCTGTCTTCTTTAGGTTGATGCTCAAGCCCACCTGCTGGCTATACTTATTAAGTCTATCCGTTTTTTCCTGGATGTGTTGATGTGAATGTGCTAGCAGTGCAATGTCATCTGCATATTCCAGATCTTCCAATGTAGAAAATGTAGTCCATCTTATTCCTCTTGGATTGCCCTCTGTTGTCTGGCGCATCACCCAGTCTATGACTGTTAAAAATAGCGTGGTTGATAAGGGGCATCCCTGTCGTACTCCTGTCTTCACTTTAAAGGTTAGGTTGCTCTGCCCAATGCTGCACGTAAAGTTGGCATAAAGGCTTTTTATGATTGACACTATGCAGCTTGGAATTCCATAAGCCCTCAGTATTTTCCATAAACTGTCCCTATGTATACTGTCAAAAGCCTTTTCAAAATCAACGAAATTAATGTACAACTGTCTTTGCCATTCTGAGCACTGCTCTATAATGTTCCTGAGGGTAAATATATGATCTACACATCTTCTGTTCTTTCTAAATCCTGCTTATTCTTTCCTCAGTTTGTGGTCTACTGCTTTTGAGATTCTCTGTATAATTATCCTGGAGGGTTTGGGATGTCAGGTATTGGTAGTACCTCTGGTGAAGGAGCTGTCATGCCCTTTTCAGGGCAGCTCGGCCACCTTTGGTCCAAACCTGGCATCCAGCTCTCACCTGTGGCTCCTCGTAGCTGTCAGCATGCGACAGCGGCCACCCCCCGGGAAGCGGCTTTGACAGGCCGGCTAAACTAGGTGAGGGTAGCCGACTGGTTATAAACCTTCGGTGAGTTAGGG
Organism: Oreohelix idahoensis; assembly: GCA_024509875.1. NCBI lineage: Eukaryota > Metazoa > Mollusca > Gastropoda > Stylommatophora > Oreohelicidae > Oreohelix > Oreohelix idahoensis. Next base: position 129,898 of record JAMPIV010019192.1, on the reverse strand, counting down.
TCTGCCTACCCATGCATGCGAAGACTGGATTCGGTAGACTGCGCCGAAGAAACCACCTGTTGGTTCAACGGGCATGACGGCGATTACCAGCAACGCGCTGTGGAGCGTAAGGAGCAGGGCGAGGCACGTAGAAAGCCCTGGTCATCCACTGCACCTGACTTCATCTCCAGTCGTCTTGACTTGTCTTGCCACTGGATTAAGATGGACCCAGGCGAGAGAGTGAGGTCGACGAATTGCGCAACTCTTCCTCACTTTAAACCAAATCACTGCGCAAGTCACTCTTTCATCCATTCATCCATCCACTCACAACAAGTCCTGTGGCGATGGGCGAGCGGCGAAGCGGCAGGCGTGGGTGCGCTGGCAGCCGTAGTCGCAGACCTACACACAGGCGGCTCAGGCCATATGGTCGTCTTCCACTGATCGGAGCAGCAGTGGGATTTGGCAGCCCCCTGAGTGACTGAGCAACCCTCTTTAGGAAAGCACTGCTCACCTCCATGGCATGAGGAAGGGGCTAGAAAAGGTGCCCTAAACATTGCCTGCTCCACCATTACCTAACCAGCTTACCGCGGTTGGTGGGTACCCTACTTCGGCGGGCGACACATAAGAAAAAGAAAGGACAGATTTTTCCCCCTCATTCTAGGCGCATGGAATGTGCGCACTCTACTTGACAAAGACTTTAACGCAAACAGACCCGAGAGGCGAACTGCCCTGATTGGGAGAGAACTGGCCAGATACAACATTGACATAGCAGCACTGAGTGAAACTCGACTTGCAGGTGAGGGCCAACTTTGCGAAAAGGGTGCAGGTTATACATTCTATTGGAGCGGGAGAGGAACTGAAGAAAGACGAGAAGCAGGGGTTGGATTTGCAATCAAAACAGCACTTGTTGGCAAGTTAGTGGGGCCCCCAAAGGGAATAAATGATCGACTCATGACGGTCAAGATCCCCCTGCTTTATGGAAGGAAACATGCCACCATCATTAGCGCGTATGCACCAACTATGACAAACCAGGATGACGTCAAGGATAAGTTTTACGAAGAACTACATGCAGTCATTGCAATAGTTCCTAAAGCAGATAAGCTCATCATTCTAGGTGACTTTAATGCAAGAGTAGGCTCAGATAACATCTCCTGGAATGGCACTATCGGAAAGTACGGCGTGGGTCGCTGTAACAGCAATGGACTTCTTCTCCTCCAGACTTGCGCAGAACATGACCTCCTTGTCACCAACACCATTTTTCGACTTCCTATCCGCAACAGGACCTCCTGGATGCACCCTCGCTCAAAGCATTGGCACCTAATTGACTATATAATTGTTAGGAAGAAGGACAGGCAAGATGTCCGGGTGACCAAGTCCATGTGTGGTGCCGAATGCTGGACTGATCATCGCCTCATTGTGTCTAAACTTAAAATTCGTATCCAACCAGCCAGGCGCCCTCTGGGGAAGAAAACTCAAAAAAGGCTGGATGTCACCAAACTAAAGAAGACAAAAATCAAACAGTCATTTACTGACACCCTAGAAGACCGTCTCAAATCTATCTCGTTAGACGGCCAAAGTGCGGAAACAAATTGGGCAGCCCTAAGCGAGCAGATCTACAACACTGCTACTGAGGTCCTGGGACCCGCCATCAAGAAACAAAATGACTGGTTTGATGAGAACTCAGATGATATAAAGAAGATGTTGGCTGAGAAACACCATCTCCATAAAGCATATTTAAATGATCCAAAATCTACATCCAAGAAAGACGCTTTCAACAACATGCGTAGAATCGTCCAACATAAACTACGCCAGATGCGGGATTCATGGCTGAGTAATAAAGCAGATGAGCTCCAAGGCTTTGCTGACAGCCATGACTTGAAAAATTTTTACCATGCACTCAAAGCGGTCTATGGTCCAACATCATCAGGATCATTTCCCCTCCTTAATACAGATGGAAAAACACTAATTACAGACAAGGAAAAAATTCTCCAACGCTGGGTCGAACATTTCAATAATATTCTGAACCAGCCATCATCTATTAACAACGAAGCCATCAACCGACTGCCCCATATTCCTATAAATGAAGCACTAGATGATATACCAACTCTGGAGGAAACTCAAAAAGCATTTAGTCAACTTTCTAGTGGAAAGGCCCCCGGCTCCGATTCAATTCCTGTTGAGGTCTATAAAGATGGCGGTACAGTTCTGATAGAGAAACTTCACATGATCTTCCAGCAAATGTGGCAGAGTGAAACCATCCCACACAACCTCAAAGATGCGTCAATTATACATCTTTATAAACGTAAAGGTAATCGCCAAGACTGTAACAACCATCGAGACATCTCCCTATTATCAATCGCTGGGAAGATATTCGCCAGAATCCTTCTTAATCGCCTTACAGCTCATCTTGACAAAGGTCTTCTACCTGAAAGTCAGTGTGGATTCCGGAAAGAACGTGGAACCACAGATATGGTGTTCGCTGCAAGACAGCTACAAGAAAAATGCCAAGAACAGCACTGTGGCCTGTACACAGCTTTCATCGATTTGACAAAGGCGTTCGACACGGTCAGTAGAGAGGGTCTATGGAAGATCATGGCAAAATACGGCTGCCCAATGAAATTTATCTCAATAGTGCAGCAACTGCATGATGGAATGCAGGCTAGAGTTCAGGAAAACGGTGAGCTATCGGAGCCTTTCCCAGTCTTAAATGGAGTTAAACAAGGGTGTGTACTTGCACCGACTCTGTTCAGTATCATGTTTTCTGCTATGCTGACTGATGCTTTCAGAGACGGGGACACAGGAATCAACATCAGATATCGTATTGATGGAAAATTGTTTAACCTTAGGAGGCTTCAAGCAAAAACCAAGGTCAAATCACACACCATCAGGGATCTTCTGTTTGCTGACGATTGTGCCCTCAGTGCTGGCTCAGAGGCTGATCTGCAGCATAGCGTGGATAGATTCTCCGAAGCCTGTTCCAACTTTGGGCTTACCATCAACACAGAGAAAACAGAAATCATGTACCAACCAGCTCCTGGCACAATTTATACTGAGCCAATCATCAAGGTAAATGGTGAGAAACTGAATGTTGTGAACAGATTCACATACCTTGGTAGCACACTATCCAAGAACATCGTCATTGATGATGAGGTGAACACCAGGATCTCCAAAGCCAGCAGCACATTTGGCAGACTATACACCAACGTTTGGCATCGAAGTGGCATTAGTCTACAGACAAAGCTGAAGGTGTACAGAGCTGCGGTGCTTCCAGTGCTGCTTTATGCATGTGAAACATGGACTGTATACAGGCGCCACGTAAAGAAGCTAAACCACTTCCATACAGTCTGTCTCAGGAAGATAATGAACATCAAATGGTAACACAAGATCCCAGATACCGCCGTTCTTGACAGAGCTGGTATCCCTAGCATCGATACTATACTGATGCAGTCACAGCTTCGCTGGGCAGGTCTTGTAGTCCGCATGCCAGACCATCGACTGCCAAAGATACTCTTTTATGGTGAGATGCAGAAGGGTAAACGCTCCCATGGTGGCCAAAAGAAGCACTTCAAAGACACGTTAAAGACGTCATTGAAAACCTTTGACATAAACCCTGACACATGGGAAGCTGCTGCGCAAGACCGAACTGCTTGGCGCACATCTCTTCGTAAAGGTGCAGCGGCATGCGAATCATCCAGAAGAGCAGCAGCGGAACAGCGGAGACAAGCTAGAAAGGACCGTGTAATAAAACCTTCACACGATGCAAACATTCCCTGCCCACACTGTCCGAGATCTTTCCAGGCCCGCATCGGGCTCATCAGTCACCTTCGTACTCATAGACTACCCTAACATATTCCTAATAATTGGATGAACAGAGTGGTCTTCATCACCCGTGATGGACGAACAACAACAACATAATTATCCTGCCTAGTATTTTGCTGGGAACTGAGAGAAGAGTGATTCCTCTCCAATTATTGCAGTCTGCAAGATTTCCCTTCTTGGGCAATTTGACAATTATTCCTTTTCTCCACTCTGTTGGTGTTATCCGTTTTCCAGACTTGTGCAAATAGTGGTTCTAATAGTTCTGCTGCTAGCTCTGAGTCTGTCTTAAATAGCTCTGCATTTAAGTTATCATGACCAGGAGCTTTTCCATTCTTTAACCCTTTGATTGCTGTGATGATTTCTTCTTTTCGTGGGATGTCTGTATTAACATCTAGATCATTTTCAGCCTCAGGAACATTCAATTGTGTCTCTGGTGGTTCCTTATTCAGAGTTTCTCTGAAATGCTCTGCCCATCTTGTTTCCTGTCCCTCTACTGTTGTGATGAGATTTCCTTGCTTATCTCTTACTAATGTAATATTGTTTGCACCTCGATTTCCACTGATGATTTTAGTTATTTTGTATACTGTGCTTTGTTCATTTCTCAGTGCTGCCTCTTCTGCCTGTCTTGCAAGGTCATCCAGAAATGTCCTTTTGTTAGCACGGGTTTGACGTTTAACTTCGTTATCCAGCTGACTGTACTGTTCACAGTATATTGCCTTTAATCTGGGAGACTTAGCTTCTGTTTTCTTTCTTTTCATTTCCTTTCTCTTCGCTATGGTGTTTAGCGTATCTGGTGTTATCCAGTCTTGGCTCTTTCTTTCCTGGAATCCCAAGCATGACTTGCTGCTTTCCTTGTATATTGTTGAGATGGTGTTGAATCTCTGGTCAACATCATCGGTCTCTGTTCTTTCCTGGCTTTTGATAATCTCATATCTTCTCTTTACGTCGACCACGAAAGCTTTTCTGGTGAGGGGATCCTTCAGTTTCGTGATGTTGTATCTTTTCTGTTTGACTGCAACTGGTCCAGCAGCTCTGAGTTTCACTTTCAGTCTTGCTACTACTAGTGTGGCGTTAAAAGTTTATGTTCTTCAGTTGATTGTTTGTGCTCGTTTTCACACTGTGTCTAGGTTTATATAGCATAGGTCCACAAGATTCAGGACAGCCACAATAGTTCATTAACGATACTTTCTATGACTCGAAGATTCCACACAACGATCAATATAACAGCTGGATATTTTAGTAACATTCCATTTATTATTCACGTAGACAATACATCGTTACACAGCATGCATAATTAGGTAGATTCAGCGACTCCTATAATTCGTAGGTCCATATAAACATTACCTCATTCCTATTCCTACCTTTAGTTGTATTTAATAAACATTAATATGTTTCAAGACACTTCTATTTTAACATTTCCCATATTTCTACCATTGGGTAGAACACACACACAAGTCGCCCATTCAGGGTCAACACACGCTCTGTCCATCTTTCCTCCACACTGCTCACGTCATGTGCGCAATACACATATCGACAAATCACTATCGCGCAGCGCTCATCAGCACCAAAATCCTATTTATTTTCTGGCGTGTGGCGTGCAATAGCCAGCGCCACATTACCCCCCCCCCCCCCGAACAACTGAAAACTGAGTTTTCAGTCAGGCAATTATAATGTGAAGCGAGATTAAATCATTCATCTTATCCCTAATGCCTTATGATTACCTATCATTTATTAAATGATATCTATCTAGATTTTAAAGGAAAAAAATAAAATAATTTCAGTAATAACAATATGAATAAATAAGTAATTATTGTCCACTTCCGTATTCGAGTTATTACATAACTCTAGAGAGGGTGTCAGCTAGGACATTGTCCTTTCCTGCTATTGGTAAAACGTCAAAATCATACCCTTGCATTTGTAGCGCCCATCGGGTGAGACGTGCATTAGTCGATTTAAAAGTCTGTAAATATGTGAGGGCTTTTTGATCAGTGTATAATTTAAAATGTGTACCCACCAAGAACTTCTGTAGTTTATGTAATGTCCATACCAATGACAAAAGTTCCCTTTCCACAATTGGATATCTGGATTCTGTCTCTGAAAGTTTTCTGCTGAGGTAGAATATCGGGTGGCACTCGCCATTAAAGGTCTGCATTAAACATCCCCCGATTCCTTTCAGAGATGCGTCTGTAACCACGAGAAAAGGTCGTCGTAAGTCTGGTAGTCTTAGTATTGGACTTTTTGAAAATTGTGTTTTGATGTTCTGTAAGGCATGGTCACACTCTTTGTTCCATATTATTTTTTCAGGCATACCCTTTTTTGTCAGAGCAGATAGAACAGAAGTTAAAATGGAAAATCGTGGTATAAACCTGTGATAAAAGTTTATGAGTCCCAGCAAACTACGAACTTGTTTCTTAGTAGTTGGTATGGCAAGATCTAGTACCCTTTTTAGTGTAGACTCATCAGGTTGTATTGTATGTCGGCCAATCTTATGACCCAGAAATGAAATCTCAGTAAACCCAATTTCGACTTTGGAAGGTCGAGCTGTGAGGTTATGTACTCTGAGAGTTTGGAGCAACGACTGTATCCCAGCGATATGCTGTTCCCAAGTATCATGAAAAATGCAAATATCGTTTATATACGAAATGAGATCGGTGCGATTACCTAAAACGCGACGCATCATGCGTACAAATGTCGCTGGAGCATTCCGTAAACCAAAACACATGACATTGTAATGAAACAATCCACGAGAAGTGGCAAAAGCAGTCAAAGGTTTTGATACATCAGCCAGAGGAATCTGCCAGTAACCTTTAGATAGGTCAAACTTGCTGAAGAAAGTGGCGGATGATAGGCGTGGCAACAAATCCTCCAGCAAAGGCATTGGTTCAGAATCGGATATGGTCACCTTGTTAAGGCGACGAAAGTCAATACAAATACGAATTGACTTGTCTTTCTTTCGTACTGCCACCATAGGAAAACAGAAAGGTGAATCAGACGGTGAAATAATACCCAGTTTTAACATACCATCTACTTCACTTTCCACTTGATCTCTAACATGTAGAGGAACGGCGTATGGTCGTAATGAAATCGGGGTGTAATCTGACAATTTGATTTCGTGTGTGATAATGTTAGTACGTCCCGGAAGATCAGACAAAACGTCCTGAAAGGATACCAACATAGAACGAATTTGATCCCCATGATCTGCAGGTAAATCAGTACAAATTATAACATCATTCCATGTTTCCGAAGACTTAATAGGTGCTACCGGAAACGTGGAAGGTACATCAGCGAAATTGGTTTGCACCTCATCCACCAACGCGATAGATGCATGATGGGTAGGTTGGTTCATGATAGCATCACAAATGAATTGTAACTGAGGAGGACGAGTGATGTATGGTAGGAGCATGTTAACATGGAATGTTTTTTCTTTACCCCGCATATTGATGACGTAGTCCACGTCCGTTCTCTTTGCAACCACTTCAAACGGACCTTGCCATGTTACTAACAAGTGATCTACTTTGAGTGGCAGGAGAACAAAAACATCGTCATTGATTGAGAAAGACGTTAGTCGTCTATCTCTGTTAATGCGAGATCTGGTCTTATATTTTGCCATCTCAGATGCTTCAGTCGCCACCTGACATGCATCCACAAGATGTTGGCGTAAATCTGTAACGTATTGATAAGTGGATTTCTTCTTATTATTATTATTCACATCAGATTCCATTAACAAATCATGTAAGAGAGACATTGGTCCTCTTGGGTTCGCACCAAATACCAACTGAAAAGGCGAAAAACCAGTATGATTAGGAACCTCTCTGTACGCAAACAGTACAGCAGGAATAAAACGATCCCATTCTTGAGGAAATGATGTAGTCACCTTCCCCAACAATTGTTTTAATGTCCCATTCCAACGTTCCACGACCCCGTTAGAGCTAGGGTGAAATATAGCACTAAGAGAGTGACGGATACGAAGTGTGTCGAAAACATCTGACATCATACCCGACACAAACTGAGATCCATGATCAGAAAGGATTTCTTCCGGAAACCCGATGCGTGAAAATATAGACAGCAACGCATCTGTTACCGACACTGTGGTAATATTTTTAAAGGAATGGCTTCTGGCCATCTCGTACACAGGTCAATACATGTTAATATGTATTGAAAACCTCTGGTAGACCTTACAGACAGTGGTCCTATGATATCAATAGCCAATTTGAAAAAAGGGCGTACAGCAATATCCGTGACCTGTAAAGGTGCTGATTGATGTGCACCCTTACGTGCAACACTTCGACATTCAGCGCAAGATTTACAATAAGTTGAAATGTCTTTATTTACCCCAGGCCAATAAAAGTGTTTTAGTAATCTATAAGCCGTACGGGAAATTCCCATATGTCCAGCAAATGGTACGTCATGCGCATTTGACAAGACTAGTGCGCGAAATGACGTAGGTACTATAACTTGTTTGAGAATGAAAGAGTAATTATCAAAACATCGTATCATAATATTATCCTGCATTTGAAACCAATGTTTTGAATTTTTAGAATGTTTAATAGTTCGAGCAATAGCTAATGGGAATAAATGTCCCAAAGAAGGATCCATTTGTTGTTTTGCTATAAATATATTTTTGTCAATGTAATGACAAGTTGTAATGTGTTGAGTGTGTATAGAAGAATTTAATTCAATTGTCTCTGCAGCTTGTTGTGCTCTGGTTGTGATCGCGTTAGCAAAGGAGGGATGATTTCTCTCCCAATCAATAATATCCTGTTCAGAACACTCTTTAACCCCCTTTATGTTACCGATAAGTAAATCACAACAAGGTCGATCGAGAGCACACACTCTTACTTTTCCCGAAAAGAAAGGAGTATCTATTACCACATCTGCCAGCGGATAAGATTCAACAGTTCCACCGAAAGTTACGCACTTTATAGAGGTTCCCGTAAAGCAAGAAGAAGGAATTAGTGCCTTCCTTAGGCCAATGGTGGTGCAACCGCTGTCACGTAAAATAGAAACAGGTGTGTCAAAAACAAAACCTCTATGGATCACGAGTGAGCCAACCCCATCATTTAAAGACAAAACTGGCAGAGCATGTCCACATCTCAGACGTGGAGTAGATCCAGGTTGAAATAGAGTCATACATTCTTTGCAATTACCACTATTTTCCAGATCAAAACTACATGCATTGGCATGAGTATTATTCTCATTATTGGAAATATTATCATTACCAACGTTAATCTGACAAGCGTGAGCTTGTGATCTTCCTCTACTTTGACTCCTAGAAAAATGTGTTCCTCTCCGATCCACTGGACAGTCAGACCGATAGTAACTCTTTTTGTCCGTGCGAGAAGAATCATCACGAGATGGTGGTGAGACATGATGTTTGTTATTGTAATTACTGTTATTGTAATCATTACGTGAGGGTCCCGAAAAATGATGTTTGTGAGTGTAATTATTATTGGAGTATTGATTATTTCTTTGCCATGACTTTTTATTATTATGGTTAAAGTTGCGTCTCTCTATACCCCGTGAGGGCGAATGATTATGAGGGAAATTATATCTACCTCTATAGGAATTTTGATAGTCTTCCCTATACCGTCGGTCCATGCTGCGAGTGCGTGATCTATCATGAGTGACCGCACAAGCTGGCAAAGTTTCTAGGACCTTCGTCTTACCTAAAGGCAAGTTTGGGTGTGCGACCGAAAATTGTTGAGCTAATTTTTCCATTTCTCCTATATTTGTGGGCTTCCTTTCTTGAAGGAATGAGAAAATTTCAGTATTTACCGAAGATAAAATTTTGTCTCTTAAGAAGAGATCATAAAGACCTTCGAAAGATTTAGTAATATTAGACAGTTCAATCCATCTGTTTAGACACATCTTCACTGAAGACACAAAGTCTTCGACATCCTTACCTTCCACAGGACCCATCGATTTAAATTTTAAACGATATCCTTCCTCATCTAAACAATATTTGCGAAGAAATACTGATTTTATGGATTCATAGTCGTTCCTTTTGTCATCGGCAATGTTAAAAAAAGTTTGTAAACTTTCACCAGTAAGTAACCCGACAAAATGTTCAGGCCATGAGGCCTTAGGTAAATTTAAAGCCGTAACTCTTGATTCAAATCTCAAAAGAAAGAATCCTATATCGTCATGTAATGAAGAAAAATTTGGTAATTTTAAATTAATGATCTTAGACGATCCTGTACCAGACGATTCTCTAGAAGAAGAAGATTGTAAACGCAATTTTTCTAACTCAAAAGTTTTTTCGCTTTCAAATTTCGCTTGTTCTGCAGCAATTTCTGCTAAACGAATTCTTTCCCTTCTCTCATGTTCCCTCTCTTCTTTCTCTCTTTCTTCTCTTTCTCTTTTTTCTTCTCTCTCTCTCTTTTTTCTCTTTTTTCTTCTCTCTCTCTTTCTTCTCTTTCTCTTTTTTCTTCTCTCTCTCTTTCTTCTCTTTTTTCTTCTCTCTCTCTTTCTTCTCTTTTTTCTTCTCTCTCTCTTTCTTCTCTTACTTTGTATTCTGCAATTTCTTTATCTACATAAGATATCAAATCATCACCCGAGAAACCACAGTCCTTCCCATTTTGTATAAATCCTGCTTTAACTTTTACAAAGTCAGCCATAATGGACTCAAAGAGTAGTGGGATATAGATGCAAAATGAATATATATCCCACTTGTAGTCAAATGACTATACTTAGTCGTAAGGTAATTCAAACCTGTTTCAAAACCAACTGTATGTACAGTATTTATTCGTTTTGTGTGATATACTTGTCTCTGAAGTATATGATACTTATCCACTACTATCACAGAGTATCTGTAATAATCGTATATATTAACATATTAGCAATTAACAATATAATATAATCAAGTACTAAATAACGCCATTACTACCTATTTAAAAGCATGCCATACTATCACATTAGACAAAAGATTAACTGACAACGCTGGAAACAAATCAGGAAAAAGACAACAGTGTAAAAAGTCATAAAATCTTACCATATAATAAAACAGTTGTTTCCACCGTCAATGAACAGTACAGGACGAGATACAATCACATAGAACTTCTGTACATATTAAAAAGAAAGTCAGAGAAGACCTACAGGTACGAACATAATCCTATAAACTAAATAAGAAATACACGACAGTATGTTACTTAACAGCACAGCTAAACAAATAAGAAAATATTAATCTCAGTCAGAGCGGAAATACGACAGCACTAAATGCTGAATCCCTGAAAGAGATCAATACAATCAAAATCTATAGAACGACGACAACTAAATTCATCCGAGGATATAACTGAGTGTCGTCCACAAGAAAACATTAAACATAAAAGATACACAAAAACAAGATGTGCCTGACATTTTTAGGACCGGAGACCATGACCCTACCAACATATATTCACTTATATGATTAAAATCCACGACCGCCAATCCTCGTTGTAGACAAGACGCATCAACCTCGCAAAGTAGCCTTGAATCTATGCAATAAACACGGGTCAAGGAAAGAATGTAAAGTCTGAGTTGCTCAACGCGTATAAGTGTCCTGTTCAAGACGTTCCATGTTCCTGATTACGAAATCCAAGTGGTCAGCAAATCTGTTTGATGACGTACGTAAAAGATTAAATCATCCTTCTTGACCATTGCAGACAACCGAAATGATTTCTCGGACATCAGGGTTGAAAGACTTGTCAGACCCGAAAGACCCAAAAGACTGGTTCTGGATACCGTCACGATTCTCACGATTCATATTATGTGTATAATAAATGTCCACTGGTAAGTTTATTTTAGGATTTACAAGTCCGTTCAGGTGACCTTGATGTAATGGTTCACTACACCGATTCAACGTGAAATGGCCTCGAGGTGACAATATTCTTCATAGTAACCTGTGGCCGCAATATATTGTGTCGAAATTTCATATCTGTTCGTGGGCAGTCAAATGTCTGTTCAGCGACTTTAATAGAATATATGTTGTTTGGTAATAACGTCTTCCCAACAGTCCAAGGTCTTGGCATGACCTCGTACGAAAAATTGCAATTTCTATTGATTCCACAAATTCGTGTGCTTGATATCTTGCGTACTTTCCACAGTACAGCATTGTACAAATTCCAAACAATTAATTCCTCTCCAACGGAACGAGCCCCCCATATCTGTGGCGTTATTTGTTTATGTTCTTCAGTTGATTGTTTGTGCTCGTTTTCACACTGTGTCTAGGTTTATATATCATAGGTCCACAAGATTCAGGACAGCCACAATAGTTCATTAACGATACTTTCTATGACTCGAAGATTCCACACAACGATCAATATAACAGCTGGATATTTTAGTAACATTCCATTTATTATTCACGTAGACAATACATCATTACACAGCATGCATAATTAGGTAGATTCAGCGACTCCTATAATCCGTAGGTCCATATAAACATTACCTCATTCCTATTCCTACCTTTAGTTGTATTTAATAAACATTAATATGTTTCAAGACACTTCTATTTTAACATTTCCCATATTTCTACCATTGGGTAGAACACACACACAAGTCGCCCATTCAGGGTCAACACACGCTCTGTCCATCTTTCCTCCACACTGCTCACGTCATGTGCGCAATACACATATCGACAAATCACTATCGCGCAGCGCTCATCAGCACCAAAATCCTATTTATTTTCTGGCGTGTGGCGTGCAATAGCCAGCGCCACATGATAGAACTCGTCCTTGATCTCTTCATCGCTGTCATTTGTTGGTGCATAGCATTGTATAACTGTGGTGTTGGTGAACCTCCCTCTTAGTCTTGCTCTTATCAGTCTGTTGTTGATGGGTCTCCATTCCAGTAAAGACCTTTCCATTCCTTTCTTCAGGATAATGGCTATACCTTCGTTGTGCTGACCATCCTCTCTGCCAGAATAAAGTACTGTTTCCCCTGTAGCTGTTTTTATTCTCCCCCTAAATGTCCATTTGCTCTCGCTTATTCCCAGGATACGTATCTTGTAGTTCCTCATCTCTGCTGTGATTTGTCTCAGCTTTCCTGCCTCATTCACAGTTCTGACGTTCCAAAAACCAATTCTGGTTTCGTGTTTTGCGGTCGGGGCATCCGTTTTCATGCCAGTGGCTTCCTTTCGGCTTTCACCACTGTCAGTCATACGAGCCTGAGACTCCGGATGTCCGTCCCGCAGCAAAGTTTTTCCATTTATTGTTGTTTCTAGGTACCATTGATGGCAGATTTTGTCCTTAGTCATGATAAATTTGACTACAAAGATTAATTGACCATTTGGTCCTCAGGCATGATAAATTTGACTACACAGATCCATTGCCCATTTGGTCCTTAGTCATTGTGACAGATAAAAATTGAGCACCCTACGATCGAATGTATTTTAATCTTACCTGCACCCCTTATTCTTTGTCAATCTAAATTACTCAACGGGTTTCCCACGTGTTTCTTTGATTAGCACGCTCAAAGTTATCGCGCAAACAGTCATGCATTTCGCTAATCTGTCTTGTTTCTAGTTAGCTGTGATGCTGCACTGTAATTCTGTCCTTCAACAGGCCCAATTCTGTTCTTCCATTTTGAGTTTTCACCATTCTTCTTCACTTTGTAACTATATGTGGTTGCCACGTTTCTTCTCATTTGAATATGTATCGTATTTGGTATTGTTGTGTAGGTAATTAAATGGGTTATTTTTATGCCGGTAGGTTTATTTCTTACTCCCACCAGTTTTACTTTCTTCTGATTTTCCGCGATCACGTAGATTTTCGTTGTTTACGGAAATCTCCATTTCATGCACGCCTGTATGACGCGTCAGAAACGTCACGTAACGTGATGCCATTTTTGGACACGCGGTCTGTGCGTTTTCAAATCTGATTAGCGTAGGTCGCTAGTTATTTTATTCTTCTAGCGTTTCCATTGGTCCGAGTGGATAGCTTAGCAGATACGTAGGCGGTCAGCGGGAGTGGTTCCCTGTGTATAAATAGTCGGTTAGACGGGGGATCTTTCTCTATGAAGAAAATAATTGCCTGCCGTGCAACTTCGTATTATCGTCTCCACTGCGGGGAAAAACAGCGGTAATTGGTATGTAACTATTTTTTATATCGTTTTACTTGTTAGTGGGGTCTTTGATAAATCTCGGCCCGTAAGTAAAGTTCTTCGGGGACATTAACTTAAAGTTATAAACGGTAGCGCCATCCATTATTATCTTTGAAGAAAGATGTACTGTAAAAGTGTGCATAAGTCTTTCTAGGATTTTGGCAGTAGATAGGAGCGTGTGAAGTTATGAGATACACGTGTGCTCATAGTTGTAGAATGTTGTGTAAAACCACCATTTATTCCTATGTATTTACAAATGTAATTTTATTGGGAACTCCATTGTGTGTACGTTAATTTTATTGTGCCTTAAATGTGAGAAATGCAGTCGGAGGGTACAGATTTATGTTATCAGTGAATTATATGGCTTAGGGGAGTAAATTATTCCTATAGCACGAGGTTTAATTTAAATTGGGGCTTAAGTCGGGAACCCAAGGTGTAATGGGAATTTCGGACAAAGGATTTCCCTAGGTGAAATGTTTGGACACGTGGTTAGCCATGCGTAATAGCCACGTAACCCGTCAGACAGTGTCTGGGGCGTTGTTTACTTACCTGGAAGATTTAAGTTGGGGGAAGGGAGGAGTAGAAGGAGAGTGAGATAGAAGACACGTGGGTAGGAATATTTTATGTATTGTTGTGCAGAACGAGAGAAGGGGAGTAGATGGAGTGAGATTGAAGAGACACGTGGGCTAGTATTATTTTATGTATCGTTGTTCAGAACGAGAGTAGGGGAGTAGGAGGAGTGAGATTTAAGTGCCACGTGGGCAGTATTATTTATGTATTGTTGTACACAACGAGTGAGGTATTGAGTAGGGGAATTGTAAAGATTATGGGAGCTATATGTGTTAGAGATGCGTTATGTTGGAGTTGGTGTACATTAGACGCATTTTCTTTTAATTTCAGCGGGTCACGGCAAACAGTGGGGGAGCATAATTTGCCAATACAAATTATCCACGGCAAAAGGACATATCTCAGGGGTCAGAGGACTCGAGTTTTGTCAGAAGCAAAAGAAAAATAACCTACGGTCTCTTGCAGTGAAGTGCCCATGCTTTAGCGGGAACGGGGTTTATTTATCATAAAAACCCAGAGCTCTTCGCTATTATAGTCTCCGACAACGGCACGTGGCCGGGAGACTGGTGTAATTGTATACAGCCAGAAATCAATGCTGTGGTTTCCTCTAAATCCGGAGCGGGTTAAAAGTGGAAAGTTATAGAAGCTATTCAGCAGCAGAGAAGTTTCTACAGTGAATCAAGTACCTCATGCTTGATACCCGAACATCATCATCAACACCGTAATCAGGAGCAGGTGACAGGGTTACCATACCTGGGTCCTGAAAGTAACGAGAGAAGAGCGTAACGAAGACGCCGCATCATCCGAAGTCGAGTGTTAGAGAGACACTGAGACCAGGAGAGAGAGAGAGAGAGAGAGAGAGAGAGAAGGAGGGAGAGAATAGACAGTACCAGTAGGGTCGGTTTTATTATCCCTTTGACGGATAGACACTGAGCCATCGGTGTAAGCCACGTCTATTATTGTAGCATTTCCAGTGGTGTTAGTTAGCGGCGCATATCGCCTAACAAGGTTGAAGTTGTGTAGACGTTCGGTGAGGAAGAGTCAACAGGACTGAGACCACAAAAATATTATTTGTGTTAGAGAGTGGAGGCTAAAGTTGACAGCCCCACATAATTAGAGTTGTTTAAATCACTAATCATATTATTGTTCCCCAGCAGGGTGACAGGAGGAGTGAATGGAATTGGGGTTTTTCTAGTGTCTACCAATTTAATTGTTTCTTTGTTTTTTTCAGGCCGTGCAACAGTGCACGCTATTTATTTGATTGATATATGATGAAATTGTATGTTTGATTGTGTAAATAAATAAATATATATGTACTGTATACTGGATCAGCTTCTACACTTTACTATACTTACTCTATGTTGTCTGTATAGTGGTGTCTGTGGTCGTTGTATACACCTTATCTCCTTGTGTTTAAAGGTAGTTAGAGGGGGGTGATTCTATAGCTTTCTCTGTTGTCACGAAGCGGCAAGGGGAGAGTCAAATCCTGGTTCTATTCCTTCAACCAATAGTCTCATCTGTCCACAGGCATGTCATTTTTCATCTAAATTCTATCTTCTCAGACTTTCTCATACTAGGGTCTTGCTTTCATTCAGGCAAACTCTATAAACTTAAATCCACTTCGTGACATTAGCCACGCCTACCTGGGTTTTTCACGCGATATACAAGCAGATATTGTGATTCATAAACTGTCATTTCTTCATAAGGGGGCGGGCTAGGGCGTATGCTGGCTGTCAGATTACTCACGTCCGGCATGTTCGCCGAAGATCTGAAAACCTTTTGTTGTAGATTAGCACCAAGTAACTGAGCAGACAGGGACCCGTACACGGGAAAGAAATCTCCAATGAACCGAGATCAAAAGACGACTGGCCACGAGCAAAAGTCTCTCTGGTCGGGGATAGTGCGAGGAAATCCTTTCATTCAGAAAAATCGACCACAGTTTCCCCAATAAACGGACAGACACGTGAAAAATCACACTAGCTAACGATTTCTTTCTCATTTCATTTATATAGTCATCTCTCCAAATTCAGTTTGCCAGTTTGCTATAGGGATTCTTGAATGGTCTAGCGCGCATTTTTGGAGTCTTATTTATCTGGATTTCCTATAGAAATACGTGGAGATTTATTTCAGTTTCTTGATTTGCGGTAATAATAGTTATAAGCCACTAAGTGTTTTAATGTGTCAAAGTTCATTATATTTCACTGGGATTTTTGTGTTAATTTAAACGTATTAAATAAACATATAGCTATTTTGCCGGCTATAAACGTAAAAATTAATCACTCGCGATTTCCCAAGTAAGAGATACGTTAAATTAATTAATAGCCGCTAGGCGATTGATAATTGATGTAACACAATTTAATTCTATTCATACGTGTGTAATTTTCTAAACTACTAGTGTACATATCTCGGGTAAAACCGTTAAGATAAACTAGGCACTCGCGGGTTTTTTTTAAATATATATAATTAAATACCGGAGTGGTTAAAATAGTCTTACCTAAAAATTAACGCGTGTCAGGATATGATTTATATTATGATTTCACGCTTATCAATTTTTTACATATAGGCTGGTCATACCTGCGTCCTAGCGTTTCTTATGGTCTTACTGACTTTGGTTCTTACACCATCCAGCAATTATTGTGACTAAATCTTCGGGTTGTGACCCCTATGTGGTCCCCTCTCCATCCTTGAGAGGAGTAAAACCAAGAACTATAACAATAAGCCATTTAAAGTATAACTAGAGAAGAACAATTGCCAGAAGACATTCCATAAATATTACTGATCTGCTGTGGCAGAATTTATATCATATATTTTTACACATGACAGTAAACGTTTTTTCCTACTGGATTAACCACCTAAAGAAAAAACTCAATGGTCATACTCTGCCATCACTTATAGAACAGCCGAGGAATATCAATTTCCTAAAGTTCTTTTGTTCATCACGCCATAGTGTCTTAGCCAACTGCGGCGAGACCCACTGGACCAATATATCTATATATTAACTCCTGAGGACAGTGCCACCCCCTAGACCCCTTATTCCAAACACTAATTGCAGTGAAAAGATGAATATCATGGAAAGAAAATAACGCCTCGATTTCAGCGACTATTGAAAAATAGCCGACAGCAAACCCCGTCAGTCTGGGGCTGAAATAGACAAAAACCAAAGACTATAATTGTTTTAGGACTTGCTAGAGTTTTTTATTCCATGGAATGCCTGATTCAACGATTGGTAAGTGCAGATGAAAGTGGGCCACTGTATGCGTGCATTGAATGAACGAAGTTAGATAACCTTTATTTTATTTTTTTCTTGCTAACATTAGTATTCTTAATTTCTTCTTTTTTCTGAGTTTTGTCTTCCCCCCCCCCCCCTTCCCCACCCCAACCTGCTTGGTCACGGGATAGAATAATAATTAAGAACCTGTTCCTATACTCTTACTGATTATTGCATATCCCATTGTTAAAATTGAATCTCACCGTGGGTTAATTACCTCTGATAGTAATTTTCTTTGGGTTGTTTTTTCCTTTTACAATAGAGGGGAGGGCCTATTGAGATACTATTTTTTTCCCACCTTGTCTGTAACTATGCTTTATAAATGTAACATGATTGATGTTGTGCCTTTAGTTTAATGATAAACATAATAAACCTTAATTACCGTGTTGGTCAAACCCATTGTCTTAATATACATGTTATACGTAGTTTGTATTCACGTTTGTGCATTTGTAGCACCAAATTGGTGTGTGTACATGAGTGTAGGGTAAATTGCAAAAATTGTTTAGCATAGAGTAAGTGCGTCTGCAGTTAAATTAACGTCGTAAGATAGGCTGGATTAGAGCAACTACTCGATTCAGAGACTGTCCTTCCTCTTACCCTATCACCCTCGCGAAACCGCAATCTATTTCTTACCCCTTATTCTCACAGAGTTATCACTATCACTTCTGCTAGGACGGGACCATAAATTTCTAAGACCTATCACATCAAAAATTACGACAGTCATGATAAATTTGACTACACAGATCCATTGACCATCTTAGTCATGATAAATTTGACTACAAAGATCCATTGACCATCTTAGTCATGATAAATTTGACTACAAAGATCCATTGACCATCTTAGTCATTACAAATTTGACTACAAAGATCCATTGACCATCTTAGTCATTACAAATTTGACTACAAAGATCCATTGACTATCTTAGTCATTACAAATTTGACTACAAAGATCCATTGACCATCTTAGTCATTACAAATTTGACTACAAAGATCCATTGACCATCTTAGTCATTACAAATTTGGCTACAAAGATCCATTGACCATCTTAGTCATTACAAATTTGGCTACAAAGATCCATTGACCATCTTAGTCATTACAAATTTGGCTACAAAGATCCATTGACCATCTTAGTCATTACAAATTTGACTACAAAGATCCATTGACCATCTTAGTCATTACAAATTTGGCTACAAAGATCCATTAACCATCTTAGTCATTACAAATTTGGCTACAAAGATCCATTGACCATCTTAGTCATTACAAATTTGGCTACAAAGATCCATTGACCATCTTAGTCATTACAAATTTGGCTACAAAGATCCATTAACCATCTTAGTCATTACAAATTTGGCTACAAAGATCCATTGACTATCTTAGTCATTACAAATTTGGCTACAAAGATCCATTAACCATCTTAGTCATTACAAATTTGACTACAAAGATTCATTGACCATCTTAGTCATTACAAATTTGACTACAAAGATCCATTGACCACCTTAGTCATTACAAATTTGACTACAAAGATCCATTGACCATCTTAGTCATTACAAATTTGACTACAAAGATCCATTGACCATCTTAGTCATTACAAATTTGACTACAAAGATCCATTGACCATCTTAGTCATTACAAATTTGACTACAAAGATCCATTTACCATCTTTGTCATTACAAATTTAGCTACAAAGATCCATTGACCCTCTTAGTCATTACAAATTTGACTACAAAGATCCATTGACCATCTTAGTCATTACAAATTTGACTACAAAGATCCATTGACCATCTTAGTCTTGATAAATTTGACTACAAAGATCCATTGACCATCTTAGTCATGATAAATTTGACTACAAATATCCATTGACCATCTTAGTCATGATAAATTGGACTACAAGGATCCATTGACCATCTTAGTCATGATAAATTTGGCTACAAAGATCCATTGACCATCTTAGTCATGATAAATTTGACTACAAAAATCCGTTGACCATCTTAGTCATGATAAATTGGACTACAAAGATCCATTGATCATCTTAGTCATGATAAATTTGACTACAAAAATCCATTGACCATCTTAGTCATGATAAATTGGACTACAAGTATCCATTGACCATCTTAGTCATGATAAATTTGACTACAAAGATCCATTGACCATCTTAGTCATTACGAATTTGACTACAAAGATCCACTGACCATCTTAATCATTACAAATTTGACTACAAAGATCCATTGACCATCTTAGTCATGATAAATTTGGCTACACAGATCCATTGACCATCTTAGTCATTACAAATTTGACTACAAAGATCCATTGACCATCGTAGTCATTACAAATTTGGCTACAAAGATCCATTGACCATCTTAGTCATGATAAATTGGACTACAAGGATCCATTGACCATCTTAGTCATTACAAATTTGACTACAAAGATCCATTGACCATCTTAGTCATTACAAATTTGACTACAAAGATCCATTGACCATCTTAGTCATTACAAATTTGGCTACAAAGATCCATTGACCATCTTAGTCATTACAAATTTGGCTACAAAGATCCATTGACCATCTTAGTCATTACAAATTTGGCTAGAAAGATCCATTGACCATCTTACTCATTACAAATTTGACTACAAAGATCCATTGACCATCTTAGTCATTACAAATTTGGCTACAAAGATCCATTGACCATCTTAGTCATTACAAATTTGGCTACAAAGATCCATTGACCATCTTAGTCATTACAAATTTGACTACAAAGATCCACTGACCATCTTAGTCATTACAAATTTGACTACAAAGATCCATTGACCATCTTAGTCATTACAAATTTGACTACAAAGATCCATTGACCATCTTAGTCATGATAAATTTGGCTACAAAGATCCATTTACCATCTTAGTCATTACAAATTTGACTACAAAGATCCGTTGACCATCTTAGTCATTACAAATTTGACTACAAAGATCCATTGACCATCTTAGTCATTACAAATTTGGCTACAAAGATCCATTGACCATCTTAGTCATTACAAATTTGACTACAAAGATCCATTGACCATCTTAGTCATTAAAAATTTGGCTACAAAGATCCATTGACCATCTTAGTCATTACAAATTTGGCTACAAAGATCCATTGAACACCTTAGTCATTACAAATTTGGCTACAAAGATCCATTGACCATCTTAGTCATTACAAATTTGGCTAGAAAGATCCATTGACCATCTTAGTCATTACAAATTTGACTACAAAGATCCATTGACCATCTTAGTCATTACAAATTTGGCTACAAAGATCCATTGACCATCTTAGTCATTACAAATTTGGCTACAAAGATCCATTGACCATCTTAGTCATTACAAATTTGACTACAAAGATTCATTGACCATCTTAGTCATTACAAATTTGACTACAAAGATCCATTGACCATCTTAGTCATTACAAATTTGACTACAAAGATCCATTGACCATCTTAGTCATGATAAATTTGGCTACAAAGATCCATTGACCATCTTAGTCATTACAAATTTGACTACAAAGATCCATTGACCATCTTAGTCATTACAAATTTGACTACAAAGATCCATTGACCATCTTAGTCATTACAAATTTGGCTACAAAGATCCATTGACCATCTTAGTCATTACAAATTTGACTACAAAGATCCATTGACCATCTTAGTCATGCTAAATTTGGCTACAAAGATCCATTGACCATCTTAGTCATGATAAATTGGACTACAAAGATCCATTGACCATCTTAGTCATGATAAATTTGACTACAAAGATCCATTGAAGGTGAAATGGAATAGAAAGGAATACAAAGTCTACAGGAGAGCTAGTGCCTTCATCAAGTCATGGCAGCAGAAAGAGCAGAGCTAAATTATCTCCCCGTTATGTTTGCGGCCTGGCTCGTTTTAACAAATCATGACATCTGTGAAGAAATGTCAGTTCGAATTATGTTTCTTGACTCCACTATTTAATGCATGAAGTAGAGAACCTGAAAGTTAATAAGTTTATTCTGTGACTGGGAAGTTTTCATTAACTTTTGTTTTTTGCTAACCAGAAATGTAAACACATCAAACATCTAAATTGAGAATGACAGGAGCAATCTGGAGAGTCCTTCTTTTTTTCCATGCCAGAATGTCCGACTTCTGTTTGTGCTAGATTTAGACCACCTCTTTATTAAGGTTCGTATCTCCTTAATCTGAGCTGCAACTTTGCTGAAAATGTCTGCTAAATATATAGATCGTTAATTGCTTCCTGTGAAATCAGACTTGCCTAGAAAGTTTAGTTGTTATGTTGTTTTATAACTAGGTACCAAAGGGTTGAAAGACAATCAGAAGTAGGTGACTTGCTTCAGTGGTTTCTGTAGCTTTTGCTTTACATGATCAGTTCCCGGCCAAACGTACATATTCACATCCGGTCGTTCCTAACGACATGCTGGAGCAGACGAAGATTCTATTCTATCTTCATTTTTATTTTAAGATAGACTCCTCCCCCAACCCCGTTATATGATATGCCAGGCTGGAAACCATTAGTTTTGCTTCCTCCAAGCTTTAATCTTCCGGACAGTCTTGAAATGATGAAACGTGACTTGGCCAGGAATAATACAACACCCACCCACACATACCCTCACACACCATATATATATATACTCGTATATCATATATAAAAAGACACAGTGGGGATCAGAACCTTTTCCTGAACACAAAAAAAACTAAGATTATGTCCACAGACAAAACAAGATGCCAACCAAAAATTACCATCAATGGTGAAGAAATTGAAAATGTCACAAATTTTGAATATCTTGGCTTCATAATTAACAACAATGGAGACTGCTCAAAAGAGGTAAGAAGGAGACTGGCCATAGATGCAGAGGTTAAATAAATTATGAACCTATGGCATAACACCAGCAAATTAATAAAAGTAAAACTTCTGAGAACGTGCATCTTTCCGGTAGCAACAAATGGATGTGAATCATGGACCATTACTCAAACATTAAAGAAAAAAAATCGAATCTTTCGAAGCAAAGTGTTACAGAAAAATTCTCAGAATATTGTCTGTGTGGCCGTTGATCGTATTAGAAGGTTCGGACCACTGCCCTTTCAGTAGATAGTATGTATTGAGGTAAATGTGACCAACTTCCTTCTCTTAGACTGACAAAAATATTTTTTCATACTCTCTGTTGATTCAAACGAATTCACCTGAGTAAAGCAGTGAAGATGTCAAATGTTGAACTTTATTAACAAGGTTAGCAGTCTTTCATAACAACAGCTTCTTCAGCAACAAAAGTATTCAATATTCAAAACTGCAATTTCTTGTCTTCTTACTATTTGCTTATTTCAGCTATCACAGTGTCATTTAATTCTTCAGGTAGAAACTTCTTGTCTCTCTTCTGTACTGGCTGTTTATGTTATTTATGTTTTTCTTTTCATATGTCTCTTGGTATATCTCACTGAGAGAAAACTGGCCATACCGCCAGGGCTGTCACTTTGCCAAGATTTTCGTCTATTATTCTTCGTTGCTCAGACCTGGTCTGCTGAGCTACACATGCTACTGATATATAAAAGTGTTCAACGTACCTGGGTTTGTTCTCAAACGAAATACACTTTCTTTTCTTTCACATCTATCATGTCCTCAGAATAAAATACTATCACAATAAAATACTGCCGTACACCAAATTTATGGTACATAATGTACTGAGCGTTTTCTATACACTCTATTTCTCACAGCATAAATCTTGCTAATCATCTAAGACTGAGTATGTTTTCTCACACATCTATTACGCTGAGCGCGTTTCTCAAGTCTAACTTTAACACTTGGGAGAAAACCCATTTTCCTTTTCTATGCATCATCATCGCATCTCAGCCCGTAACCCGTCATGGGTCGTAGGGGTGCCATGGTGGAAGCATCAGCAGACAGGGTCCTCCACTGCTCTCTATCCTCAGCAATGCGTACAAGTGTGGAAAAACCGTGTCCTGCCCATTCTTTGATGTTATCAGCCCAGGATTTTCTCTGCCTTCCTCTTCTCCGTTTACCTTCGACTGTTCCCTGAAGGATCGTTTTCGAAAGGGAGTCATGACGAGTTACATGCCCAAACCAGGCAAGCTTTCGACGTTTCACTATTGACAAAAGTGGTTCTTGGTGGCCTGCATAGATGTTTATCTTCTCTCTAACATAGACATTTGTTTTGTGCTCTTTATAGCAAATGCGCAGAATTCTTCTATAACATTTATGCTCGAAAGCCTGAATCCTTCGCTCCGTATCTGCAGTGAGTGTCCAGCCCTCACACCCATACAAGAGAATAGATAATACAAGTGATTTGTATAATTTGATCTTCACAGGAAAACTGATGTTACTTTTCCAGATCACATTCAACCTTGTCATGGCAGCTGAGGCTATCTCAAGTCTTGTCTTGATTTCTGTCGTGAATTATTCTAATCCCCATATATAAATTAAAACGTAAATGCAAAGCCTAACAAATAAATTTAATAAAAGGAAAGAAGAATGGTAAAGAACAGTGCTGTCACAATGACTGTACTCGAAATCCCCCTTGTTTTCTACTTCGTCGGCAAATTGTAACGCTTTCACGTTGATAGTAAAAGCCTACTGTGTCGCTGCACGCTTTCTTCAATGAAACGTGTACTGTATTTCTTGGAAAAAACCTTGAGATACGCAAGCTGATCAATGACCTAAATTTAATATTTCATTCATTCCATTTTATACACGGCGTAACTAAAAGACAGATGGACTAAAGGATAGAGAGAAGGGAGAGGCAGAAAGCAGGGACACCTGCAACACTAAACACGCGTCGCGCGATACACAATTGCTGCCATCACGCGTGTAAGGCCACATGCACTAACTTTATTTCAAATCGACAGTGATAAAATTCACTACCCATACCAGAGTTAGGTTTTAAAATCCTGAAAAACGCTTATTGGGAAAGATGACATTAGATGGGTTTACGTTTGAAAACATGACAGTACCCAGACACCACATGGGGACTGAAGTGAACAGGAGGTGGTAGAAAATGCACATTTTGAACGCAGTCACCTAGCTCCCTTAAATTCGTATATTTCGGTTCCTTAGGGTTTGCTGACAAAGAATATGTAAAACGTTACGCAAATAGTCTAGGAATTACCAAGTTATGGCCAAAATAAAATAGTGGGGGTGCCTGACAGCATGAAATCATTTCTGCTCATAAAAGTTTTTTATAACGTGTTTGAAAAAACATTACGTTACGGAAATAGCCTACCATGTTAACTCCTATGTGATTGGAGCGCAACAAATGAAAGACTAAACACGATTGGTCGGACTATAAATACTATCTTGTGTTGTCAGGGGAAACGTGAGAAAGGGGTACTTTTTTCAAAAGATGTGTAGACGTGGTGTGATTGGGTAGAGCTGCGAATATACACAAATCAGAGCGTCTGTTCATTGCCACATCTTGTAATAAACCTACTAAGAAACAGTACGTTGAGCACCAGTGTATATTTTTTATAAAATAAAGCCTGGGACATCGGCAGATCGGAGTTGTGCTATATTCATTGCCAGTCAACGAAACTGTTATTATTATTTCCATGAATTGTGGTAAGCTTGAAATATTCAATATCTTTTAATGAAAATTGAATGTAAATTGATAATTTATGTCTGTATATATGTGTGGTTCAGTAGCGAACATGATGTAAAGCCTATAGTGCTCCAGCCTGAACAGAAGGTGTCGGAGGAAAGTAAAACTGCATGGAATGGCCAAACAGTACACTGACACCTAGATTATTAACTAGAAAGAAATAATGCTGGAATTGCAGAGGCGTAGTAACCATTAGGGAGGGAAATACTGGTATAAAGTATTTCAGATGAAGCTGACAGTTGGCCTAACGCTCTGAACTCAATGTTTATGATGTATTGTGCTCAGTGTAGAAATGGAGTATAAATTAGTTCTGACGTAGAAGGTACAACCTTCTTGTTTCAGGGACCGTGGTCTTAAAGTTATTGAGCAGCACCTGGTCAGAGCTTTGCTGAAGCCAGAGGTGGACAGCATACTCCTTGGTCCATATAGCATCCAGTGGGGTGGCTCCAGAACTCATTACAGTAATCAAGCAGAGGAGTCTTTTACTGCAGTCATCACGCAAGATAAGAGAGTGTGGCCATGGAGCTCAACATTATGTACCCCCATCTTAAAATGACATTATAAACTAAAATTAAGAGGGGAATTTAATTGTTTTAATACCAGGAACTGAGAACATCTCCAATACTAGTTCCAATAGAAACAAACTATTGAAGTCATGATGACAAATACCAACAGAGCTTGAACAAAACAAAACCAGTATTACCTCATATTAATACTACACAACTGACACACATAGGATACCATTAATAATATATGTCACTATAAGAATCATATTAATAAATTCTGTACATATAACTTGTAATTAAAATTGATTGTGATTCCTGGTTCCCTTTGTATTTGAATCAGGACACATATACATTCATGACAGCACTGAATACATATTGTTATTTGAAAAGTTATCAGTGACTCCTTTAAGATATCCTCTTAGAGTGTTATATGTATGTGAGTGTCACAGTGTTGTCAAGTGTGGTGGAATAAATTAAATTGTTTATCTGTCTGTTGTTGTTATGACTTACACTTCATCATACACATACCCTAGACATATAACGTAGTCATCACACTATTCCAGAATAATTCTGACTGAGGTATACATATGTGGCAGTAAGTAAGGTTATCTATAATACACTACTCTTATTAGATATAGATACCTTCACAGCTGATCTCAGTCAGTACACTAAGTCCCCTATAAATATTTATAACATCCCACTTTACCACATATATTGGGGGCTCGCTCTCGGGATTTTGAATCTTTCCCTATTAAAAATATTGGGGGTAATTCACTTCAGGGAATAATAAGAATTAAAAGGTATCCTTGGGTGAAAATAAATAAGGTTGAGCTCACAGTGCCTGTGTTGTCTTGAGTTAATTAGTCATAGATAAAATTGTTTAGTTAAATATTTTAGACATTTATCTGTTAGACAATGGCCGACCTGGCAAAATTTCGATCTGCTGCTGTACAGACTGCGAAAGAGTTAGGAATGGACGGGCAAATTATGATTTCTTATGTCACTGCTGAATGTGACAAATATATTGAACGGGAAGAAAGAAGATTAGAAAAAGAGGCCGAAAGAAAATTAGAATCTGAAAGATTGGCCGAAGATAAGAGAATAGAAGCTGAAAAAGAGATTAAGAGGTTGCAGATTGAGGCTGAGGCTAAGAGGTTGCAGACTGAGGCTGACAAAGAGGCTAAAGCATTGGAAGCAGAAGAAAGAAAATTAGCTGCAGAAAGGGAAGACAAGAGATTAGCTGCAGAGAGGGAAGCAGAAAAGGAGGAGAAGAGATTACAAAGGGAACATGAGTTACGACTAAGGGAGTATGAGTTTCAAGGCCATGCTCCTGAAAATGGTGCCAGTCCCTTTGCCTCGGATGCCACTGCTAGCCAAGGAGCCTCAACCTCAGCTATGAATTTTCATTTAGATCATTTTGTTGAGAAAGACGATGATATAGAGAGCTATCTAAATAGGTATGAACTATTAGCTACCACATATGGGTTAGAGAGAGAAAGGTGGAGCTTAAAGTTATCTCAGGGACTTCGTGGGGCAGCTTATGAAGTTTTTGCAAAAATGAGCAGAGGTGATCAGGAAAATTATGACATGCTAAAGCAGGCTCTTTTGTTAAGATATGAAAAGAATGCAGAATTTTATAGGAAAAAATTTAGGAATGCTAAACTACTGTCAGGTGAAACCTATCACCAGTTCTCTGCACGAATAGAGACATACTTGGAGAAATGGACTTCTCTGGGGAAAACCCAAGATCTTAAGGAAATGGTCCTTATAGAGCAATTAAGAGAGTCCATGGCTCCAGACCTGAGAAAGTTTCTCATGGAACAAGGTGCAGAGAGGCTGGGTGAGTTGCTAAATGTTGCTGAAAGGTATCAAGCAGCTCAAGCAGAGGTAACAGGTAATAAAAAGAAACAAGTGGATAAATTTAGGGCACCACAGAACTTTAATAAATTTGATCCTAGGGATCAAAACAAAGGTAAGCACCAGTTTGATAGGCCACGGTATGAAAATAAAAATAAAACCCCACAATTCGATGAAAGGAAATATGATGAAAGAAAATCTTACAACCAAGGAAAAAGGTGGTGTAAAAATTGTAAGATGAACAATCATGACACTGACCATTGTAGAAGGAAACCTGTGTACATGGCAACCCTTCAGGTCAGGTCGACCTCAAGACAGGAGGAGGATATTATGTTGAATACCACTCCAGAAGAGATGAGGAAGGCACAGGCTGGGGACAAGACCCTCAAGCCTTGTTTCAGGAAATTGTCAACTTGTCATACAACTCCAGGCAAGGGAGATTTTTACATGAAAAACAAGTTGATATATAGGAAGACTGGAGCTAGATCCAAAGGTCAGGGACAGCTGGTACTTCCTAAAAGATATAGGACAGAATTAATAAGGAGCCTACATGTGAAACCAGATGGGGACCATGAGAAAATAGGTACCATCATCCAAAAGGTGGCTCACAATTATTATTGGCCCAAAGCAAGATGGGACATTGAGAATTTTGTAGAAAGGTGTAGCATAGCACATGAGGGAACACCCACAAGTGGGAACATTGATCAGGACCTGGACACGCCAAAGGGCAAAAGTAGGCCTGAAAATACAAAGAGATATAAATTTGATAAGGTGGACCAAAGGGAATGGGAAGCCCCTTTTCACGGACAAGCTTCACTTAACTGTTTTACAATGGCCACTATGCGGAGAGTGCAAAAAGATGTCTTACCCCAGGATAAGCCGAAAATCCCTCAATCGGACTTAAACAAACTGGAGGAAGAGGATGTAGAGAGGAAATCTCTCATCAAGAATTTTAAGTGGGGAGAAAGCCCCAAAAGAAAAATTGGTAGCGGTCGTTTTATGCATGATAATTCTGGGAAGAAAAAATCATCACTATAGAGCTTCGAGTGGAAGAGACCATACCGGTGCATGGACAAATAGGTCCACAAAATTAAAGGTCCATATGTAGCTTTGTTAAGAACGTGGACTGATGAAAAGGCAGAGGAAAACATTACATCTTCATACCAATATGTGAATGAGCTGACCACTCGTTTAAAAACTGGCTGGAAACTTGCCAATGAAAATTTGAAACAAGCCAGGAAGAAACATGCTGCCTATTATAACAGGAAGGCGAAAGACAGAGATTTGGCTGTGGGAGAGAAGGTACTGCTTCTTCTCCCCGGGAGTCAGAATAAGTTACAGATTGGATGGCAAGGTCCATATACAGTTTTAGAGAAGGTGTCTAGAACAAATTATAAGATAGATAAGAAGGGGAAAGAAAAAATCTATCATGTGAATCTCCTGAAGAAATATTTGGAAAGAGAACATCAGGAAGAGACACACTTGTTGACCTTGTCCATCGCCATGGAGATGAAAAAGGAACCACTTTCATCATTTGAATATCCATTACACCCCTGTGAGACAGCAGCACAGGTGAAAATCAGTACACATTTAACAAAAACTCAGAAAGAGAGAGTGCAACAGGTTCTAAATAATCATGCAGAGGTGTTAACAGACCGACCAGGGCATACAAACCTATTGGAATATGATATGAAACTGATAGACCCCACACCTGTCTGTATGAAACCATATTCGATTCCGTTTGCTAAGGAGAAAGCTTTGAAGGAAGAGATAGACTATCTGTTGAAGGAAGGAATTATTTCACACAGTGAATCCTCATATAGTTCCGGTGTTGTACTCTTAAGGAAGCCCTCTGGAGAACATAGACTCTGTATAGATTACAGGAGACTGAATGCTATTACAGAAGGACAGGTGGATCCATTGCCGGATACAAATCAGCTGTTTGCCAGACTAAATAAAGCTAAATATTTCTCAAAAGTGGATCTGAGTAAAGGATACTATCAGATTCCAGTAAAGCCTGAGGTTAGACCATACCTAGCTTTTAGTACCTCAGAAGGACACTATGAGTTTAATAGATTGCCATTTGGATTGAAGAATGCGCCTAGTGTCTTCTCTAGAATGATGAGAAAATTATTGGACCCTCTGAATAATCCATGTATAACAAATTTCATGGATGATATCCTTATAGCAACAGAAACATTTGAGGAACACATTGACTCTCTGAAGATGCTGTTTGATCGACTTAGGGAAGCAAATTTAACAGCCCGACCAACCAAATGTTGCGTTGGATGTAAAGAATTGGAATTTTTGGGACACACAGTTTATCAGGGAAACATGACCCCTGACCCAAAGAATTTAGAGAAACTAAAGAAAGCCCCGAGACCACAAACCAAGAAGGACGTGAGATCCTTTGTCTCATTATGTGGTTTCTACCAGAAGTATATCAAAAACTTTAATTCCATATGTGCACCGTTAACTGATTTGACACGTAAAGGACATCCAGATCGCATTACATGGACACCACAATGTGAAATGGCTTACCAAGAATTGAAGGAAAAGCTCACAAGTAAACCTATTTTGAAATTACCTGACTTAAGTCAAGAATTCATAGTAAGGACGGATGCCAGTAATATTGGGTTGGGTGCAACTCTACTACAGAAATCAGATGCATTGGATGGGGAATTAAGCCCAGTGGCATATGCTAGCAGAAAATTGAATAAAGCTGAAATCAACTACTCAACTAGCGAAAAAGAATGTCTTGCAGTAATATGGGCAATAAAGAAATTCAATATTTATCTGTATGGGAAGGCATTTAAGTTGCAAACGGATCACAAACCTTTATCGTTTCTAGCCCAGGCTAGGCATGAGAACTCTAGGTTACTCCGATGGTCCTTGCTTTTGGCTCCCTATAATTTTAGCATTGAGTATATATCTGGAAAAACAAATTTGGGAGCGGATTTTTTAAGCCGCCATCCGTGTGATGAGAATCACCGTAAACCCCAGAAATAATAATAAATTTCTCTATGTGTATATAGAATAAAGGACTGACATATAATGTCTGTTTTAAGAGGGGAGATGTCGTGAATTATTCTAATCCCCATATATAAATTAAAACGTAAATGCAAAGCCTAACAAATAAATTTAATAAAAGGAAAGAAGAATGGTAAAGAACAGTGCTGTCACAATGACTGTACTCGAAATCCCCCTTGTTTTCTACTTCGTCGGCAAATTGTAACGCTTTCACGTTGATAGTAAAAGCCTACTGTGTCGCTGCACGCTTTCTTCAATGAAACGTGTACTGTATTTCTTGGAAAAAACCTTGAGATACGCAAGCTGATCAATGACCTAAATTTAATATTTCATTCATTCCATTTTATACACGGCGTAACTAAAAGACAGATGGACTAAAGGATAGAGAGAAGGGAGAGGCAGAAAGCAGGGACACCTGCAACACTAAACACGCGTCGCGCGATACACAATTGCTGCCATCACGCGTGTAAGGCCACATGCACTAACTTTATTTCAAATCGACAGTGATAAAATTCACTACCCATACCAGAGTTAGGTTTTAAAATCCTGAAAAACGCTTATTGGGAAAGATGACATTAGATGGGTTTACGTTTGAAAACATGACAGTACCCAGACACCACATGGGGATTGAAGTGAACAGGAGGTGGTAGAAAATGCACATTTTGAACGCAGCCACCTAGCTCCCTTAAATTCGTATATTTGGGTTCCTTAGGGTTTGCTGACAAAGAATATGTAAAACGTTACGCAAATAGTCTAGGAATTACCAAGTTATGGCCAAAATAAAATAGTGGGGGTGCCTGACAGCATGAAATCATTTCTGCTCATAAAATTTTTTTATAACGTGTTTGAAAAAACATTACGTTACGGAAATAGCCTACCATGTTAACTCCTATGTGATTGGAGCGCAACAAATGAAAGACTAAACACGATTGGTCGGACTATAAATACTATCTTGTGTTGTCAGGGGAAACGTGAGAAAGGGGTACTTTTTTGAAAAGATGTGTAGACGTGGTGTGATTGGGTAGAGCTGCGAATATACACAATTCAGAGCGTCTGTTCATTGCCACATCTTGTAATAAACCTACTAAGAAACAGTACGTTGAGCACCAGTGTATATTTTTTATAAAAAAAAGCCTGGGACATCGGCAGATCGGAGTTGTGCTATATTCATTGCCAGTCAACGAAACTGTTTATTATTATTTCCATGAATTGTGGTAAGCTTGAAATATTCAATATCTTTTAATGAAAATTGAATGTAAATTGATAATTTATGTCTATATATATGTGTGGTTCAGTAGCGAACATGATGTAAAGCCTATAGTGCTCCAGCCTGAACAGAAGGTGTCGGAGGAAAGTAAAACTGCATGGAATGGCCAAACAGTACACTGACACCTAGATTATTAACTAGAAAGAAATAATGCTGGAATTGCAGAGGCGTAGTAACCATTAGGGAGGGAAATACTGGTATAAAGTATTTCAGATGAAGCTGACAGTTGGCCTAACGCTCTGAACTCAATGTTTGTGATGTATTGTGCTCAGTGTAGAAATGGAGTATAAATTAGTTCTGACGTAGAAGGTACAACCTTCTTGTTTCAGGGACCGTGGTCTTAAAGTTATTGAGCAGCACCTGGTCAGAGCTTTGCTGAAGCCAGAGGTGGACAGCATACTCCTTGGTCCATATAGCATCCAGTGGGGTGGCTCCAGAACTCATTACAGTAATCAAGCAGAGGAGTCTTTTACTGCAGTCATCACGCAAGATAAGAGAGTGTGGCCATGGAGCTCAACATTATGTACCCCCATCTTAAAATGACATTATAAACTAAAATTAAGAGGGGAATTTAATTGTTTTAATACCAGGAACTGAGAACATCTCCAATACTAGTTCCAATAGAAACAAACTATTGAAGTCATGATGACAAATACCAACAGAGCTTGAACAAAACAAAACCAGTATTACCTCATATTAATACTACACAACTGACACACATAGGATACCATTAATAATATATGTCACTATAAGAATCATATTAATAAATTCTGTACATATAACTTGTAATTAAATTGATTGTGATTCCTGGTTCCCTTTGTATTTGAATCAGGACACATATACATTCATGACAGCACTGAATACATATTGTTATTTGAAAAGTTATCAGTGACTCCTTTAAGATATCCTCTTAGAGTGTTATATGTATGTGAGTGTCACAGTGTTGTCAAGTGTGGTGGAATAAATTAAATTGTTTATCTGTCTGTTGTTGTTATGACTTACACTTCATCATACACATACCCTAGACATATAACGTAGTCATCACACTATTCCAGAGTAATTCTGACTGAGGTATACATATGTGGCAGTAAGTAAGGTTATCTATAATACACTACTCTTATTAGATATAGATACCTTCACAGCTGATCTCAGTCAGTACACTAAGTCCCCTATAAATATTTATAACATCCCACTTTACCACAATTTCTTTACTTGATCTTCCATCACTACATATAGTGGACCCGAGATATTTAAAGGTGTTAACTTCTTCTAACGTTTGCCCATTTAACGTAATGTTGGTCGGAACATGTTTCTTATGTCTATTCACCAATATCTTGCTTTTTTCTATATTAATTTCCATCCCATACGTTCTTGTTACTTTCTCCAGTCTAGAGGTAAGGTCTTGAAGTTCTGATTCTGATCCAGCTATCAGATCAATATCATCAGCAAAACGTAGGTTGCACAGAGGTCGGCCTCCAATCGATATGGTTGATTTATAATCGTAGAGAGCCTCCTGCATAATATGTTCTAGATATATATTAAAGAGCACTGGTGACAGGATACATCCTTGGCGAACTCCTACAGTTGTTTTGAAAAATTCTCCAATGTCGTTGCTTGCAAAAACAGCACTGCTTGCGTCCTTGTATAGGGCTTCAATGATATATATGATGTTAGTATCAAAATTGAATTTTCTCATTACTTGCCATAAGCCTTCATGCCAGACTCGATCGAAGGCTTTTGTCAAATCGATGAAGTTATGGTATAAATCGTGTTGATGTTGGAGATGTTTTTCGATAAGTAATCTAATATTGAAGATTTGTTCTGAGGTACTTCTTTTTGGTCTAAAGCCAGCCTGTTCCTCTGACAAGATTTCTTCTGATTTCTGTTTTATTCTGTTCAAAAGTATCTTAACATCACCTTACTTGGATGACTAATAAGGCTAATGGTTCTGTAGTTCTTGCACATTTTTAGATTTCCTTTCTTTGGAAGCGGTATTACTAATGACTGCGTCCATTCTTTTGGCCATTTTTTTGTACTCCATATCTTCTGGCAAATTGTTGTCATGATTTTTACTATATCTTCTTCTTCTTCTTCTTCCGTCCTTAGCCAAAGACCGACCAAGCAGTCAGAGGCCATCACGCCTTGTGGCGTCTTAAGGGCAACAGCAGATTGATTTTCTCTGTTGCAGTTTCCCATCACGCCTAGCGGCGTCTTTAGGGCAACAACAAATAGATCCATCTGCCGTTGTTTCCGTAATCGGTGTGACAAGCCAACGGGTGATTTTACTATATCTGGTCCTCCATATTTCAAGAGCTCTGCTGGGATATTATCCACACCCGGTGACTTCCCTCCTTTCATCGAACATATAGCCTCTTCCACTTCTTCCCGTAATATTGCTGCATTTCCGAGTTCCCTGTTTTCGCACTTAATGTTGTTTAATATGCCTAAGTCAGTGTCAAGTTTACAGTTATATAATTCTTTACAATATTCTGTCCACCTTCTCATTACAGCTGTTTTTTCATTGAGCAGAGCCCCATTGCTATCTTCTATGACAGTTACCCTGGGCTGTTGGGGTTTTGTTAGTTTTCTTAAGGTAGTAGACTACCTTGTAGGGTAAAAAACTCAAATTTTCCTTTCAGAATCAAACAACCATGGGTATAGTGTTAGTATGGACTTAACATTTTTGTCCACATAATGACCTCATTAATTATGCAAATTAGCTATCCTATATGGCCGCCGTAGTGAATAAATTATACACCTTTTTTAAAACATCATAACTATGTTATTTTTACAAGGATCTGACTGAAACTTGGCAAATTGAATTAGTATATATAGCTTGAGGTTTTGACCTAAAATAACAGATATTGACCGAAAGGTTGATTTGTAATGAATTTTCAAAATTTATATTTCTTGAATGTTTGATATTTGTGCCTCATTATATATGCATGATGGTCATAAAACTAAAATTTTGAATTCAATTGTATCCATTTTAGGTCATAATCTGTAAGATTATATGATAACCAACTGTGTTAATTTTCATGTCAATTGAATGTACAGATCCAGAGATATCTTGTTTCAAAGATCACCAATTATGCTAAAAAGACAATTCCGAGAAAACAAAGAAAAACAGAAAAAGAACTCACAAAATGAAGTTTAATGAGCTCCTGTTGAATAAAGGTCTCCTTCTACTGCAGCTGCAGTGTCTATGAATCCCATTTTCAGTGCTCTCAGGGTCTTTCCATTGCAATGTCCTTACTTGCTGAATAGATCCTGTGCAGCGTTCTCCTGTATGCTTTCTTTGCCATGCGTTGACTTGTGTTCATGTATATCGAAAAATTCTGCAATGCACTGTGGCCTTTCCCAATAGAACGCACAAATGCTACCATTCGCACATTTACTTCTTTGTTTGTGAGTAGCTGAAGATGAAACATCAGAAGTATTGAAATTGGCAGTCCATTCGCCACTGTTTGTGCGCTTGATACTGATTTCATGACAAAAGCCATTCCGAGTCTCTTCGACGATCTCACAGGCCAGTGAGTACTGATAACATTTGTCACATCTAAAGTTAGCGCATAAAAACCCAAACAGTAGTTTTACATCCATAAGGATAAACCCATTTCCTTTGTTGTCATTTTTAGCTTGTCCTTCACTTTCTTGGACCTTTATGACCTTTATTTTCTTTGCTGAGGAGCACAGAGGTTTTATAGCGTCACTATCGACAATAGGTGTCTCATTTTCAGGCAACGGTTTGTTGGTGTACACGCCTCCCAGTCTTTGTCTTATTTCTCATTGTGAACAAAAGAAGCTCTGCTAACTACTATTATACAGAATCAGTATAAAACTAGCAATAAATAGAGTTGATGTTGGTGAAAATGCACTATGCATGTAACAAATGTTGAAATTTACGATCAAAGCTTTCTAGACACACACTTTTGAAAAATTCAAAAAAAAATCATTGAGTGATTCCCCGTGGAAAAGTTATAAATATTTTTTTCCTGTTGCCTATGTATAATTATAATTTCGCAGTTTTACAATTACGCACCTTCTTGTTGGGTCATTATTCACATGGTAACCAACTATAAACATTGGTTGCTATGCAAATCACTCAAGGGGGCGTGTGTAGAAAAACACTGATTCCTATCAAACCAGAGTATCTCTAAGCTTCTATGAATTATTTTTAGTTCAAGAACATGTTGACGATGATTTAAAGCATGAAAATGAAAATTGTTGGATTTTAATTTTTTTAAGCTTTTCTGGGTATACTTCTACCTTAATGTGTCAAAAGCTGCCTTGCTGTTAGCTTTTATTAGCCCCGTATTAATGGACTCCCATTGATCAGCTACCCATTTTTCTTTGGCCTGTTTCATTTTCTTCCTAATAATTTTATTCACCATACTGTATTGCCATGCTGCTTCAGGAACCTTTTTCTTAACCTTTTTCATTTCCCGCCGTGTATCACATAACTTCAGAATGTCATCTGTAACCCATGGTTTGTTTATTTTCTTTCTTTTACCAAGTATTTCTGTTGCTGATTCAATGAGCACGTCTTTCATGTTCTCTGTGATTGAGTTGATATCATCTTCCAAAAAGTTGAGAGCTGCGAATTTTCCTCCAACAGTTGCCTCAAAGATTCCCGCGATTTCTGGATCTTTCAGTTTGTCTAAATTGAATCTTAACTGAGAACATCTGTTTTGATTATAGTTCTTTTTAAGTTTAAGCTTGAGCGTCATCAATACCATGTCGTGATCACTACCAATGTCGGCACCAGGAAAAGTCCTAGTCTTGGCTTTATTAATACTGGACTTGAATCTTTTGGATACAAGAATAAAATCAATTTGGCCATGTATCTCAGTTTTCCTATGCATAGCGCGTCTCAAACCCGACTGCTCTAAACAACCCCGTTCTCATGTTTTCTTTTTTCCCCCCTAAACTGTGTTCACGCATCTCAACTTTCCCGTGCGTACTTTTTTTTCCAACTCACTCAAATCCGCAAGGGACATAAATCTAACATTATCCCCCTTTGAATGTTTTACCTGAACAGCGTACCCTCTTCTTTAAGGCTTACTACAAACTCGTCATATGCTAATTTTCTACACCATAATTGCTGACCCACTAAATCTACTTAACCATAATCCAGCACTTTTATCCATCAACCGAAATATGTGGAGTTTCCTCCCCCACGACAAAGCCCCACTTCACTCATCCCATCTCCCTGCAACAATGACAAACAATCTGTAAAGAAACCCATTTATATTTCCCAAACCATTTTTCCACACTCTTTCGCTCCATCAAAGCCAAATCACCGTTCACAATATCGTGGACCAAGAAGAAGAAAAATAAAGACATCCTACACAACCTGAACATCGAGGAAAACTGGCTCATAAACAATATCATATCCCGGAAACTGAAATATTTTGGCCACATTAAACGTCATAGTGGCTTAGAGAGAGCAATGATGGAGGGTATGATACCTGGAAGGCGAGGCAGGGGCCGACCAAGACGACGGTGGACACAGGACATTGAAGACACCTTGAACATGACATTGGAGGAGACAGGAGGGCTGGCTAGAGATCGAGAATCTTTCAGGCGGGCTGTGATGAGAGCGACGTTCTGCAAAGCACATGCTACATGATGAATGAATGAATATATATATATATATATATATATATATATATATATATATATATATATATATATATATATATATATATATATATATATATATATATATATATATATATATATACTTGCGTTTTTCCCATAATTTTCGGATCTTTTTTTCCCAAAGGGAAACAACCCATTTTAATTACAATTACCACTTTTATTGCTAAAAATTTTGCTCCAGATAAATAATTTTGAATGGTAACATTTTAAGGGCAATGTGTTTTATTCTTATTGCTATAAACTTTTATTTAGCCTATATTCGGGGTTAAAGTTCACAGAACTTTGCACTTTATTTTAGTTTAAAAAAATAAATATGACATCTTTTATTGGATACTTATAGCTTGCTAACAAATGTGTACATATACTTTTATGGTTAACGATCCCTGTAAATTCAAGGTCTGTATATGTTTTCTTTATCCATGCCATGCCTATGTGTTATTCTATACTTTGTATATTTTTTTTCCTCCGTCTACTTTTCCTACACTGTCGGTTCTAGAACAAGGACTGCCTTGTAAAGCTATCAACAGGTTTTCTCAATGTGTGTCCTGTCCAGAGCCTGCATCCTCTCGTCACATTTTGTTCTACTGGTCTTTGCCTGGTTCTTTCCGTCAGTTAAGCCGCACATATGGTGATCTTGTCATATGGTGATCTTGTCATATGGTGATCTTGTCATATGGTGATCTTGCCATGTCAGTTTGATCTTGCTATTCTTGGCAAACACTAATTTATGAAAGTATCTATTTTTCTGGTTAAAGTGTTTAAAAACACACACACACACAAAATGCCCAGTTTTACAATTGAATGATGCAACAAAAACACGTGACTTTTTGGGATTTACCCTGCGTCAGTCAGTCACAAACAGGACACAACAAATATAGACACGTTAAATGAAAAAGACTAGAGAAATTACAACAACGTAGAAAAGTAGATGAACGAAATAAAAAAAACAGATAATATGAGCAACGTAAAAAATTAATGAAACGAAATAAACAGCACATTACCACTAGGTAAAAGTACAATAATTAAGCAAGTAAACAATACGGAACAAGAAAACATGAAATATCAACCCAAAGAATCGAACAAGAAAAAAACAACAACAACAACCATAATACAAAGTAAAAAAAAAAAAACATGAAATAACAAAGCCACGAAACAATTGAACAGAAAAAGTTGGCTTGAGATAAAGATTGCGCAGTGTTCTACTTCTTTATTTCTTACGAGTGCCTGAAAACATACCTTTATGTTTGTCTAATATTTATTTACAATTTAGAAAATCCTCGAAGTCGCAACTGGAGGAACAGGAAGTGACGCAATCGTATAGCACCGTAGAGGAGTTGTGATAAAGTGTTCCTAGGCTTTATCTCCCTCTACCTTTTTCATCTTATTTTATTTCACTCCCCTTTTTTGCTTTTACATCATTTTTTTTAAAGTTATCTATCCTGTATAACTTTAAGAACACCTATGATATTTCCCAACCATACTTTATCTTGCGGAACACACCTGGTTCGATAGAAAATGTATTGTTACGCGCGAGAAACGGCCAGATGGGCCATAGAAAGAATTCGTTTGTTACTTTAATCCTCTGTATAAAAAAAAAACAAGTGTCACCACATTTGTCCAATAGCCTGCCCACCAGAGTGATCGACAACAAAGGACTCTTGTCACGCACAAGAATGTTGGTTACTAGATGGTAGTTTACGTTGAGAGCGGCATGTTGTCTACGTGGCGGGACAATGGAATAGATTAAACGAAAATCACTCACGAGCCATACGACAAGAGAATAAAAGAGGGAAACGATATGTCGCGACAGAAGGCTTGATGACCAGGGCGGACAATTTCTGTAGCGAGCAGCCATTCCAAAACCACGGTCTGACTCGCAAATGAACACCCAGCCCGGAGCTGACGTGTTGGTTACGACAGCCCACCCACTGCTAGCGATTGACGTGCACTGAAGTTGCATGCGAGCATGCCGATATCGCATGACAAGATGGACGCTTATATACTGGATTGGAGGGTAGAGCCATAATACACAGTCCACGACTTCTCACATATTGGCAACCCGAAATATAACGACAAGTTCGCCAGAAGTCAGTACACACGCGACGCATAGAGTTCCACAGAGCAAAGCCTGTTCACAGCCTGTTCCATAATTTCATTTCTGTGTGGATTTTATTCATACCTGTGAATCTTAATCTTGTATAGTGCTCTTAAGGAATTTGCGAAAAGAAAAGGTGACCTGCACAAGTCTGAGTCTACACATTACATGTTTAGCGTTTAATCCGCAAGAAGCAAGAAAAGTGTACGTCCTTGTCGTACAGATAGGTTGAGAGTTATTTTTAGCCCTGTCTGAGTAGAGTGGATGTTGATAAGTACGTGAGGAAAAAAGGTGTGAGAAATAGATTTCACAGATGATAGTTTAAGGAACAATATATGTCTATGGAATGAGTAAGTTTCTCTAGTCCAGTCTATCTATACGACTATAATTGAGTACAGGACAACCTTGCCCTCCTCATACATATAAATATAAGGTTAACTACACACACACACGTGAAAAAACTACGGTTAATTGTGTATGGGTCTGACCAACACACAAAGTTAAGTTTCTTTTGTTGTTTATTATCATTTAAACTTGACAACATCAAATATCTAAAGAAAAAAAAAAGTTAGCTGCTTATCCTTTACAGGAATTGGCAATCAACCCCAGCTTTTAACAATGGCAATCAACCCCAGCTTTTTATTGTGACAGGCAAAGTTTGCCATTGCTTTCTGAACGGTAGGGCGCTTATACCATTGTTAAAAATCCACACAAAGCGATCTGCTACCAAACCGCCTGCAGCAGGTTTCGAACCTGGTATATCTGGATTATGAAACTGCGTTCATATCCATTAGGCCACAGACGCCGACATCTAAAGAAAGATCAAATAAAATCAGATTTACATACATATGAAAATAACAGAATAAATGTGCCCTCCCCCTATGGAGAAAAGAACCCAAAAAGTTAATAACCCAAAGGTCAAAGGTTAGCACTATGTTACAGAATAGACAGTAAAGAAACAAGTTCCTACTATATGCTACCCAGTAAAGTTAACAAGTTTAAGCAAATCCAGTTTTGGTAAAGTACCTGTAACAAAGAAAAATTATTCACTCTTTCTTTCATACGGTGGCCACTCAATCAAGCTTACCTACTCTTGGTGATATCCCTTGGAATTACAATATTTACTGACTATATATAAAATGTCAGGTTTTTTATTTCCCAAATTGGCCCCAGTCCATCCTCTAACAGATAACGACTAGCGAGGTGAACGCCGAATCTGGTGTGTGTTTTTCCTGGATGAATAAGTGTCACCGCCAATAGTTGATGTAGAAATCGTGATCTTGGGGTTCACAGTTAAAAGAGGTAAATACTTCCAGTATTGGGAAACATCTGGTTGCTAAAAATGTTACAATTGATAAATGATGGTAATCCTATCGGCTGGCTCTGTGGCAGAGCGATTCTAAAACAGCGTAAATTCTGAATGCTAAAATTGAATACGACTGTCAGAAGTCGGGGATAAAGGTTATTTTATCCACAACCCAGTGGGCTGATAAAATTGAAAAAAATAATATTGCTTGGTTTCGTAAGTCCAGTTAACTTTACAAGTTAAAATGTTTCTAATGTATCTTTGGCAAGTCCTTGCTCACAAATGAAATTGGTGACGCACAAGCCAAGAAAAGACAACGTTAGCAAATCAGTAAAGAAAAAGACAGCTGGACGCTCTTGATCAGGTCTGCTAGGAATAAAAAAACATTTATGGAACGATGCTACTATTCTATATACATATATATGCACAGAGACGGGGACAAGACGATCTCTTATCCTCTCCGTCAGTCCTGATTAAAGTTAAACGGCACAGGTGTTTTCCTTTACGCCTATATGGTCAGCTTTCGCTAGCGCTGAGATTAGGTCAGATGGAGTATGCAACTCTCCCGCCCCTCTCGCACCGGCAGTAATCGTACAATGTTAATTATTATTCAATTATCCATACGCGCACTTACATAAATATCGCCTGTCGTTAATAGCTATTAAATTGTCGGCGTCTGTTTGTCATCGAATGGTATTAAATAATAGGCACTTATAATAAAACACAAAATGAAATATAACGTGAATTATTTTCTGTCACTATCCGTCGCGCATAGCATATAAATCAGTCAACTAAAACCGTCTCTTCTTGTGTGAGAAAGCGGGTGGTGAAAATTAACGTTATAACTGAACATCTGGTATAAAATAGCTACGCGTTATTTTATTTCACTAGTCTTACCAGCTAGAACATCTAAGTGAATTATAATGGTAAAGTTAACACTTTTAATTGGTAAAAGGTAACCCTTTTAAACACGTAAACACTAATTTCTATTACCAGAATATCAGAAGGAAAGATCCCCACGAATGCTATTAACACATTTTCCACAATGGTTCTAGAACTGCGTACTTAGACTATCCAAAATTCTGAGTGACAACTGATAGCAGTTTAAGAAAACACAGTTTATATATCATCATATTTCTCTGATCTATATATGATGTTACTTTTCACACTATTGTGTGTACCGGAGAAT
The DNA here is from genome assembly GCA_024509875.1 of Oreohelix idahoensis. Lineage (NCBI taxonomy): Eukaryota > Metazoa > Mollusca > Gastropoda > Stylommatophora > Oreohelicidae > Oreohelix > Oreohelix idahoensis. The sequence goes on along the minus strand of JAMPIV010019192.1, from coordinate 87,654 downwards.
CAGAAACATGAGTTCCCCAGATAAAAGTTTACGGTCGGCCTTCCGTCGAGTGCTTTCGATCGTCATCAAAAGACTTATACGGGTAACGGGGTTCTCGAAGATTTTCTCTGTACGAATGCCCGCTTTCGAGATCAAAGAGCCCAGGGGTTTTTCTGATTCCCCCTGAGTACGAACTTCAAAGGGTCTCGAGGAAAAATTTTTGCCCGTGAGTCTACTTCATGTGCGGTCTGTCAGGTATCGCACGATTGACAGATAAGCTCGCGTGAGGAGACCAGGTAAACAAACCTGATTCGCTACTTGTTATGACTTACAGGTCACGAAAGTTAGTAAACTTCATTTGATTATGTTCATAGAAAAGAGGCGTGGGTGAAAAAGTGAGTAAACACAGGCTGTAAATGCATGGTTCTGCTAGCAAGTCATAGAACGCTACGAGGTCACAAAAAGAGTGTCAGATTACTTTATGCTCTCTTTCCATTATACGTCACAGTGATAATAATCACATTTTCTTAACGCTACCCAGATTTGCTGAGATAATTACTCGCAGTCGTAAGGGAGTGGCACAGCTTGGCTAAGATTCGCACAAGATCTCGTGTACGCGGCGGAAACGTATAACATAGGCGTTTCCTGTCCTACTTGTTATGATAAGAATGCTTTCTGATAAAGTAATGATGGTTACATTTTGAACACGCTGTTGTATGAGTTTACCAATCTGTCTGTAAGTTTGTACACAAGTAGGGACCCCAAGATGCAGCAATAGTGAATGCAGTCAGCGACTCATAGCTTGACTGCCTGCGTCAGGACCAGCGAACCAGAGCTGGTCAAGACCGTGCTCCACCTCCACGTGGTGGTCCTGGAAACAGTCTGCAGCAGTGCAGGCTGGCTGAGCGAGCATGGATCGAAATGGGAAGGCAAACCCGGTCCTTAAAAAATGCCGTGCAGAAGTCGGATGTGTCGACCGAAAGGTGCAGATATCACAGCTTAGGCGCAAACAGACACAACGCAACCACCGTCCTTTTCAGGACGAATGAGGAAGAAGAAGTACACAAGTGCATCGGACATCTTATTACCATAAATAGAAGAGTTGACCCCTGCCTTACGTTCAAAATTATCCGATGTCGGAATATTTTGAAATTACCCCATAACCCGCCTGTTTGAATATTATTGGAGTTTTTGATAGCTCGTTTCAAACGAAGGCGTGGGAAGGCAGGGAATATAATCTGATCATTTTCTCAAACTATTTCACTTGAGAAATCGCTCGCCAAGACACCAGACTGCTGAAGTGAAGAATTAAAATTCAGAATTCCTTCGTAAAATACCTGACACCTTTTATTGGAGTATTTATCAGGAAATCTCTAACATTTTAAATAAGGAAACCGGGACTGAGGAAACTGAAGGACCACACACGAAGTCAGAGAGGGGACTTATTAAATTAATAACACCCCAGACGCGTGTAAGAGGCCGATTCATGTCTCTTTTATTCATCTGAGCAAAAAGTCTGAGTCAGGATTGGCGTAAGTTGTGATTTACATTTCATATTTTATTACTAACATGTGAACTAATATATATATATATATATATATATATATATATATATATATAGATAGATATATATATATATATATATATATATATATATATATATATATATATATATTACCATGTGAATTTTAATATGTGAAACTCGCTTGTGGATGCCAATGTCATTTGAGGCTGGCAACCTCAGCGTATAGAATGATGATTTATGAACCACCACTGCACGGGCTGGTGATTGCTTTATCACTAGTTTCGTAAAGAGAACTAAAAGCATAAAGTAGTTCCAGGTTTCATATGGAGCAGGGAGGGAAAGATGAAAGAAATGATGTACATTCTAAATATAATACTTATATTTTCAAAGCAGTGTAAATGTCCATATAAACATATTCACTTTAAAATGATTGTAAGTTTTCAAGCTTTAAACCAGTGTAAATGTCTATGTGAAAATATTCATTTTAAAGTTAATGGAAGTTTCAAACTTTTCAATCAGTGTAAACATAAATGAACTCCGCCAATGCCGGTCCCAAGCCCGGATGAAAAAGGAGGAGGGCGGCCTGCATGGAGGCCGTAAGGAGGCAGCCCCTCCACCATGCAAAGGCACAACAGGCCAATCACCTGTTTGCTTTAAATCATGATTACGCGAACTACAAGAGAGAAAACCGGACTGATTCTAAAGGCGACGAACTGGAACGGACTACGACTTATGGAACTTGGAACACAAGAAGTATAAATGGGAAGGAAGAGGAGCTGGTGGAAGAGATGAGGAAAGCAAAACTAGAAATCCCGGCTATAACGGAAACGAAGAAAAAAGGACAAGGAGTCATGGATCTCGATGGCAACACGTTGCTCTACAGTGGTGTACCCATATCTGAAAGAGCTAAAGGGGGCGTGGGTTGCATTGTGGCCCAAAATCAAAAAGATAGTATCAAGGGATGGAACTTTGTCTCGGAGCGCATTATGGTTGTAAAACTAAAAGAAGGAGAAACCATAGTCAACCTGGTCATAGTGTATGGGCCAAATGAGGATGAGAGAGCAGAGGTCAATGAGGAATTCTTCGAGCTGCTTCAAAGGACAGTGGATGACTGCCTAGATGAAGTTATTATGCTCGGAGATTTTAATGCCAGAGTTGGAAATGACCATGCTAGATGGGGTGGAGTTATCGGAAGATATGGAGAAGATACTCTCAATGACAATGGAAAGCGACTCTTTAGATTCTGCAGTGAGCAGAATCTGATCATTACAAACACAAAGTTCCCCCATAAGCGCATACATGCATACACTAGATGTGAACCAACCAAGAATGAGAAGTCAGTGATCGACTATGCCATTGTTCGGAGAAGCTCATTCAGATATGTCCGAGATGCAAGAGTCTGGAGGGGGCCAGAGATTGGAAGTGATCACTACCTGCTAACAATCAAACGAACAACTGAAAGAGTTGCTCAGCCTAGGAACTGCCCAACATCACGCAAGAAACCAAGTAAACGAGCAGGAGAAATGAGCATTAGGACCTACAAGCTGAGAGAGGCAGAAATTAAGACCAGATATCAGGGGCTTATTGCTACAGCAGTGAGCAACACAGAAGAACGACCTGATGACTTGGAAACCCTCTGGAATAAATTCAAGGATATCATAAAGACAGCTGCTGCAGAAGCATGCGGTGAAGTCCGACTTGGGAACCAGAGAAAGAGGGACACCTTGGTGGACAGAGGAAGTCAAAGAGAAAATAAGAGAGAAGAAAATGGCATGGAAACAATACTTAGGAGCTAAAAACACAACAGGACAAATGGAAAAATATAGAGAATATGTGACACTCAGAACAGAAGCAAAGAACAAAGTGCTAGCAGCAAAACAGAAGTCCTGGGAAGAATTTGGAGAAAAGCTAGAAAAAGATGCACAAGAAAACCAGAAATTGTTCTATAAGACCCTAAAGAACACGAGGAAAGAAAAACAATGCCCTCTCAAATTTATAAAGAACAAGCAAGGCAAATTGCTTACTGCCCCGAAGGAAGTAATGGAAAGATGGAAAGAATATTTCTCAGAACTATTGGATGGTGAGCATGATGAAGCATCAGAAATGATAACCACTGACACAGAAGAGGAAACCAATGATGGTGAAGATGACATAAAGATGGAAGAACTGAGGGCAGCACTAGAAAAAATCAAGATGGGCAAAGCAGCAGGGCATGATGGTATAACACCAGAAATGGTTAAGTACATGGGAGCATCAGGCGACCTTTTACTCTTAAAGGTCCTACAGGCAGCATGGTGCAACAAGACCATACCAAAGGATTGGGAGATTGCCATCATAACACCAATTTTCAAAAAGGGTGACAATCGACAATGTGGAAACCATAGAGGCATATCCCTTCTCAGTGTCCCTGGTAAAAATCTACTCTAGAATCCTAGAGCAGAGACTCCGATGCCTAGCTGAGCCACAATTGGATGAGGTCCAGTGCGGATTCCGAGCAAACCGAAGTACTCAAGACCTAATCTTCACACTCAGACAGCTGAGTGAAAAGGCCCTTGAGTATAAGAGTGAGATCCATCTTTGTTTCATAGATCTGGAAAAGGCGTTTGACAGGGTCCCCTGGAGCAAACTTTGGGACTGTTTGGCAAGGAAGAATATTCCAGCACCTCTGATTCATGCTATACAGAGCTTCTACAAGTCTTGCAGAAATTATGTGAGGACAGCAAACCATAAGTCAGAAGAGTTCAGGACCACCACTGGTGTAAGACAAGGTGATATCCTATCACCTTACCTCTTCATACTCCTTATGGACGATGTCATCAAGGCATGTAAGGAGAGAACAAGAAAGTATTCAGTGGGGTACTGGAAGATGAGACAGGTCTATATTTCGGAGCTGGCATTTGCTGATGATGTTGCCCTGATTGCTAAATCAGAGGCACATCTCCAATCCAACCTGCAAGTCTGGAAGGAAGAGCTGGAGAAGAGAGGGATGGTCATAAGCAGCTCTAAAACAAAATCCATGGTGATATCACGAGAAGAAAGAAAACATCAGATTAAGTTGGGAGAACAGGTCTTGGAGCAGGTCGACCACTTTAAATATCTCGGAGCTATTATAGACCGAAAGGGAGGCATCAAAGAAGAGTTGGCCACTCGAAAAGCAGCGGCTGGGAGACTTTTTCAGGCCATAAATCGTGGATTCCTCAGCAAGAAAGAGGTTGGTAAGAAAACGAAGATGGCTGTATACCGCTCCACCTATGTCCCAGTCTTGACATATGGATGCGAGTCGTGGGCAATGACTACAACCCACAAAAGCCAGATCCAAATCTCAGAAATGAGGTATCTGAGGAAAGTGGTTGAAGTAACAAGAAGAGACATGGTCCGCAACCAGACGATCCGTCAAGGCCTAAAATCCCATCCGCTGCATACCCAAATAGAACAGTCCCAACTAAGATGGTTTGGCCATGTCTGCAGAATGGGAGAAGATCGGCTACCACGACAAGCATGGGAAACAAAGAGCCAGGGATCCAGACCTCCAGGACGACCCAGAGTCCGCTGGGAGGACAACATTAGACAATCTTTGAAGGACCGAGGACTAGAATGGAACCAGGCCAGGAAGAAGACAGCTGATAGAATGGTCTGGCGCTCTCTCTTCCAAACCTCTACACCTCACGGTAGAAGGGGAACGACTAAGTAAGTAAGTAAGTAAACATAAATGAAAACATATTCAATTTATATTGTGAACACTTTTCAATCAGTGGAGATGTATATGTAAACAGACTCTATCTGTATTATTAACCTTTTCATTTAAATATAAAGTAACTATGAAAGCTATTCTATTTAAATGTAAAGAAAGTTTTATCCCGAGGGATTAAATTTAATTCTCTTCGAGGGTAAATTCTGAGTTAATTAGGATGGTGGTATTGGAAGATAGGAACCATAACTATGGGTTGTAAAACGCCATACTCAGAAGAGCGGTTCGTTCTATTCTTTTACCATAGTTATTGGTGGTACAAGCAGAAAGTACTATCTCTGGAGCAAGAAAGGAACAGTGGCCTAAGCTTTAAGACGAAGGCCCCTCGAGGTAGGCTCTCTATGACATTTCTGGAAAACGAGCTACAACCGACAACCTTGAACAGAGACGAGTGTGAGCAGTGTGAAAAGAACCAACCCATAAGAAGGAGCAGAACCGTCATTGGCAGCTAAGTTCAAATCTATGCTGCCACTTGAACTTCTTATGACATCTCACAATCCATAACGACTGTGATGATAACTTTTCTTGATCCATAACTATTCAAATTATTTTCCAACTGTTAAAACTTAATTGATTATTAAATTTTGTTATTTGTAATTATACAAATTTAACTTCGATTTAATCATTTTACAGTTACTGCATGTTTGTCTCAAACAATTTACTACACACACTCTAAACAGAGCTATACTAAAATAATAGAATTCCACTGAGTAAATCAGGGGTGGAGCCTTAAACGAGCTGAAATTAATAAGTGCTTAATCCTTCACAAAAGCGTCGGCAGAATTGTTGAGTTAACATACTCAGCCAAAGCAGTATTGTTCTCGCTTATTCTGAATATCTTGTGAAGACTCCTTGGAGATAGAAGCGTTTTGTTTCTTCTATTTACATCTCTGCCAAGAGTAATCTTGTGCGAATGTAGACACCTTTGAAGCCCATACTAGATACTCTTGGCCACTCGAAAAGCAGCGGCTGGGAGACTTTTTCAGGCCATAAATCGTGGATTCCTCAGCAAGAAAGAGGTTGGTAAGAAAACGAAGATGGCTGTATACCGCTCCACCTATGTCCCAGTTTTGACATATGGATGCGAGTCGTGGGCAATGACTACAACCCACAAAAGCCAGATCCAAACCTCAGAAATGAGGTATCTGAGGAAAGTGGTTGAAGTAACAAGAAGAGACATGGTCCGCAACCAGACGATACGTCAAGGCCTGAAATCCCATCCGCTGCAGACCCAAATAGAACAGTCCCAACTAAGATGGTTTGGCCATGTCTGCAGAATGGGAGAAGATCGGCTACCACGACAAGCATGGGAAACAAAGAGCCGGGGATCCAGACCTCCGGGACGACCCAGAGTTCGCTGGGAGGACAACATTAGACAGTCTTTGAAGGACCGGGGACTGGAATGGAACCAGGCCAGGAAGAAGACAGCTGATAGAATGGTCTGGCGCTCTCTCTTCCAAACCTCTACACTTCACGGTAGAAGGGGAACGACTAAGTAAGTAAGTACTAGATACTCTTGATTTTTTGGCCACTGTTGGGCCACTACTGCAAAGCATGGGAGGCAGTGCCGTCACAAATGCTTACCGGTATAAACAATATTATTGTTTTGAATAATATGAACTATAACTAAAAAGTGAAAATACCGACTAGAGAAATAAAATAGTATAAAGCATAAAATAAATGCAAACAAGAACATATTACAATAAATTAAACGCGTTCTGAAATAACCAGCAGGTCCATGTATATGGTAGATGGTTGAAAGGGGCGTGCTACAAAGAAATGTAGCAAACACCTTAATAAAAAAATATTATTGCCAGCCGGCCAGTTGGATACATGATATTGAGTAAGCCACTCGTGTATAATCTCTTATAAGACAGAAACAAATAATACTTGGTCAAACCAATAGGCAGTTTTAAGTGTCCGCTCTTCATAGCCACGCCTTTTCTAGGAATAACAGTATTTAAGTTTGTCCCATCCATATAGCCACGTTATTTTTTAAACAGTCTTCTCCTTATAAGCCAGACACATCTTAAATACAGATAGACTTATCTACTGTTGTTTTACATTTTACACTCCCTTTTTGTAGCTTACTTCTTTTCTGAATACCTACTTCACCATTTCTCTGTTCACTTCTTTTTTATTCAAATGTCATCCACTGTAGGTCTTGCCATGGCGTAGCCAGGTAAATTTGTGTTGTTTATTTTTAGATTTATTTTACATGTGTGTTATTTTACGTAGTTATCGCGTTTTTGTTTTTTTTTCTATTTTTGTTCGTTTTTCCCAGGCGAAGGCCCTGTGGCCCTAACGTAGGTTTATCAAATCTTAGTGTTTACATTAGGGTTTGATCGTTCTTTTAGTCTTTTCCGCATATCTTTTTGTTTCTTCCTGTCACCAGTTATTAAGCTGTGCCAGGCAAGACCATCTGCCTGCTCCAATATTCAGCCCCTTCTAACACCCATTCCCCAACACAGACATCTCATTTAACTGCGTGAGGTCATGTTTGTTTAATCATCCGCATTACTACAACAGCGCGAGATGCGAACTTCAAGAACAGGGGCGAGCAATCATAGAACACATGCATACATGAACAATGAGAGGTAACTTTGACATGCTGACCTACCAGCTTTCCCTACACAGTTGGCGGTACTGACATCTTGTGACGTCATTAGGGCAGATTGCCATTCATCTCCATGTGGAGCACGTGCCATCATCACGTTCACGCTCAAAGTTCTAATCTCCTGTGCCATTCGTTCAAGGTATTTCTATGTCTTCTGGTCGTTTACACGTCTATGTCCAAGCATGACAGTGACCAGAGAAGGAACGGGCTTTGTCTTGAAAACCTGCATACACCTAGGCTCATTAGCATATCAAGCCGGCGACCTCAGATGTTAGTCAGTGAACTTTAGTCTATAGGTCAGATTTTCCAGGTGGGCTTTCAGAGTAGTTGACAGAGTTATTTGAGAAAACCGTGATTTCTTCTGACTTTAGGTAGACTTAACATCAGCGCTAAGACAGACAAAACTCTTATAGTGTAGGTCAAGGAACGATTAACGAGAGACTAAACTTTAGGTAGACTTAACATCAGAGCTAAGACAGACAAAACTTTTATAGTGTAGGTCAATGAACGATTAACGAGAGACTAAACATTAGGTAGACTTAACATCAGCGCTAAGACAGACAAAACTCTTATAGTGTAGGTCAAGGAACGATTAACGAGAGACTAAACTTTAGGTAGACTTAACATCAGAGCTAAGACAGACAAAACTCTTATAGTGTAGGTCAAGGAACGATTAACGAGAGACTAAACTTTAGGTAGACTTTACATCAGCGCTAAGACGGACAAAACTCTTATAGTGTAGGTCAAGGAACGATTAACGAGAGACTAAACTTTAGGTAGACTGAACATCAGAGCTAAGACAGACAAAACTCTTATAGTGTAGGTCAAGGAACGATTAACGAGACTAAACTTTAGGTAGACTTAACATCAGCGCTAAGACAGACAAAATTCTTATAGTGTAGGTCAAGGAACGATTAACGAGAGACTAAACTTTAGGTAGACTTAACATCAGAGCTAAGACAGACAAAACTCTTATAGTGTAGGTCAAGGAACGATTAACGAGAGACTGAACTTTAGGTAGACTGAACATCAGCGCTAAGACAGACAAAACTCTTATAGTGTAGGTCAAGGAACGATTAACGAGAGACTAAACTTTAGGTAGACTTAACATCAGCGCTAAGACAGACAAAACTCGTATAGTGTAGGTCAAGGAACGATTAACGAGAGACTAAACTTTAGGTAGACTGAACATCAGAGCTAAGACAGACAAAACTCTTATAGTGTAGGTCAAGGAACGATTAACGAGAGACTAAACTTTAGGTAGACTTAACATCAGCGCTAAGACAGACAAAATTCTTATAGTGTAGGTCAAGGAACGATTAACGAGAGACTAAACTTTAGGTAGACTTAACATCAGCGCTAAGACAGACAAAACTCTTATAGTGTAGGTCAAGGAACGATTAACGAGAGACTAAACTTTAGGTAGACTTAACATCAGAGCTAAGACAGACAAAACTCTTATAGTGTAGGTCAAGGAACGATTAACGAGAGACTAAACTTTAGGTAGACTTAACATCAGCGCTAAGACAGACAAAACTCTTATAGTGTAGGTCAAGGAACGATTAACGAGAGACTAAACATTAGGTAGACTTAACATCAGCGCTAAGACAGACAAAACTCTTATAGTGTAGGTCAAGGAACGATTAACGAGAGACTAAACTTTAGGTAGACTTAACATCAGAGATAAGACAGACAAAACTCTTATAGTGTAGGTCAAGGAACGATTAACGAGAGACTAAACTTTAGGTAGACTTAACATCAGCGCTAAGACAGACAAAATTCTTATAGTGTAGGTCAAGGAACGATTAACGAGAGACTAAACTTTAGGTAGACTTAACATCAGAGCTAAGACAGACAAAACTCTTATAGTGTAGGTCAAGGAACGATTAACGAGAGACTAAACTTTAGGTAGACTTAACATCAGCGCTAAGACAGACAAAACTCTTATAGTGTAGGTCAAGGAACGATTAACGAGAGACTAAACTTTAGGTAGACTGAACATCAGAGCTAAGACAGACAAAACTCTTATAGTGTAGGTCAAGGAACGATTAACGAGAGACTAAACTTTAGGTAGACTTAACATCAGCGCTAAGACAGACAAAACTCTTATAGTGTAGGTCAAGGAACGATTAACGAGAGACTAAACTTTAGGTAGACTTAACATCAGAGCTAAGACAGACAAAACTCTTATAGTGTAGGTCAAGGAACGATTAACGAGAGACTAAACTTTAGGTAGACTTAACATCAGCGCTAAGACAGACAAAACTCTTATAGTGTAGGTCAAGGAACGATTAACGAGAGACTAAACTTTAGGTAGACTTAACATCAGAGCTAAGACAGACAAAACTTTTATAGTGTAGGTCAAGGAACGATTAACGAGAGACTAAACTTTAGGTAGACTTAACATCAGAGCTAAGACAGACAAAACTCTTATAGTGTAGGTCAAGGAACGATTAACGAGAGACTAAACAAGGTAGACTTAGACTTAACATCAGCGCTAAGACAGACAAAACTCTTATAGTGTAGGTCAAGGAACGATTAACGAGAGACTAAACTTTAGGTAGACTTAACATCAGCGCTAAGACAGACAAAATTCTTATAGTGTAGGTCAAGGAACGATTAACGAGAGACTAAACTTTAGGTAGACTTAACATCAGAGCTAAGACAGACAAAACTCTTATAGTGTAGGTCAAGGAACGATTAACGAGAGACTAAACTTTAGGTAGACTTAACATCAGCGCTAAGACAGACAGATATATATATATATATATATACTGAAGCACATTAAAAACGCACCACCTGTATAATCCAGGAACAGAGTGTGAAATGTAAATATAAGTGTTTACAAGTTTACATATTTGGAATCTTTATTCATTTTCCTATGAATCCATGCTGGTCATTAATTTGTACATTTGATTGTTATGAAATTCATTGCATTCTGTGCAGGCAAGGGAGAAAACCAAAAATGCAACCAATAAAAAAATTCATTCACACTATCCTCAGTATCTGGTATGTCCACCGTGTGCTTGCAAACAAGCTTGGCAGCGGCTCCGCATGGAACGCACAAGTCTCTGAAGGAAATTCCGGGGAATCCAGTCCCATTCACGTGTAAGAGCAGCTTCGAGCTGTTGCAGATTAGCTGGAAAACCTTGCCTGTAGACTGTGCGTCCAAGCTCGTCCCACACATGTTCTATAGGGGACATGTCTGGTGATAGGGCAGGCCAATCAATCGTCACAATGTTCTGCTGCTGTAAATATTGCTGCGTAATGCATGCGGTGTGCGCACGTGCGTTATCCTGCTGGAGAAGCTGCAAGTCTGGATAATTTGTGAACGCAGGAGCAACCAATGCATCCAGAACTTCATCTCGATATGTCACAGCATTAACATTTCCACGGAAGACGTGAAGAGGCAAGCGATGGTAAAAACTGAATCCTCCCCAAATGTGAATACTGCAACCTCCAAATCGGTTGTGCTGACGAACACAGCAATCTGCAAAGCGCTCTCCACACCGTCGCCAAATCCGCATACGTCCATCAGCAAAGGATATGTTGAATCTGCTCTCGTCTGTGAATAGGACAGCATTCCACTGCAGTCTAGTCCATCTGACATGTTGCTCTGCCCATTGCAGGCGCTGCTGACGATGTCTGTGAGTCAAGTTTGGCCCAACATAAGGTCGTCTTGCAGTAAGGCCTGTATTTCTGAGTCGTCGTATGACTGTCATTCGAGAGACTTGCCCACGTCTACCCACTATTGCTCTTGCTGTTTGACTTGCCGGGAGAGAACGATTCCTTACGTGACTCAGCACAATATGACGATCTTGCGCAGGGGTAGTAACTCGTGGTTGGCCACTCCGAAGTCTATCCCGGGCACTGCCAGTGGTTCCGTAACGTTCATTGAGACGTACAATAGTGCTGTGGTGGCAATTCATCCTTCTGGCAATGGCCCGCGAGCTCATTCCGGTCTCCAACATACCAATGGCTCGTTGGCGGTCGTTTTCAGATAGTCGTGGCATTTTAAGCACATGTACTGGGTGTTTTGTCTCAACGGCCTTTTTATACCGAGTATACTGCCACAACACGTACACATTTTCAGGGTCATAGCTGTTGGGAATCGTGTTGCACGTGTAACTTTCATTGTTTTCATGTAGTCTGTACACAAACCCGTGGGTTGAATCATGCACTTTCCATTCCAGCAGCCATTCGCTCTCTACCTCATGACAAACACGGGGAAAATCTATTCCCACACCTTTTTTTTCCCAGCTTCTCGGCATCAGTATATATAATGGTGGTGCGTTTTTAATGTGCTTCAGTATATATATATATATATATATATATATATATATATATATATATACACACCTAACACAGACAGCACAAGTGATACATTAACGAACTAGGTAATGTCTTAATTTCAGTCTGTCAAATCGGTACATATCAGTGTATTTTATGGAGAATACAGATTGTTGTATCTGTCTATCTGTGTACATGCGTGAGTGTTTTGTGTATGTGCGTAGTTGTCGCGAGGAGTTTAGAGGAGGTAGGACAGCTTGAATGGAATGGAAGAATACAGATAATAATGTCTTATTGATAGCTTCCGAGTTTATAATAGAACTGCCTCTCCTCGGGAAATAGTGTACTAGAAATTTACTTAAAAGAGAATTCTGGTACCTAAACAGGATATTTTCTGGACGATAAATTCTTCCTCAGGAATCCTACAAAAGGACTGTGTAAAGCACACAAGGTTGAGAAAGAGATTTGGTGTCCAGCCACAATTAAAATATCCCGACCCAATAGAAGTTAATTGAATTATGGCTGAGCCCCCAGGGTGTAGATTATATTTAAAACAAAATACAACCCAAATAAAGTTAACAAGAAAAATAACAACAGACTCTGTTATGTTAAATTGGATAAAAGGGTATAGAATCTTTCATTTCTTTATATACATATAAATATGAAAAATAGTTTAGCTCTACTGTTTATTTAAAAAAAAATCAACTAGTGTGGTCATCACTTGGACCAGAGATCTTTTCTATGGTAGTGTTGCTGGTAGGGATTTATACTCATCTCCTCAAGGACTGTAGTAGCTGCGGAGATGATTGGTGTTCGGACTCTCTTGGTTTGGTCTGCCCCAGTAGGTTGGTCTTATAACAGTTAATGGGTTCAGAGGGTGTCAGAGTCTGCTTCCCTGGACTCAGTGCACATCACAGATAAGGATGGGGTAAGTCACCTCTGCTGAATACCTCTTCTGTTTATGGGATGTGTGGTATGGAATGGGTTACTGGTTGATAGGATATGGTTGGGTATGATAACCTATTTGATAGGGTATGGTGGGTAAGGGTAATCTTTGGTACCATGGACGCGTACCCTGGTTTGTTTAGGTATCTGGTAACCGCCACCTGGATTTGTACGTGGTAACCGCAACCTGGGTTTCTACCTTGTAACCGCAACCTGGGTGGATTCGCTCAACGAATTCACTACAACTATTTCGCAACATGAAATGCCCACTTGGGCCCAGAGTCTGTCTGCTCCGAATGATGGTTACAAGAAGAATGACGGCTTAAAATTCCCTCCAAATTCCAGCTGTATGTTTCGGGCAGGGATGGGTTGTGTCTTGGGTGGCCTTGTGTGGCATTGTTGCAAATACTATTCTGGTCCCAGGGGTATTAAGTTACCTTCGTTTACTCGCCATAGTATCCACTGTGTACATGTTTGCAGCGGCAGACAGGGTTTCTGCCCCTTTTCTCTGATTTACGTGTGTCCTGTACGTGACTTCGGACTCGTCGTAGTACTGATTTTTTTTCCTTTTTCAAGTAGAATGACTTTTGCTGGCGCAGTGAATAATTTATTACCTTGGACCGAGAATCCTGAGCTAGTAAAATACTGTTAAATCTAAGACTTCCACGCGAGAGTATTTAGAGTCTACCTTTAAGTTTGATGTAGAATTACCGGAGACTTTACACTGTTGTTTTCTATAATTCTTCTGAAAATATAACAAGCCGAACACGCAACATAACGTCGAAGAATGTAGTCCAGGCTGTTATACATTCAATCTTTTTTATTACGGTACTCACAAGGTACATAGCTCCACATCTTCAAGCACAATGATTATATGAGGTGGTTTTCACATACATACACAGTCCTTAGTTATAAATGAAAGGCAAACTTGCCGTGTAAAAGTGATCAGAGTCCACGAATACTATTATATCTGCATCGCCGTAAATCTGGACGGAATTCATTATAATTATTTCAAATATCTCTCTGTCAAATGCCTTACATCACTGTCGTGGTTGGGTTAGAGTTTTAGAGTATTTGTCGAGTAAGACAATTTTTGTGAAATCGACAATGAGAGTGAACTGACAGATTTATAGACAACACACAGATAATGTGTAAAAATAGGGTGAACTTGAGACATACCTGGAAGAGGATTTATTAAAGCTATCTCTCTTTCCAAGCCCCAACACACCTATATAGTCTTAAGAACCACCCGCTCTCTCTCTCCTTTCTCACCGTCAAATAGAGACAATAGTAAGAGCTGAAATATTAAGTATGGATGAAGGGTCGTGAACAGCGCGTTAATAAATGAGTAAATTTTATTAAAGGTTCTTGAAGGAAGAACATATATGACATAAGTATATCAGCACAACAACATAAGATAGGCTGTAGATTACTCTGTCTATATTCGGCTGACCGCTAATACGCCGGGGGGAGAAGGGTTTTGAATGACCAGAAAAACACACATTCATTCATAATCCTCCACTCCCAAAGGAGCATAGGCCTTCAACAAACAAGTGCCAAGTCCTCTTGTCACGTGCCATCATCTCAAGTTCTTTCCACGTTCTCCTTATCATTTTCACCTCTGTTTCCAGCTCTCTTCTCCATGTGCTTCTTGGTCTACCTCTGCTTCTCTTGCCCTGGGGATTCCAGAACAAGGACTGCCTTGTAATGCTATCAACAGGTTTCCTCAGTGTGTGTCCTATCCATCGCCATCGTCTTCTTCTCATCTCTTGTTCCACTGGCACATGTCTAGTTCTTGTCATCAGTTCCACGTTGGTAACCTTGTCATACCATTTTAATCCCTCTATTCTACTCAAGTACCCATTTATGAAAGTCTAGTTTTTGGTAGTTGTCTTTGTTGTTCTCCGTGTCTCAGAGCCATACAATAGGACTGACTTCACATTTGAGTTGAAAAACACACAAGACGAGGTAAATTTAGGACAAACGGTCCACTGCGCTATTATCCAGCGCGTGTAATAGGCCTGCGTATTTAAATCCGGTTTGGCTGGTTTGAACTTTATTTGTGACTGAGCGCTCAGTTTCAGCCCACAGTCTGGTGCTTTCAGTTCTGCTGGAGATGCTGTGCTGAACGATATGATGGAAGCCACTATGCTCTGACTTGTGATCAAGAGGCGAGTAGGAAACCACTACTGCCAAATACGATTTCAGATTTTGCTATGGCTCGTTATACACTGCGTGAGCTCATTTCCCATTAGAGGGATGGGCGTCTAAAAGATTTATAGTCTACAAGAGACCCTAACCCCGACCACCTGGCATCGCATGTTTCCACAGATGATCGGCGTATAACGTAATCATGAGTAAGATAATGTTATTCTAGAGTCTACATCAGAAGACAACAAACGCGAGAAAGTGTCCTAGATAAGACATTGTCGTGGTTGAGTAAAATGTAGAGTATTTGTCGAGTTGGACAATAGTAGTGAAATCGACAAGGGATAGTGGACTGACAGAGTTATAGATTACACACACAGAAAGGTGTAAATAGGAGATGGACTTGAGACAACCTGGAAGAAGATTTATCAAAATGATCTCTCTCTCCAAGCCTCAACTCACTTTTACTGTCTAAGCACCTCCTGCTCTCACTCTTTTCTCTTATCAAACATAGAGATTATAGTAAAGAGCTAAAACAAGTTAATTATGGATGGAAGGGTCGTGAACAGCACATTAATAAAATGTGTAAACTTTATTAAAGAAGAAAAACATGAAAATAATGCATATCACCATACACAGCATAAAATTCATCAATATTCATCAATAATCAAAATATGCAAAATACACTGACGAACACACACAGACCACCGATCATAAAACCTGTAGAACACAGAGAAATGAGTGTCAGTCCGTCCGCTTTCGTGGGACCAAATGTAATAGTTCCAGAAAAGTGTCTTACATGTAGATCCTTCAAGGTGAGGGAATAAGCCTACAAAACTTTCCTTGTTGGTTCTATCATTGGTGACCTCTAATTGCGCGAGGTGGGCTGGAAGACTCTATTTACCTCTGGTTTACCAAATGAATAAAACTACGTGTCAGTCTGTCCGCTTTCGTGGGACCAAATGTGCCAGCTTCAGAAAAGTGTCTTACATGTAGATCCTTCAAGGTGAGGGAATAAGCCTTCAAAACTTTCCTTGGTGGTGCTAAACGTTGGTGACCTCTAATTGCGTGAGGGGCTGGAAGACGCTGTTTATCTTCTGCTGACCAAATAAACAAACTGAGCGACAGCCTGTCCGCTTTCGTGGGACCAAAGGTGCTAGCTCCAGAAAAGTGTCTTACATGTAGATCCTTCAAGGTGAGGGAATAAGCCTACAAAACTTTCCTTGTTGGTGCTAAACGTTGGTGACCCCTAATTGCGCGAGGGGGCTGGAACTCTGTCTATTTCTCTTGCTGGCCACTCCTAAGTGCGAGGTTTTCATAACCCAGAACTACACCAGACGAAGTTATTTGGGGACGAAGAGAACCAGGCGCTCTTATCCGGCGCTATTGCTTGCTTGGCATTAAATCCGGTTTAAACTGGTTTGGCTGGGGTTTGGCTGAGTGCCCCGTTTAGGCACACAAAGGCGGGTGATATCAGATTCTGCTATAGACATGCTGGGCGGTTTTGATATTCTGGAAGTCGCACTGCTCTGACTGGTAATCCAATAGGCGAGTAGAGAACTACTACTGCCTTAGATGATTTCAGATTTAGCGTTGGCTCGTTGCACTGCGTGAGCTTAACTTGGCGTTTACAAAGGGTTTAGGTTCAGGAATGGGGTTGACGACTCGTGATTACTAGCTGTATTCAGAATCCCTCTAGAACGAAGAGTATATGACATTCTTCGTCTGACTGGAGACTTGACTCTAGCAATTCGGTATCCCTGAAACTGAGACCCAAAAAAGACACCCTTTACATCAAGCAACAACAAAATCACTCTAATGTTTTATAACATAGTTATGCTCCGCTCCTTCCACTCTATCAATTACCAGCATGCGCCTGCATAGGCCTAATATATTTTGTATACCCAGGTACCTGTCAGTAATCGTTCTGACAGCAACAATCTACTCCTCTTCTTCCAACTAAACATACAGGAAACCTAACCTTGTAGTTACAGTTGAATGAATATGCTTATTCATCTTACAACATTAAATGAATTTACATAAACAGCATGTGACATTACAACATTAAATCACATGCCCCTTGGGTGAAAAATATGATCCCACAAATGAATACATAGAAAACTGCAATGTTCCTGCTATAATAATACAGCTGTGGCTGAATCATAAGATATAATTATATCTATGCCTGGTGACTGCTTTCTGTGAAAGTTATAGACTAGTGCCTAGCCACACAAGTAAGCATAAAATGATTCTCCCTTGCCACTAGAAATATCTATCAAAAAGGAATTAGTGACTTTCTCCTATAATTCAGTGTTAAGTGAATGATCCACACCTCTGACCTTATCTTGCAGAAATGACAGTTAATTTTGCTGACTCTTAACCCAATGGTAAGCATTGTATGAACTGATTCTACGCCTAGTATCTGTTATTGTAAGTTTATCATTTCCCATTATAAACCGTAACAGTTTAAGCACCACTTAACTAAGGCCGTAGACAGCGCTACATTATCACTGAATTAAATTTACCGGGAGAAATCCTCAAAAAATGAAGTAAGTCACCTTCCTATCAGATATATAAAAAGCTAACATGAATATTTATATATTAATAAGACATGTCAACTCACCCCGAAAAATGACTAGAGATAGGCCTTAACATTTAGTTCTGTGTTAAAGTCTGCCTTATCTCATGATGGTCCATCTCGGGCCAGGAAAATATTCACGAGTGTGTTAGTCTATTAAGACTAACCAGATTTATAGCTTACAACCAACGCTACCCGAGACACCTGCATAGCCTGATTCTACAGATGTATCGGCGTAATGCGTAATGAGGAGTAAGACAAAGGTTATTCTAGAGACATCAGAAGTCAACAACCACAAGACAATTCCTTCAGGTAGAGAAATGCTTATTATTATGCGAGCTCTAACTCGTCTAAGGGGCAAAACTCAGAGACTGACCGCGATTGTTATCTCCCCCTTGAATCGAAGATCAGAACCTGTTTACCGACCGCAGAAGGTTGGTCCCTGCTAACGAGCCGTGTCTTCACAGAAACCCGTTCGCTCGTTCAAACGCTTTAGGCGTAACAGATATGTTTCTCTGGTCAAACGAACACCAGGTGCGCTGATGTAACGTTATCTGACCGTTGAAGGCCAGAACGTAAACAAAGCGCGGGGTGGGTCTGCGAAGGGGGAAATTGCAGGTAGAATATGAAAATACAAAATGTCAAGGAAACCCGAACATTAAAAAGTAATAACATATGGAACGGAATGGTAAAATAAATTAACAGTCACTGTGACAGACATAATATTATTCTAGAGCTAACTGCGGCGATCAAGGGCCACAACAAAAATCTCAGAACGAACCTGAGCTTGTCTCCCCTGAATCGGAGATGAAAGCGGGTTCCCAGATCTCAAAGGGTTTCCTCGCGCCTTTGCTCACGCTACCAACTTTAGTAGGACAGCGGTTCGCTTCTTCAAAGAAAATATTTTTCGCTCGTGATCAAACGCTGTTACGAGCAAAAAAGCGTTCCCCTAGTCAGACAAACACCAGGTGCAGCTTAGGTAATATTATCGTAAGCTGACCACTACTGACCAAGTGGTGAATTTATAATGAAGGCCAGCAGCGAAAATCAAAAGCCATATCCCGCGGGGTGGGGTCTGAGCGGGGAATAATGGGCTGCGTAGGTAAAAAATCAGAAGGAAAAGAAACCGAACGTGCAAAAAGTCGAGGAAACCAGAAACATTAAAAGAGAAAGAAAAATGGGACGAGTTGGGATAATTAAAATTATCAGTCAATCCGTGACAATCACTGGCAAGTATCAAAAGCGCAGTCGTTTTAAAAATCCTCGAATAACTTGTGGACTATAACATATAAATCAAGAGCGCATAATAATGCGTCCTTCCACCTCGACGGACACTAGCCAAAAGAGAACGAAGGTTGGCCGTTAGCTTTCAGGAGCAGACGGCGCCTACGTCACAATGCATTTTTGACCTTACGTCACAACTAAAATAAAGTTTTCGCTTTCACAATCGGTGCGTTATCGTGCATCCTCATTCGCGCATAGCTATGCCTTCCTATAGAGCGCACGCCTGTGTGCGAAATGAGGTGTAACATTTCTGAACGACCAGGCTTGGGAAATGTGAAGGGGTTACCGCCAAAAGCGTTATCACAATAAGAGATACTGTATACTGTTAACTCGATGACAGAAACTGACATGGTCTTATGAGAGCGAACGAAGTAGAAGACAAGGACATCACGACTGTGGCGAAATGGCTGTAACTCCCTATTTTCCAACCCGCCCCCTTCGTTTTTTTTTTCTCTTAGTTTTTTTTCCTAGAGTCACTGGCTCTCTGTATTTCGTTCTTTTCATAGGGTTCTACGGGGCAGTAACCCCCATTATTACTCGGTCAGACACCCACCCTGCAGAGTGGGTTTGTTCTTTGATTTCGTGTTCATTGTTCCAACAACAATTGACATAAGGAATGTGTATGTGCACCTTGCATCGGACCAGCGGGAGAGAATCTTCGCCGCTCGTAAACACGTTTGAGCACGAGCGGTAATCCTTCTCTGCTTTCTTTTGAAACACCGATTCACTGTCCACGTGAGTACCCCTCTTGCATTTCTGTAGAGGCTGCTTGGTCTTTTGAGTGCAAGTTCTTCCAGGAGACCTGTCTCAGTAGTCCTGTTGAATGACATCACGTTACGCAGAAACTTGGGAGGTCATTCGTTTCTGAATCTTTGACAAACGGAGACGGTCATCGTTTTCTTGTTTCCTAGAGCTCCTATTACGTTAGTCTTACGATGGTTCTAGAGGCACGTGGTGCGCAGGTGTCCCTGTTTTCGATTTCAGCGGAGACGGCCTGTGGTGGATTTGATGTTAATAGATGTTATCATTCAATATTTCTAGTGTACTGAATGAGGTCAGCTGTGAAAGTCCCTGATTATAACAAATTTTGGGTTGAGTATTCAGGGTACCTTTCTGCTACCACCTTATGACCTCAATCAGACTTATTCTGGACTAGTATGTATGATAGTTACGTATAATGTCTAGGGTTATGCAAGTGTGTAATGTAGTGTAAGTAAAATTACTACAAATACATTTAAATTTTATCACACACACACACACACATATATATATATATATATATATATATATATATATATATATATATATATATATATATATATATATATATATATATACATACATGACAGGGTCAATACCACAACCACAAACAAACTAACACTCTATTATATAACTTATGGAAGTCTGTGGCTGAATTTTGTGTAATAATACTAGATTACAATTTATTTGCCCTGATTCAGAATTTTCTGAGTCAGGACCAACAACAAAATGAAATTTATGGTTTTATTTACATAAATATTTATAACACAATGGATCTTCTGTCCATACAAAGGACTATTATAATCAAATTATATTTAGGTATTTCTCTACACTGGGTGACACTGGTAACTAATGGTGGGGTGGGGTGTTGGCATCATTCCCTCAGAAGAAGCCATAACATACTGGACACAAACTTTCAACAACGTATTGGACAAACATGTTCCTATAAAGCAGGTTCGGGTAAAAAAACATCAGAAAGACCCCATGGATAACCAACGAAATACTATCAACAATGAGAGAGCGGGACGAAGCACATAAGCTCAAAGATTTCAGCAGATATCGGATGCTTAGAAACAAAGTACAATACCTCATTCGTCAGGAAAAGAAACTACATTTCAGAAAGATGATTCAAGACAAAGCAAACAGCAAAGAAGTCTGGGCAGCCATTAGAACACTAACACACAAATCAAAGTCACTAAACTCTTTACCAAAAAGCTGTTCCCTCACGGCAACTCATTTTACAAGGTAGCAACCGCTTTAAAACAGAAATTAGCCTTCTCAAGTCGACACTAAAGCCAATGGACTGCGATATTAGTAAATTGACAGCTTTCTGCAACACTGAATACACCACAACAGATCTAAGACATATTCCTTTTCTAACAGTACATGAAGTTCTCAAATATATCTTGGCATTAAAAAACAACAATTCATCTGGGCTTGATGGTATCAGCAATAAGATTCTACGTTACGCTGCGCCCATCATTTGCGACTCCTTAACCTATGTATACAACCAATGTATTGCACACAACTACTTCCCCACAGCATTTAAATCTGCCAAAGTGTACCCCCTCTATAAATCTGGCTCACATAGCGATCCCAACAGCTACAGACCAATATCCCTTCTATCATCTCTTTCAAAACCACTAGAGAAACACATTTACAACACCACATTTCAACACTTAACAACAAACAAACTGCTCATTGATAGCCAGTCAGGTTTCAGACCCAAACATTCCTGTCACACAGCTCTCACCAAAATGACAGACAACTGGCTGTCGAACATAAATGATGGAAAATTATGTGGTGCTGTTTTTGTCGACTTCAAGAAAGCATTTGACATGATTGACCACACTATCTTGGTTCAAAAGTTGGAAACCCTCAGAATAGGCCCTAATCCACTAAACATCATCAAATCATTCCTGGCAGATCGACAACAATTAGTGCTTCACAACAACTCGGCATCAGATTTCTCGAAGGTAGTTACAGGAGTACCGCAGGGCTCTATTCTTGGGCCCCTACTGTTCGCAATGTTCATCAACGACCTGCCACTACATCTAAAATATTCAACTTGTGACCTCTTTGCAGATGATTGTACTATCTACACTAGTGACAATGACTGCGTGGCACTTGAAATGACTCTTCAAAGCGATGTAGACAATCTAACAAAATGGAGTAATATGAATCGTATGCCAGTAAACACAACAAAAACGAAATCTATGTTGATTACCACCAGACAGAAACTCCTAAGCTGCTCCAAAAGATCGCTACAGCTACACGAGAATCAATACAAATTGAACATGTAACAGAACACAAAGTTCTGGGGATCACGATTGACCAGCACTTAACGTGGAACTCCCGTGTACGGAATTTAACCAAACACTTAGCACAAAAGACGTACCAGCTAGCCAAAATAAAACACTTCTTAGACGCAGACACTAGACTATTGTTCTACACCTCACATATACAGACACATCTAGATTACTGCTCTACACTATGGGATTGTTGCCCTGCTTCCACCTCGAAGAGACTGCACTCCCTGCAAAAGAGAGCAGTACGTCTGATCACCGATAATCGCACGACACCACACACAAGGACAGGAAAAGAACCCAAAATACTGTCGCTAAAAAAAGTCTTCTCTACAACAAAGCCAAGCTGACTCACACAATTCTATCTAACAATGCCCCGTCGTACCTAAGATCATTGTTTCAAACCAGTAGAAGGGAGGGACAACGATTACATCAGTTACGTGTGCCCAAACCTAGGATCGACCTGTTCAAAAAGAGTCTAGCCTACTCTGGTGCCTACTTATGGAACAGCCTTCCACACCACCTAAAAAGCCTACCTACACAATATTCTTTTAACAAAGCATTTTCAAACACTTCCATCAACACTTTTTAAAACAGCCTTCCAACCACCTACCACAGAAGTGCGTAAGAAAGTGTTATTATTATTATTTCATTTTCCACCAAGAATGTATGGACATAAGCGAGAATGTGTTTATGTAATTTTTGTATTGATGATTGATGACACATTCAAAAATACAGATTAATTGTAGACGGTTTGACCGCATGAGTGAGTGTCGGTATACAGAATTTATTTATTTTTATTTATTGTTTTATTTATTTTATTTTATTATTACTTTTTTCCCCCATTTACTAGCTTGTTTGTTTCAAAAAAAAAAACAAAAAAAAACCTACTCATTTTTTTTATTCTTCTTCTTCTTCTTCCTCGTTCGCCCTGAAAAGGACGGTGGTTGCGTTGTGTCTGTTTGCGCCTGTTTGCGCCCAAGCTGTGATATCTGCACCTTTCGGTCGACACATCCGACTTCTGCACGGCATTTTTTAGGGACCGGGTTTGCCTTCCCATTTCGATCCGTACTCGCTCAGCCAGACTGCACTGCTGCAGACTGTTTCCAGGACCACCACGTGGAGGTGGAGTACGGTCTTGATCAGCTCTGGTTCGCTGATCCTGATGCAAGCAGTCAAGCTATGGGTCGCTGACTGCATTCACTATTGCTGCATCTTGGGGTCCCTTTTTTTATTATGATTGCATACTGTAAATGAATGCTGTTATGGTAACTTTATAATGTTGCATGCCTTTAAATTAATGCTTAAAGCATCATGTAGGAATGAAAGGATATAGTATGCAAGATTAATGAGAGTGGAAGGGCAGAATGTTAGACGGGCCTGCGCGCCCAATTCTTTACCCTTCGAAAATAAAGTTCGTTCGTTCGTTCGTTCTTTATTGTAGTATCTTGTAGAAAAATTATTTAATAATCAAAGATTTTATGTCTATGTTAAGAAAGTCCGTGGATGACCGTTGAAGTGCCGACACATAGGCACTTAACTGTAGGTGGATAGTAGATATGAAGCTGACAACTTCCTTTCGTTCACTTGAATGACCAGACTGACACAGTCCCTGGTGTAGAATAGTCTAGTAGACCGCTTGGTCCAATAAAGTTTCACCTCTCTCTCTCTCTCTCTCTCTCTCTCTCTCTCTCTCTCTCTCTCTCTCTCTCTCTCTCTCTCTCTCGTAAAATCACCAGGGTCCTGGTACCACAGTAGCACCAGAACAAAAATTCCTGAAACAAGGTTATGATTCTGTACAACATATCTACAATATATTTCCACAATCAATACATGGCATAATTCAATAAAAGAAAAGGGTCAGATCTCTCTGACCACCCCATGTCAACCATTTTCTTCTGAGATAACAACTCATACCAGTGCTCCTGTTCTTTTCCCTAATGGCTACAACGCCTCTGACACTGCAACAATGATTCTCTCCCATAGAATTTTGTGGGTTAGCCTTCCCACTGGTAACTGTGGAAATCATTTTAAGTTATACAACTCATGTCAATTTTTACTGCTTGTGTACAACACCACAGGCCCTGCATAAGTCTGCTGGGGACCCTGTACTTAGTCGTAACGCCTTCCCAAACAAGCAGTATCTCATACACCAAATTTGGTTGTAATAATAAGGTTAATAAAGTCATTCTTACCACAATTCAAAGAAATATCACAAACATACCTTGACTGGCATTAGCATTAAGGTAAGTTTAGCTTTGCCCCTGGTCCAGACTGCCAAGAATTATTATTTCACTCTAGGCACTGCTGTTCTCAACGCAGCTTGCTTTCAAAAACTTCTGTATCAACTGGCGACAAGCCTTTGCTTGCTTTTGCCAATATTATCAGACCGGCCCAATCAGCTAGGGTCTAGCTTTTTCAATTCAAAATAAAAACAAAAGCCAAACTCCAGACTTCTAGGAGTGAGTCTTAAAATATATTTAGCTTTTTTGCCTAACCAATACCCTCCTTCCTATACTCTTCTATCAACCAATCTGATTTGAATCAATCTAATGCCTCTTTTTTAAACTTGTGTCCCCAACTAACGTAATGGATAAATGAGCAAAAACAACAGTCCGTCCGTCTTAGCATTCGTAGAGATATAGTATTATTTCAATATCTTGGCTAATAATTAGACTACCATATATTTTACAACATATTATTGCTCAGGGGATCATAAGCTATCTTTATATATGATTTTTATGGCCGTAATAATTGTCGTTTAGATTTTCAGTTTTGTCACTGTTAATCGTCAATTTCAACTTTTCCAAAAGTCGGCCATCTTTTCCCCTCCCTCTCTCATTTTTTCCCATTCAAATAAACCAACTAGTTGTGTTACGTCAGAAATACACTACTCGGCGAGAATGGAAAACTGTCTGTGTGTTTATGTGTTCTGGCTTGTCCAACAGAGAGTCCCGCGTGCAGAGCGAAGAGGGGTTTTTGCCAAGCGTTGGTAGTGTTGGCGGTAATTATTACAGTCGTTTCGTTCTTACTACTGAAAAATGTCCGAGTTACTACTAATTTGAGCGTTAAAGTTAAAATATTACGTTAATTCAAACGGTAGGTTGGTGTCACAATTCTGGCAGATCGTTAATTGTAATGTCTCAAAACCGAAACTAAGAAAGCGTGTTAGATTTTACAGCGGGATCGTTTTTATAAGCATTTCCTCTGCACAAAAGGCAGCGCTATACTGGCGTAGAGACGACTTTAAGCAGACACTTACGGTAGGGTGTATTTATTATTATAGGATTAAAATCTTACTGAATTCAGCGATTATCTCACAGAATTCGCTACACACCTCCCTTCTTAAAACATGCATTCACTGCAGGTTCTAATCTGTGAGATAACTTAGCGCAAAGGAAGTCCTACATGTTTTTCTGATTTTCATCACAAGGATGTCTACTCAAAAAATCGGCACCCACGTTCTGAGAGCCGGGAATATATTCAATCATAAATGAATAGTACTGTAATAGTAATGACCATCTTAATAATCTGGCATTTTCATGCTTTGCCTGTGATAAGAATACTAGAGGCTGATGATCTGTTTGGACCACAAATGTCCTTCCATGCAGATAGATCTGGAATTTTTTTATAGCCCAGATTAATGCTAGACATTCCTTTTCACTTGTTGAATAATTTTTTCCGCTTTGTTCAACTTGCGGCTTGCATAAGCGACTGGGTACAATTCCCCGTCTTGTGAGGAGGACCTTTGCAACAATGTAGCACCTAGGCCCACATTGCTTGCGTCACTTCTCACGACAAATTCTTGATTCAAGTCAGGCAATTTCAATACCGGCCTGCTAGTGAGTTTTTCTTTTAACTCTTGGTAGGCTAATTCACACTGTGCTGACCAATTAATTGTATCAGGTTGTCCCTTACGCGTTAAATCCGTCAGAGGAGCACATATAGAGTTAAAGTGTTCAATGTACTTTTGGTAGAAACCACACAATGACACAAAAGATCGCACATCTTTTTTTGTTTGTGGCCTCGGTGCTCTTTTCAATTTCTCCAGATTCTTGGGGTCAGGGGTCATACTACCCTGATGTACGGTATGTCCCAAGAATTCCAACTCTTTACATCCTATACGACATTTTGTTGGTCTAGCAGTCAAGTTAGCCTCTCTGAGTCTATCAGTAGACGGTCAACTAGTGACGTTTCGGTCACATGTCGTGGAGGTTCAGTGTGTAAATTAATTGGGCTTCCGTCTTTGTGTTTGCGTCCGAGAGAGATGTAATTTTTCGAGGCTCCGGGATAATGGAGCGTGATTTATAAATATATCTTGTGGCATTGTTGATTCTCGGAGGCTGCCACGTTATGTGCAAGATGGTTCATAAACGTATCTAGAAGTTCATACCATAATTTACTACGAGTAACTTTGATATATGAGGCAACTAATATTTGGTTTGCACTGATTGCTTCTACCGCATTACTTTGGTTTTCGTGGATTACCGAACCTTTAGTACAACGGCCAGAATTGAGTGGAGATAATAGGATTGTATTATTATTATATTATTGCCACTTAAAGATGCCTAACGTTTGAACCTTATTGTCGGACCAGGGATAATCTACTACGCTTATCCATTGCCATGTACTTTTGATGTTTGATGGACCATTGTGAAGTGACTTTGTTTATTAAATGTCAACCATGTTTTTCCCGTGGACCTGTTCACCTACCGGCTTTGTTATGTGTACTGACAATATTTGTCCTGAATGAACACCTGCTATCATTCGTGTATCCATGCATGATCCTCTAATTTATCCCAACGTAACACCATATAATTTGGTGGCCAGTGTGGGATCGGATCGATACTTTCATCAGGACATAGTTTTCAAATTCACGTAAGCAAGTATACCTTCGTACTTTGCAAAAATACAGCTGACTTTTAATCTGTATATGCGATCGTCACTCATGTTCAGCGTGTTATTGTGAACACACCGCTTCGTGAACTCAGTCATTATCAACGGGTCCAGTTGGATAACGAACGCTGCCACTGCGCATATCCAATGTTCCAGTTTCAGTGTCCTGTTGTTTGCCGTAACGTTCAAGATAACAATTTCAAACCAACCGGTTTGCAAGTTTACTTCGTGTTCCAGTCTACATCACAACGTTTGTAAGATTCTTTCAAGTTTCAAGTCTTTGCCATGGCGATGTCAAGTTATTTTGTACCAAGTCAACACAACGTTTCAAGATCTACACAGTTCATGATGCCCATCTGACGGAGACCGTGTACTGTTTACATTTTATCGTGCTTCACTTATATGGAGGGACAGCGTTTTCTAGTGTTGACACCTTCTGAACAACATTCCCAAGTCTCCAATCTTCTAGAATCCTTTCCAGACGTCCTCACAGACATCCCAGGGCGTACATCAGTCATTTCGCATGACATCACCCTTACAGATGATCGACCAATTCGTCTACGCCCCTATTCTGTCCCTATTCACTACCAGCACCAGGTGGAAGAAGAATTAAAACAAATGCTTAATTTAGGAATTATAGAACCTTCCAATGCCCCTTACTCATCACCTATGGTCATCGTTCGTAAGAAAGACAAAAATATCAGATTGTGTGTAGATTACCGGAAGCTGAATAACATCACAGTCTTCGATGCTGAACCCTTACCCCTACTTGAAAATTTTTTATCTCGTCTCGCCAAGTCTCTTTTCTTTACTAAAATTGACCTTACCAAGGGATACTGGCAAGTTCCCTTGACTGACAGAGCTAAACCACTCACTGCCTTTGCTACACAACAGGGTCTTTATCAGTGGAACGTAATGCCTTTCGGACTTATGAACGCCCCGGCAACGTTTGTCCGTATGATGAGAAAAATTCTCTCTCATCGGTCCGATATAATCACATATATAGACGACATCTGTCTATTCAGTTCCACTTGGGAGGAGCAGTTCTTAGGTTTATATTCTCTTCTGGACACTTTACGTCTCCACCACCTAACAGCCAAGCCCTCAAAGATCTTTATTGCTTTTGAGGAAATTTCATTCTTGGGACATAAGGTGGGTCACGGTTGTCTTCAAACCGTGCCACAGAATGTTTCCAAAATCCTAAAATTGTCTGTGCCCACTACTAAGAAGCAAGTTCGTAGTCTTCTCGGCTTGATTCAGTATTATAGTAAATTTATACCAAACTTGTCTTCAATCACTGCAGACCTCTCTGCCTTGCTTAAAAAAGGCTTACCGAACCACGTGCACTGGACACCAGAGTGCCAGGCTGCGTTAAATTATGTTCAAAATATTTTTTCTGTGCCACCAATTTTGAAGTTACCAAATACAAATCTGACTTATTATCTCCGCACAGATGCTAGTTCAAAAGGTATCGGCGCATCACTGATGCAAGAGTTCGAGGGAAGATTACATCCAACCCTCTACATATCCAGAAAGCTCAATGATGCAGAAAGAAAGTGCCCAGTGATAGAAAGAGAGTTGCTGGCTGTTATCTGGGCGGTAGTCAAGCTGGAGCGGTATTTGTTGGGCTCCCCTTTCATCATACAATCAGACCAGAAATCCCTTTCCTCATTGAAGAAGGCGAATCACAAGAACCCAAAGCTAGCCCGTTTCGCCATCCTGCTTCAACCTTTTCAGTATGAAATCGAGGCAATACCAGGTTCTGCAAATGTGGTCGCAGATGCTTTATCGAGATGCCCACAACTCGAACTTGAAGATTCATATTGACTTAGTTAGTTGACTTTATATTACACATGTGTGAAGCCATGGTGTTTACTCACTACTAGTCACTATGACAAAGGATGATGAATACATGGACACTAAGAGGATTTTCAAACCATTCATATAAACATTTGCGATTTTCATGACTTTGAGATAATCATTATTCACTTTAACTAGTGGTACATTGAACAGCGTTATACTACTTGCAGACACGAACAATTTCTAACTACGACATCATGTTATTATTCTGGAATGCACATTGACATTAATTAAGATTGCTATATTATGCTACAAATCTAGTCCTGACACGGATAGTTTGGAGTATACTTATATTATTGCAAGTTTGATTTGGACATTACTTGTCTTGCCAACGTACAAAAGGTACTTAGAGTAGAATAATTAAGTAATGGAATAATTGTGTTAATTGGTTATACTTGCGTTCTTGTACTATTTTTTTTCTCTTTCTGTGAGATATTCATGTACTTTAGCTGCATTAATGTCATATCGCATTGCTTCTTTGATTCATGTCATGTTTAAATTGCGTTTAAGCTTAATTTTTGACAGCATTGTTAGTTAGAGATATAACTTTCTAAATCATTTTTTTTTTTTAAATTATAATTCATGCATTTTTGAATTTTTGGTTTCAATTTTTTGTTTTATTTTATTTTATGTATCTCATACTATTCTCATATATGCATGCTATTTCTTTGATAGTTTATCGTAAACTCACATTGATCATACATTTATGTATTCTTTTGACACATCATTGGAATATCGACTGTATATGACTTGTTACTTATTGACATATGACTGTTTATGACTGATGACAAATTCATCTAGCATGTTATTTAATGATAAGTTACATTATGCAGACTGACTGCGACTAGATTAATTTCGATGTGGCCTAATATTTGTGATATAATCAATTTTGGCCGCTATTTCCGCATAGGAAATATTTGAATTGGAAAAAAACAACAAATAAAACCGCGAAGGGGGTGATATGTTAAGGATAGATTTGGGGTGCAGTCAAAATAGTAAGGCATGCTACTACACGCTAGCACATTTCCATTTTTATGTGAGGAATTGTGTTCGCCTGTAGGCAAACTACGGTTTGCACGAGGCGTTCACCCGTGATGAGCGACGGTCAACTAGTGACGTTTCGGTCACATGTCGTGGAGGTTCAGTGTGTAAATTAATTGGGCTTCCGTCTTTGTGTTTGCGTCCGAGAGAGATGTAATTTTTCGAGGCTCCGGGATAATGGAGCGTGATTTATAAATATATCTTGTGGCATTGTTGATTCTCGGAGGCTGCCACGTTATGTGCAAGATGGTTCATAAACGTATGTAGAAGTTCATACCATAATTTACTATGAGTAACTTTGATATATGAGGCAACTAATATTTGGTTTGCACTGATTGCTTCTACCGCATTACTTTGGTTTTCGTGGATTACCGAACCTTTAGTACAACGGCCAGAATTGAGTGGAGATGATAGGATTGTATTATTATTATATTATTGCCACTTAAAGATGCCTAACGTTTGAACCTTATTGTCGGACCAGGGATAATCTACTACGCTTATCCATTGCCATGTACTTTTGAAGTTTGATGGACCATTGTGAAGTGACTTTGTTTATTAAATGTCAACCATGTTTTTCCCGTGGACCTGTTCACCTACCGGCTTTGTTATGTGTACTGACAATATTTGTCCTGAATGAACACCTGCTATCATTCGTGTATCCATGCATGATCCTCTAATTTATCCCAACGTAACAGATGTCTACTCAAAAAATCGGCACCCACGTTCTGAGAGCCGGGAATATATTCAATCATAAATGAATAGTACTGTAATAGTAATGACCATCTTAATAATCTGGCATTTTCATGCTTTGCCTGTGATAAGAATACTAGAGGCTAATGATCTGTTTGGACCACAAATGTCCTTCCATACAGATAGATCTGGAATTTTTTTATAGCCCAGATTAATGCTAGACATTCCTTTTCACTTGTTGAATAATTTTTTTCCGCTTTGTTCAACTTGCGGCTTGCATAAGCGACTGGGTACAATTCCCCGTCTTGTGAGGAGGACCTTTGCAACAATATAGCACCTAGGCCCACATTGCTTGCGTCACTTCTCACGACAAATTCTTGATTCAAGTCAGGCAATTTCAATACCGGCCTGCTAGTGAGTTTTTCTTTTAACTCTTGGTAGGCTAATTCACACTGTGCTGACCAATTAATTGTATCAGGTTGTCCCTTACGCGTTAAATCCGTCAGAGGAGCACATATAGAGTTAAAGTGTTTAATGTACTTTTGGTAGAAACCACACAATGACACAAAAGATCGCACATCTTTTTTTGTTTGTGGCCTCGGTGCTCTTTTCAATTTCTCCAGATTCTTGGGGTCAGGGGTCATACTACCCTGATGTACGGTATGTCCCAAGAATTCCAACTCTTTACATCCTATACGACATTTTGTTGGTCTAGCAGTCAAGTTAGCCTCTCTGAGTCTATCAAACAGCATATTCAAAGAGTTAACATGTTCCTCAAATGTTTCAGTAGCGATAAGAATATCATCCATGAAATTCGAGATGCATGGATTTTTCAGGGGATCCAACAATTTTCGCATCATCCTCGAAAACACACTCGGGGCATTTTTCAACCCAAACGGCAACATGTTGAACTCATAATGGCCTTCCGAGGTGCTAAATGCTAAGTAAGGTCGAACCTCAGGCTTTACTGGAATTTGATAATAGCCTTTGCTAAGATGCACCTTAGAAAAATATTTTGCCTTGTTCAGCCTGGCAAATAGTTGATTTGTATCAGGTAATGGATCCACCTGACCTTCTGTGACAGCATTCAGTTTCCTGTAATCTATGCACAGTCTATGTTCCCCAGATGGTTTTCGCAACAAAACCACACTTGAACTGTAAGGAGATTCACTGTGAGAAATAATCCCTTCTTGTAACAAATAATCTATCTCCTCTTTCAAAGCTTTTTCCTTAGCGAAAGGAATAGAATATGGCCTCATACAGATGGGTGTTGGGTCTAGTAGTTTCATATCATACTCCAACAAATTTGTGTGCCCGGGCTTATCCGTTAACACGTCTGTATGTTTCTCTAGGACCTTTTGAACATGCTCCCTCTGTCCTTTTGTCAGATGAGTACTGATCTTCACCTGTGCAAACGTTTCACTGGGCTTCAGTGGATATTCAAATGAGGTGAGTGGGTCATTTTTCATTTCGGTTGCGATAGACAAGGCCATTAAGTGTGTTCCTTCCTGGATTTGCCTGTCCAGATATTTCTTCAGAAGGTTCACATGATAGACTTTTTCCTTTCCCTTCTTGTCTATCTTATAGTTTGTTCTGGATACCTTTTCCAAAACTGTATATGGACCTTGCCATCCGATCTGAAGTTTATTGCTGCTGCCGGGCAATAGAAGAAGCACCTTCTTCCCTACAGCAAGCTCCCTATCCTTCGCTTTTTTATTATTAAGCAGCATGCTTTTTCCTGGCTTGTTTCAAATTATCATTTGCCAGTTTCCAACTAGTTTTTAAACGAGTGGTCAGTTCGTTCACATATTGATATGATGAGGTAACAGTCTCTTCTGTCTTCTCATCGGTCCACGTCCTCAACAAGGTTACATATGGACTTTTAATTTTCTGACTTATTTTGCATGGTACCTGTATGGTCCCTGACATTGGAAGCCTTATAGTGAGGACGTTTCTTTCTTGTATCATCACTCACAAATCGTCCACAGCCAATTCTTTTCCGGGGTTTTTCTCCCCACTTTAATTTCATTGTGAGAGATCTTCTCTCTCTTTTCTCTTTCCCCAGTTTACATAATTCCGACTGAGGGATTGTCGGCTTATTCTGGTTTACAACTCTTTGTACTCGCCGCATAGTTGCCATTTTAATACATTCAAGTGAAGACTGTGTGTGAAAAGGGGGCTCCCATTCCACTTTGTCTACTTTATTATAATTATTTTTCCTTTCAGGCCTAAGTTTGCCCCGTGGCGTGTCTAGGTCCTGATCATTTTTCCCACTTGTGGGTGTTCCCTCATGAAATATGCCGCAGGCTTCTACAAAATTCTCAATAATTATCTTTACATCTGGCCAGTAATATTTTTTAGAAACCTTTTGGCAGATGGTTCCTACTTTCTCGTGGTCCCCATCTTTTCCAATATGTAAGCTCCTTATTACATCTGCCCTAAACATCTTGGGAAGTACCAGTTGTCCGTGACCATTTGAACCAGTTCCGGCCTTCCTATATAACAATTTATTCTTCATATAAAATTCTCCTTTGCTTGGAGGTGTGTGGCAGGTACGCAATTTTTTAAAGCTCTGCTTCAGTGACCTATCTTCAGCCTGTGCCTTCCTCATCTCTTCCCGATGAGTATTTATTGGTTCATCTTCTTCCTGTCTGGATTGTGAACGGGTCTGGACTGCTGCCAAGACCACAGGTCTCTTGGGATTCCCCAAGAAGACATAACGGCACCCCAATATCAGAGGGTAGATGGGGGCGTCTAGCACTGCTGCTCTGATTACTCCTTCCTTATAGCGAGTTTTCACAGTTATCCTGGCAATGGGAAGTGTCATAAGTGGTATGTCCTTGGTCGCCCCTTGTATTTCCACTGTTTCTGTGGTATACTGATCCGGGTTCACCAAGTGCGCACTCACCACAGAATCAAAATCCAAACCGGTATCGTAAAGGCACTTAATGGTGACCCCATTACATACCACGTCCTCACACACTGGGTGGTGATAAGGTTCCTGCTGTCCAGTAAGTTTTACCTATACTTCCTTTTTCCCCAACTTCATAGCAGCAAATCCAGCAGGTTTCCTGTTACATACTTTGGTGTCATGTCCTTCCCTCTTACACCATCTACAATATAATCTACCTTGATGAAAAGGTTTTCTTTCCTCATATTTCCTGTCAGTGAATTGTGGGTTTTTATTTTTATAATCATTGCGTGGCCTATCAAAATTTTGCTTACCCTTGTTACCCTGATCTTTGTTGTCAAATCTGTTTGAGTTTTGTGGAGCCTTATAATTGTCTAGATGTTTCTTTTTGGCGCCAGCTACCTCTGCCTGGGCTGCCTGATACCTCTCAGCGACATTAAGTAACTCACCCAGCCTCTCTGCACCTTGTTCCATGAGAAACTTTCTCAAGTCTGGAGCCATGGACTCTCTCAATTGCTCAATAAGGATCATTTCTTTAAGATCTTGGGTTTTCCCCAGAGCAGTCCATTTCTCCAAGTAAGTCTCTAAACGTGCAGAGAACTGGTGATAGGTCTCACCCGACAGTAGCTTGGCATTTCTAAACTTTTTCCTGTAAAAGTCACCATTCTTTTCATATCTTAACAAAAGAGCCTGCTTTAACATGTCATAATTGTCTTGGTCATCCCTGCTCATTTTTGAGAAAACGTCATAAGCTGTTCCCCTAAGACCTTGGGATAACTTCAGGCTCCATATTTCCTTTTCTAGCCCATAAGTTGTAGCTAATACCTCATATCTACTTAAATATGATTCAATATCATCATCTCTTTCAACAAAATAATCTAAGTGGAACCCCATAGCTGAGTTAGAGGCCCCCTGACTAGCAGTAGCATCAGAGGTAGAGGGGCTGTGACCATTTTCAGGAGCATGGCCTTGCAACTCTAACTCCCTTAGTCGCAACTCATGCTCCCTCTGTAATCTTTTATCTTCTGCTTCCCTCTCGGCAGCCAATCTCTTTTCTTCTCCTTCCCTCTCGGCCTTTTTTTCTTCAAATTGGAGCCTTTTTATCTCAGCCTCTCTATCAGCCTCTAAGGCCCTAGCCTCCTTGTCAGCCTCAATTTGTAACCTTTTGATTTCTTTCTCAGCCTCTAATTTCTTAACCTCCCTAGCATCTTCTAACTGCATTCTCCTCTCTTCAGCTAACCTATGTTCTTCCCTAGCAATGAACTTATCACATTCTGAGGTGACATAGTCAATCAAGACTTGACCCTCCATGTTCATGTCTCTGGCAGTCTGCACAGCAGCAGATCTGAACTTTGCCAAATCAGCCATATTGTATCAAGCAACGTTAACAATATACTAAGGTAACTTATTTACTCTAATTAACCAACAACTACAAGCACCAACAGATCATCCACTATTTAAATTCCACAAAAGAATACTTTTAATTTTATTATATGGGATTTCTATACATGTATTAGGGGAAGTTTACCTAATGAAAAGTTCAAATCTCGGACAAGCCTACCAATATAGCTGGTACTATGAGAAATTCAAATCCCAGGAGCGAGACCCCAATATATGTGGTGGATTTGATGTTAATAGATGTTATCATTCAATATTTCTAGTGTACTGAATGAGGTCAGCTGTGAAGGTCCCTGATTATAACAGATTTTGGGTTGAGTATTCAGGGTACCTTTCTGCTACCACCTTATGACCTCAATCAGACTTATTCTGGACTAGTATGTATGATAACCTGATTTTAATAATGAAACACCCACAACCACCTTACCCAGTAACTTGCGATGAATTCACGCTGGACAAGATCAAACAAGCCGTTAAAAGATTAAAAAATTTTAAAGCTGCTGGAGTTGACGAAATTTCAGGCGAAATGATTAAAGCAGTTAATGACAACAACCTCTTGAGAATTTTAGATATTATAAATGAAGTATGGAGAGAAGAACAACCACCACAACAATGGAAAGACAGTATTATTGTAAAGTTACCGAAGAAAGGTGATCTATCAGACTGTAATAACTGGCGTGGTATATCTCTATTATCAGTACCTGGAAAATTATTATGTTGCATGATGTTAGAAAGACTTAAATTGCATGCTGACGAAAAGACCAGAGAAGAACAAGCGGGTTTCAGGCCGAAACGATCATGTATTGATCAAATATTCACACTAAGAACAATTATAGAAGAATCAGTGGAAATGCAATCGCCACTTATTATCACCTTCGTCGATTTTCAAAAAGCCTTTGATAGTCTACACCGCCCATCATTGTGGAAGATACTTACAATCTATGGTTTTCCAACAAAATATGTGAATATAATCAAAGCGCTATATGACAATGCAAGATGTTGTGTTAGAACAAATAAAGGGAATACAGAATGATTTACAGTAGAAACAGGGGTGAAACAAGGCTGTATTATGTCACCACTACTTTTTGGAATAGCTATTGATTGGGTTATGAGAAACTATACCCACAATGAACAATTAGGTATAAAATGGACAAATGGAAAATTCCTGGGGGACCTGGATTTCGCAGATGATTTAGTATTCTTAAGTTCAACACCCAGACAATCCCAAGAAGCAGTAAATAATTTGTGTCATCTTTCGGTTAAAATAGGTCTCCAAATAAATGCCTCTAAAACTAAAGTTATGAACTTTTCTAACGAGACCTTTAATATCATCCTGAACGGGGAAAAACTACAGAAAGTTGAAAGTTTCAATTATTTAGGCAGTAAAATGACTCAGGATGGTGACACAACAAGAGAAATTCATACTAGAATTGCTTTGGCAGCTAGCGCCTTCAATAGATTATCTAACATTTGGAAATTACGATCATTGAATATACATACCAAGCTTCATCTGTTTAATTCAAATGTTATCTCAGTGTTAACATACGGCTGTGAGAGTTGGAAAATAACAAAATCATTGGAGAACAAGCTGAATACATTCGAGAACAAATGTTTTAGAAAACTCATGAACATCAGTTGGAAAGAATTCAAGACTAATCGACAAATAAGAGAAGACTCTAGGCAGAAATATGTCTCCAAATATATAAGGAAAAGACGATGGTCATATATCGGTCATATCCTACGAATGCAAAACAACAGAATACCATTGCAGGCACTCACTTGGATTCCTGAGGGTAAGAGGAAAAAAGGAAGACCAAAAGAAACACTCAGAAGAACAATAAGAGAAGGAAGAACGTTGGGATTAAACAATGTGCAAGAGCTAAGAGGAGTGGCGTCACAACGTACAACCTGGAGAGCACTGGTTTCTGCCTTATGTGCCGTGTTTGGTGCTTAAAGAATTTATTATTATTATGTATGATAGCTACGTATAATGTCTAGACTCTAGGGTTATGCAAGTGTGTAATGTAGTGTAAGTAAAATTACTACAAATACATTTAAATTTTATCACATATATATATATATATATATATATATATATATATATATATATATATATATATATATATATATATATATATATATATATATACTGCTCAAAAAAAGTTATATATATATATATACTGCTCAAAAAAAGTTAAAGGCCACTTTCAATTTTTAGGTCATTTCAACTAAGCTGTTTTTTTAAAACCTGAACACTCAGTCAAAAAAGTTTTGCTGCATTTTGTTTCATGCTTAAACAATGTTTGTTAATCTGACAATAAATCAAATCTGTGTTACGTATGTGTACCTCCAAGGTCAATCAAATGTACGGGGTGGAAAGGGAAATGGGTATGTTGTGATTGTTCTTTGTCTGAGAGCCAATACAACACCAAATGTGTCTTGCCGTCTTGTGGTAGACCTTGGACGTCCTGACCTGCGTTGTTCTGCGACACTGCCGGTTGCATTACAACGATCACGCAGCGTTTGTATGACGAGTGGGCAACTCCTAATCTCCTAGCAACTTCTCGCAGCCCTACATCATCCTGCAGCCATGCCATCGCTCTCCATCTGTCAAAATTGGTCAAGCGTCTTCGCTGAGCCATGGCTAAAATGGTAAATGTTACAAACATACCCATTGCCCGTTCCTTCCGAAAAGTGGGTGACATGTGTTCGCTATAGTCACGACTTGCACGTGAAAAGCAAATTTCAGCAATGTTATCAACAGGCTTTGCCATAGGAAGCATTTTCAAACATGCATTATTTCCCTTTCCACCACGAACATTTGATTGACCTTGGAGGTACACACACGTAACACAGATTTGATTTATTGTCAGATTAACAAACATTGTTTAAGCATGTAACAAAATGCAGCAAAACTTTTTTGACTGAGTGTTCAGGTTTTAAAAAAAAACAGCTTCGTTGAAAAGACCTAAAAATTGACAGTGGCCTTTAACTTTTTGAGCAGTATATATATATATATATATATATATATATATATATATATATATATATATATATATATATATATATATGTATATATATATATATATATATATATATATATATATATATATATATACATGACAGGGTCAATACCACAAACAAACTAACACTCTATTATATAACTTATGGAAGTCTGTGACTGAATTTTGTGTAATATACTAGATTACAATTTATTTGCCCTGATTCAGAATTTTCTGAGTCAGGACCAACAACAAAATGAAATTTATGGTTTTATTTACATAAATATTTATAACACAATGGATCTTCTGTCCATACAAAGGATTATTATAATCAAATTATATTTAGGTATTTCTCTACACTGGGTGACACTGGTAACTAATGGTGGGGTGGGGTGTTGGCATCATTCCCCTCTTTATTGTAGTATCTTGTGGAAAAATTATTTAATAATCAAAGATTTTATGTCTATGTTAAGAAAGTCCGTGGATGACCGTTGAAGTGCCGACACATAGGCACTTAATTGTAGGTGGATAGTAGATATGAAGCTGACAACTTCCTTTCGTTCACTTGAATGACCAGACTGACACAGTCCCTGGTGTAGAATAGTCTAGTAGACCGCTTGGTCCAATAAAGTTTCACTTCTCTCTCTCTCTCTCTCTCTCTCTCTCTCTCTCTCTCTCTCTCTCTCTCTCTCTCTCTCTCTCTCTCTCTCTAGTAAAATCACCAGGGTCCTGGTACCACAGTAGCACCAGAACAAAAAACCCTGAAACAAGGTTATGATTCTGTACAACATATCTACAATATATTTCCACAATCAATACATGGCATAATTCATTAAAAGAAAAGGGTCAGATCTCTCTGACCACCCCATGTCAACCATTTTCTTCTGACATAACAACTCATACCAGTGCTCCTGTTCTTTTCCCTAATGGCTACAACGCCTCTGACACTGCAACAATGATTCTATCCCATAGAATTTTGTGGGTTAGCCTTCCCACTGGTAACTGTGGAAATCATTTTAAGTTATACAACTCATGTCAATTTTTACTGCTTGTGTACAACACCACAGGCCCTGCATAAGTCTGCTGGGGACCCTGTACTTAGTCGTAACGCCTTCCCAAACAAGCAGTATCTCATACACCAAATTTGGTTGTAATAATAAGGTTAATAAAGTCATTCTTACTACAATTCAAAGAAATATCACAAACATACGTTGACTGGCATTAGCATTAAGGTAAGTTTAGCTTTGCCCCTGGTCCAGACTGCCAAGAATTATTATTTCACTCTAGGCACTGCTGTTCTCAACGCAGCTTGCTTTCAAAAACTTCTGTATCAACTGGCGACAAGCCTTTGCTTGCTTTTGCCAATATTATCAGACCGGCCCAATCAGCGAGGGTCTAGCTTTTTCAATTCAAAATAAAAACAAAACAAAAGCCAAACTCCAGACTTCTAGGAGTGAGTCTTAAAATATATTTAGCTTTTTTGCCTAACCAATACCCTCCTTCCTATACTCTTCTATCAACCAATCTGATTTGAATCAATCTAATGCCTCTTTTTTAAACTTGCGTCCCCAACTAACGTAATGGATAAATGAGCAAAAACAACAGTCCGTCCGTCTTAGCGTTCGTAGAGATATAGTATTATTTCAATATCTTGGCTAATAATTAGACTACCATATATTTTACAACATATTATTGCTCAGGGGATCCTAAGCTATCTTTATATATGATTTTTATGGCCCTAATAATTGTCGTTTAGATTTTCAGTTTTGTCACTGTTAATCGTCAATTTCAACTTTTCCAAAAGTCGGCCATCTTTTCCCCTCCCTCTCTCATTTTTGTCTCATTCAAATAAACCAACTAGTTGTGTTACGTCAGAAATACACTACTCGGCGAGAATGGAAAACTGTCTGTGTGTTTATGTGTTCTGGCTTGTCCAACAGAGAGTCCCGCGTGCAGAGCGAAGAGGGGTTTTTGCCAAGCGTTGGTAGTGTTGGCGTTAGTTATTACAGTCGTTTCGTTCTTACTACTGAAAAATGTCCGAGTTACTACTAATTTGAGCGTTAAAGTTAAAATATTACGTTAATTCAAACGGTAGGTTGGTGTCACAGTTCTGGCAGATCGTTAATTGTGATGTCTCAAAACCGAAACTAAGAAAGCGTGTTAGATTTTACAGCGGGATCGTTTTTATAAGCATTTCCTCTGCACAAAAGGCAGCGCTATACTGGCGTAGAGACGACTTTAAGCAGACACTTACGGTAGGGTGTATTTATTATTATAGGATTAAAATCTTACTGAATTTAGCGATTATCTCACAGAATTCGCTACACGGCCGTCAACCCGTTACGCAAAATCTTTTGGTAGTTGCTTCTGTTAGAGAAAGTTCTGGTCCAGTATCACATGTCTTTGTCTGTTGTTCTGTGCACGTGTTCAAGCCTGGGGGAACATCTACGACCGAAGATGGTAGTATAAAAGAGGTCCTTGTCTGTCTGTAAATTGCTTCAGTCTTGGAAATTCTTGCCGGGGAAATAGCAACATAAGACAGTCTGCCCGCTTGTGAGTTTAGTGGGATATTCTGACCTTTGTTCGGTAAGCGAATTTGTAAACGCTAATATTATAAGTAATTTTTGCTAGGGCTTTATAATGGACAGAGTATTTCTTCGTAAAGGATTTTTACTAGTGTGGTAATTAATGCAATCATTTAACGCGCCACCTAAGCTATAGCCAGTTGGTTTGGGGAGGGTGCTACTATTTATATGATAAGAGCCTCATGGTTATGTTACATTATGCCTGATGTAGGGCATGAAAAGTATAAACAGAGTCACCTGATCTATGGATAACTCAGTTAGGAAATTTTTAACCCACAATCAGGTTAACCTGAATAAATGTAATTTTTTTGACCGCAGTGGCGGACTTGTGTAAATATAATTCTTTTCCACACCATGTAATTTGATAATTTGTAAGCATCGGTACATTAATTGATTGTTTAAAATTCATGTATAATATTTCTATGGTTGTTATATGTGATATGTAATTATTAAGTTGTCGAACCCCTATGCGACAAGGTAGATGGCATTGCAAATTATGTAGCTAGCTGACCTGACTGATTTTAAGGTCACGTCTCGCGGATAGAGCAGAGGTGAGGGGCGAGCAGTTTTATAAACAAGCCGAACTATCCCAAGCGTTAAGTCGTGGGATTGCGTGTTATTATGCAAACCCGCATTGAGCGGTGTGTGGGCTGACAGTAGGGAGGGGAGAGTAAGATGCACTGCAGCCAAGGTATGTCTTGACCACCAGCGGGAGGGGAAGGGCAGTAAGTTTACCTGTATTTAATTGTTTATTGTTGTGCTGTGTTGTAATGTTTGACGATTCTTATGTAGCAAAATGTTATGAGGTTTGTTTATGTTTTCATTACAGCATACGTCGGCCTTCTCCGGCAATCAACTGAGCCGTAGGCCGGACTTCGCCTTCTGTGGAGACTTTGCCTTCAGGGGAAGGTCGCTCCAGTCAACGAACCATTTACAGCTGGGTTGCACGTAGATATAGGCGTGCCCAGTTCGTCACCCTATTACGAGTCATCAGTGTTTTTCCCGTGAGTGGGAATAGCATTTCTTCGGAAAATCAATTAGCAAGAGGAGTGCCCTGCTCCTGAGGCTTCAGTGTTTATAAAGCCACCTCGTTCATTCTTGTTTTGAGGGCTGCAACAAAGCAGTGGGCCCAACCCAGATGTGGATTGGTTTTCAGCATATAACTTATTTGAGTGTTTCACCCTGCAACTGCCGGGATTTACAGCTGGTTGCATTTCTTCCAAGGATTTGTTAGCCATTACACTAGAGAAGAGAGGGCACCATATCTTCAGTGGCCAGCTGTAATCCTTGTGGAGTAAAGCAGGCGTGCCAACGAAGAGGGAGTTGGAGAAAAGAGTGCACTCTAAATTAGGGTAGATTTTTCTGAAACTGTGTACTAGACTGGTTAGTGTAGTTCGTGAGCAAAGTCGCTGACAGGGGACAAGTCAGCAGGCTTAGTGTGTAGGCATAACTGGGACTGGTGTGTATTCAAGGTTCTTTTCCAACCACGGATTATTAGATTGAAAGTACAACCCATACTTGTGGGAGCGGGTAACCTTTGTTTGGTTTTTCCTGCGGTAGTCCATATTTTTGTATACTACCGGTCTCTGGATTGTTTATAATTTTGGTGTCTCGTTCTTAGAGACCAGCGTTGTAATTTTATTCCATCTGTATTTTAGGCCATGATTGATATTTATGTTATTCTTTTCTAGCAGCTATTTATCTGTTGTATTAATAAAAGATATATATATATATATTTTTTTTCCCCAGATCAGATTTCTTTTACTTTCCTTTCTGGATCTGTACTATTCACTTGTACTGTATTGTTGTGTGTGGATACACCTTAGTGTATAACAACCGTACCTCTTAATTGAGTAGGAGGTGGTGTGACAATAGTTGAACAAAAGGTCACCGAGTGGCGAGGGGAGAGTCATGTTATGTTCTCACACTCGATAACTATAAGTCACATCATCCACCATCAACAGAATCTCTTATCTATCACCTAAGATCTCTCTCGGACTCTTTTGTCTTGTCTCTGACATCACCCAGACCT
This sequence comes from Oreohelix idahoensis, assembly GCA_024509875.1. Classification (NCBI taxonomy): domain Eukaryota; kingdom Metazoa; phylum Mollusca; class Gastropoda; order Stylommatophora; family Oreohelicidae; genus Oreohelix; species Oreohelix idahoensis. The sequence goes on along the minus strand of JAMPIV010019192.1, from coordinate 45,060 downwards.
TGGCTCTGGTCACAGACAGACACTTATATAATCCACTCGTGACAACGACGAGCGGCTACGACCACAGTCCTGTATACAAGCAAATATTAGTTGCCTCTTAAGACATGCCAGATGAAGCAGTCGTCCTATTCTTTCTGTGTCTCCCCAGTCAACTACATACATGAGGCTTGTTTGTGTTACGTTCTGACAACACAGTACAGGATCTGAGATTGGTAAATCTGTGTCTCTCCAGTCAACTACATACATGAGGCTTGTTTGTGTTATGTTCTGACAACACAGTACATGATCTGAGATTGGGAAATCTGTGTCTCTCCAGTCAACTACATACATGAGGCTTGTTTGTGTTATGTTCTGACAACACAGTACAGGATCTGAGATTGGTAAATCTGTGTCTCCCCAGTCAACTACATACATGAGGTTTGTTTGTGTTATGTTCTGACAACACAGTACAGGATCTGAGATTGGTAAATCTGTGTCTCTCCAGTCAACTACATACATGAGGCTTGTTTGTGTTATGTTCTGACAACACAGTACAGGATCTGAGATTGGTAAATCTGTGTCTCTCCAGTCAACTACATACATGAGGCTTGTTTGTGTTATGTTCTGACAACACAGTACAGGATCTGAGAATGGTGTGATGAATTTACCGTGATACAACGTTAAAATATCTCCAATTATAAAGATAAAATGTAGGGATAAAAATAATGCGTAAGATACTAGGAGACATGCTCGCCCATGCCCGCATTTCCTACCGCCATTCAAACTAACTAGTTAGACGTGCAGACGAAACGGTTTACCCTTTGTAGACGGGAAGATAACGGAGATATAAAAAAGGAAAAATATGACTGAACACGTGTTTGAATCTAGAAAGGCTAAAAGACGCAATTGGTAGTAAAAAAAAAAAATTCACGTCACTAGTGGACACTATGTAAGGAAATGGACAGAAAAGACCTTAGCTCTTATTCGAAACAGTCATTTCTTGGACGTTTTACGATACTTGGTCGTTTTATTTGAATTCAGCGGCAAACGCCGTGGAGAAGGTTCGCGAACAAATTTTAAAAAACTAAACTTGAGAAAAATATGTTTTTTTTTTCTTAATAATAGAGTTACGAATATAAAACCTAGCTAGTTTGATAGCCCATCTTAAGCAGAGAACTAATATACTTTCAATTATACAGACGGATAGATAACAAGGAAGATATTGACAAAAGACTGTGTTGTTCATAACAGACTAGCGACTGTATTATTCATACTTTCACTAAAGTTTCAAATTTTCGTCCTTGAGACACGGAAATGCAAAAATCAAGCTGTAATGAACGAGAGGGGGAAGGTGGAGAATTGTAGCTAAAAATAACTTAGGAGGCAGATTTGTGTAGGGGTTTTGCGTGTAGTTGGTCCAAGAAACAAGTGTGTTTTTGTGAAAAACCAAGTAGAGACAGACGGACCAACAGACAATAATACATACTTGACTGAGATCTGACTGAAATTTGACTTTTGGTAGTAGATTTGAAAAAGTTAGAGGGGAAGTCTGTGATTGGACAAATGTATTAATATTAGCGGGATAGAGACGCGCATTTTTGCCATTTGATATAATTCTGTCCAGGGACACAGTCAGTTAGTGCCAGTGGTGTTTTCCCAGAAGATATTATATACATTTTAGTGGGACGCCATACTATAGCCAGCAGCTCAGCTGAGTTTTGCTAGTATTAACTGTGTTCTCAATTCTGAATTCTGGTAAGAATGAAAGCATTTATCTTGTATATTTTAATATTTTGAGTGATTGATACTGCCATATCATATAAAATGATTACGACAAGTAAGTGCTCGCTCTAGGTCCCCAGCCCAAGTTCAGGGTCTAGAGACAAACAAAAAATATATGGACGCCTAACTAAGACTATGGAAGGCGGATCTATTATTGAGATCAGTGGGAACATATCACCTATCTTATTGAATAAAAGGAAACTATTGAACATATCTCAGATGCAATGTAGTCTTGGGGAACTGGTACTATATGAAAACAACTGGGTAAGATGTGCTACGTTGGTCAGAGAGATCTGACCCATTCTGTGTAATGTTGATGTGTTGTGCTGTGTGTAAGAGTGGTGCAGTGGATAGAGTACTGACACATAGCACAAATTTTGTTTCAGAATTGTGAGTTTCTGTTGTGGCACTAAGGTAGTGCCACATACTTAATCAAGAATACACAAGCAGATGTGTGTGTGCCGCCTAACATTTGTGTCGGTGCAGCCTAGCATTGTATTCCAGCTACTGAGAGGAGTGGGCCACAGGAATCCAGTATCAGATCTTCACAGACAAGATGAGTGAATAAGTGGCCTGCTGAAGATTCACCAGAACTCTTAACTATTTATAAATATTTCCCCATCACAAATATACTGAATTCTTGGGAAATATAACATTTACTACAGTCTATAAGTCAATGGACAAAGCTTGTTGTAGTCACAGAGTGGGTGTGATGACACCACCCCAACAGCACATCCAGTAATAGTTCTCCCAGAGACATTATAAATATTATTAATATTAACCAGTCTTATAAAATACCTATGTACACAAATTCCATTTTCGTATGCCATATATTTATGCATTCCATTTATAACTCCATAACATTTCATATGTTCTGACCAAAATAAAACATTGGTTCAGAACAAATAAATTTAGAAAAAAATTGTTAAAATCAAAACTAAAACAGTCTGAGTTAGTTCAGTGTGTTATAGATTTTATTAATATTATTAGACTTATTAATTACCTGTGTGTGTTTGTATATTCTATTACAACACATTACATTTCAGTACCCTAGACTTTTTAACGTAGCTACATTCATAATAGTAAAAGAGATCTGTTTGAGGTCGTAGTGGTAGTAAGAAGGGCCTTCTGTAATTCACATAAACATTTATCTCAGGAGCCTTCACAGCTGACCTCATACATTACACTAGGTAACATAACAACCATACAATACCATCAAAACCACTACAAATATTGGGGGCTCGTCCGGGATATTAAGTTTATTAAAGATATTAGAATCTCCTGGTGGGAGAATTAAACCAGTGGGGACAGATTGTATAAATTTAAAAAGTGTCCCTTAAAATAAAAAGGGGAAAATAAAAGTTGGTGAATCTTCACAGCCAGTGGTAATTAGTTAATTAATTAAATAATTAGAATTACCTTGGCCATTATATATAAGTAGAATTACCTTAGTCACTATATAATTAGATTTACCTTGGTCATTGTTATTTTGTATACCTTGTATGATGGCTGACCTAGCAAAATTTAGATCGGCTGCTGTGCTAACGGCGAAGGAGATGAATATGGAGGGTCAGGTTTTAATTCAGTATGTAACTTCTGAATGTGACAAGTATATTGAAAGGGAAGATAGGAGGTTAGCTGAAGAGAAGAGGTTACAAATTGAGGCTGATAAAGAACTTAAGAGGTTGCAGATTGAGGCTGACAAAGAGGCAAAAGCATTGGAGGCAGATAGGGAGAGTAAAAGGCTCCAATTAGAGGCAGAAGAAAAACGACAGCAAAGGGAGGCAGAAGAAAAAAGGTTGACTGCCGAAAGGGAGGCAGAAGAAAAAAGATTGACTGCCGAAAGGGAGGCAGAAGAAAAAAAGGCCGAAAGGGAAGCAGAAGATAGAAGGTTGCAAAGGGAGCACGAATTACGACTAAGGGAGCTGGAATTACAAGGCCATGCTCCTGAAAATGGTGCCAGCCCTTTTGCCTCAGATGCTACGCCTAGTCAGGGAGCCTCAACCTCAGCTATGGGGTTTCATTTAGACCATTTTGTTGAGAAAGACGATGACATCGAGGGGTACCTCAGTAGATTTGAATTATTAGCTACTACATATGGGTTAGAGAGAGAGAGAGAGGTGGAGTCTAAAGTTATCACAGGGACTGAGAGGTACTTCTTATGAAGTCTTTGCTAAAATGAATAGAGAAGACCAAGACAATTATGACATGCTAAAGCAGGCTTTGTTATTGAGATATGAAAAAAATGGTGAATTCTATCGTAAGAAGTTTAGAAATGCCAAGCTGTTGTCTGGGGAGACATACCACCAATTCTCTGCCAGACTGGAAACCTATTTGGAGAAATGGACTGCTCTGGGGAAGACCCAAGATCTTAAAGAAATGATCATGATAGAGCAATTAAGAGAGTCCATGGCTCCAGACTTGAGAAAATTTCTCATGGAACAAGGTGCAGAGAGGTTGGGGGAGGTTTTAAATGTCGCTGAGAGGTATCAGGCAGCCCAGGCAGAGGTAAGTGGCACTAAAAAGAAGCACATAGAAAATTTTAAAGCTCCACAGCAATTTAGTAGATTTGATAACAGAGAACAAGGTAATAAAGGCAGGACAAACTTTGATAGGCCAAGAAATGACTATCGTGACAGAAACTCACAGTTCAATGACCAAAAATATAATGAAAGAAAACCGTTTAACCAAGGAAAAGATGGTGCAAATGGTGTAAGAAAGACAACCATAACACCGAATTTTGTAAAAGGAAACCTTCAAACATTGCTGCAATGAAGTCGGGGACTCAAAGATTAAAGGTTAATCCTAATGGACAGCAGGAACCTTATCACCCCCCAGTTTGTGAGGATGTTATTTGTAATGGGGTCACCATAAGGTGCCTTTATGATACAGGTTTGGATTATGATTCAGTTGTGAAGTCTAGCCTAGTGGACCCAAGTCAGTATACCACAGAAACAGTGGAAATACAAGGGGCGACTAAGGACATACCACTCATGACACTTCCCATCGCAAGGATAACGGTGAAAACTCGCTATGTGGAAGGAGAAATCAGAGCAGCAGTGATAGATGAACCAATCTACCCTCTGATATTGGGGTGTAGGTACGTCTTCTTGGGGAATCCCGAGAGACCTGTGATCATGGCGACAGTGCAGACCAGGTCACAGAAAAAGGAGGAAGAAGGTGAACCTATAAATGCTCATCCAGAGGAGATGAGGAAGGCGCAGGCTGAGGATAGGACACTCAAGCCATGTTTTAAAAAATTGCCCAAATGCCACACACCTCCAAGCAAGGGAGAGTACTTTATGAAGAACAAATTATTATACAGGAAGGCCGGAACTGGAACAAATGGTCACAACCAGCTGGTTCTTCCCACTTCATATAGGGATAAAGTGTTGGAACTCGGGCATGCGATTCCCTTCAGTGGTCACATGGGGATCAGCGCCACAGGACAGCGTATAGCTTGTCATTACTTCTGGCCAGGGATAACGGAGGATATAAAAAGATATGTCAAATCCTGTCCAGAATGTCAAAGGGTAGCTCCAAAGCATTGGACTGCTCCTGCAACTCTAGGGGAAATGCCCATAGTGGGAACACCTTTTGAGAGGGTTGCAGTGGATATTGTGGGACCTCTCACTCGGACCAAGAGGAGGAACAGTTACATCCTTACTCTGGTGGACACTTGTTCTATGTGGGGAGAGGCGGTAGCCCTGCCATCAATTGATTCAAAACATGTAGCAGAGGCACTACTTACAATATTCACAAGATTAGGATTCCCGCATCAAATCTTGACTGATAATGGCTCACAGTTCAAGGGGAAACTAACGGAAGAAGTTTTTAAGCTATTTCAAGCCAGACACTTTCATTGTAGTCCGTACCATCCACAAGGGAACGGCCAGGTAGAGAGGTTCAATGGGACTCTCATTTCTATCCTGAGGAAGCTGGCACACGAAAAACCGGATATGTGGGATCAATTCCTGCCCGCCGCGTTGTTTGCGTATCGGGAGGTACCACATAGTTCAACCGGGATGGCTCCCGCAACTCTGCTATTTGGGAGGCCAATAAAAGGTCCATTGGAAGCTTTATTAAGGACCTGGACAGATGAGAAGGCAGAAGAGACTGTTACCTCATCGTATCAATATGTGAACGAACTGACCACTCGTCTGAAAGCTGGATGGAAACTGGCAAATGATAATTTGAGACAAGCCAGGAAGAAACATGCAGCGTATTTTAATAGGAAGGCAAAGGACAGAGAACTAGCTGTGGGAGAGAAGGTGCTTCTTCTACTACCCGGCAGCCAGAATAAATTACAAATTGGATGGCAAGGTCCATATACGGTTCTAGAGAAGGTGTCTAGAACAAACTATAAAATTGACAAAAAGGGGAAGGAGAAAGTTTATCATGTAAACCTTTTAAAGAAGTATCTGGACAGACCACTCCAGGAAAGCACCCCCTTACTGACCTTGGCTATCGCAACTCAAATGCAAAAGGAACCACTCACCTCACATGAATACCCATTACATCCTTGTGAAACAGCTGCACAGGTAAAAGTCAGTAAGCACCTGACTAAAAATCAGAGGGAGAGAGTTCAACAGGTTCTGGAGGAACATACAGATGTATTAACAGATAAACCAGGACATACAAATTTGCTACAGTATGACATGAAACTGGTAGACTCAAACCCAATCTGTATGAGAGCCTATTCTATTCCGTTCGCGAAGGAGAGGCATTGAAAGAAGAAATAGATTATTTGTTGAAGGAGGGGATTATTTCACACAGTGAATCTTCTTTTAGCTCCAGTGTAGTTTTGTTGAGGAAACCGTCTGGGGAACATAGACTGTGCATAGATTACAGGAAACTGAATGCTGTCACAGAAGGACAAGTGGATCCATTACCAGACACAAAACAGTTATTTGCCAGATTAAACAAGGCAATACTTTTCAAAGGTGGATCTTAGTAAAGGCTATTACCAGATTCCAGTGAAGCCTGAAGTGAGACCTTATTTAGCTTTTAGCACCTCGGAAGGACATTATGAATTCAACATGCTACCATTCGGATTGAAAAATGCTCCGAGTGTATTTTCAAGGATGATGCGCAAATTGTTGGATCCCCTGAATAATCCATGTATCACGAATTTCATGGATGATATTCTCGTCGCCACAGAGACATTTGAAGAACACATTAACTCTCTGAAAATGTTATTTGATAGGCTTAGGGAAGCGAACTTAACGGCTAGACCAACAAAATGTTGTATTGGATGCAAAGAGTTGGAATTCTTGGGACACACTGTATATCAGGGTAACATGACCCCTGACCCCAAGAACTTGGAAAAACTGCAGAGAGCACCTAGACCACAAACAAAAAAGGACGTGCGATCATTCGTGTCGTTATGTGGATTTTACCAAAAATATATCAAAAATTTTAACTCTATTTGTGCTCCTCTGACTGATCTGACTCGCAAGGGACATCCAGATAAAATAGTTTGGACTGCGCAATGTGAATTGGCTTTCCAAGAGTTAAAGGAAAAACTCACTAGCAAGCCTATTCTCAAATTGCCTGATTTGACACAGGACTTTGTGGTGAGAACAGATGCAAGTAATGTAGGCCTCGGGGCGGCTCTGTTGCAAAGGTCATCTTCACCCGATGGGGAACTGAACCCAGTCGCTTATGCAAGCCGCAAATTGAATAAAGCGGAGCAAGGATATTCCACAAGCGAAAAAGAATGTTTAGCGTTAATCTGGGCAATAAAAAAGTTCCAAATCTATCTGTACGGTAGGACTTTTGTGGTCCAGACGGATCATCAGCCCCTAGTGTTCTTATCTCAGGCTAAGCATGAAAATGCAAGATTGTTGAGATGGTCATTATTGTTACAACCTTATAATTTTATTATCGAATACATCCCGGGGTCATTGAATGTCGGTGCAGATTTCCTCAGTCGGCACCCCTGTGATCAAAATTAGAGTAGTGGCAGGCGTGAGGAGTAATTTTATCTATGTGTATCACTGGTTTTGGAACTTGCCGTAGTGCATGTTCTCAAGTGGGGAGATGTGTGATAAAATTAACCGTGATACAACGTTAAAATATCTCCAATTATAAAGATAAAATGTAGGGATAAAAATAATGCGTAAGATACTAGGAGACATGCTCGCCCATGCCCGCATTTCCTACCGCCATTCAAACTAACTAGTTAGACGTGCAGACGAAACGGTTTACCCTTTGTAGACGGGAGGGAAACGGAGATATAAAAAAGGAAAAAATATGACTGAACACGTGTTTGAATCTAGAAAGGCTAAAAGACGCAATTGGTAGTAAAAAAAAAAAAATTCACGTCACTAGTTGACACAATGTAAGGAAATGGACAGAAAAGACCTTGGCTCTTATTCGAAACAGTCATTTCTTGGACGTTTTACGATACTTGGTCGTTTTATTTGAATTCAGCGGCAAACGCCGTGGAGAAGGTTCGCGAACAAATTTTAAAAAACTAAACTTGAGAAAAAAATATGGTTTTTCTTAATAATAGAGTTACGAATATAAAACCTAGCTAGTTTGATAGCCCATCTTAAGCAGAGAACTAATATACTTTCAATTATACAGACGGATAGATAACAAGGAAGATATTGACAAAAGACTGTGTTGTTCATAACAGACTAGCGACTGTATTATTCATACTTTCACTAAAGTTTCAAATTTTCGTCCTTGAGACACGGAAATGCAAAAATCAAGCTGTAATGAACGAGAGGGGGAAGGTGGAGAATTGTGGCTAAAAATAACTTAGGAGGCAGATTTGTGTAGGGGTTTTGCGTGTAGTTGGTCCAAGAAACAAGTGTGTTTTTGTGAAAAACCAAGTAGAGACAGACGGACCAACAGACAATAATACATACTTGACTGAGATCTGACTGAAATTTGACTTTTGGTAGTAGATTTGAAAAAGTTAGAGGGGAAGTCTGTGATTGGACAAATGTATTAATATTAGCGGGATAGAGACGCGCATTTTTGCCATTTGATATAATTCTGTCCAGGGACACAGTCAGTTAGTGCCAGTGGTGTTTTCCCAGAAGATATTATATACATTTTAGTGGGACGCCATACTATAGCCAGCAGCTCAGCTGAGTTTTGCTAGTATTAACTGTGTTCTCAATTCTGAATTCTGGTAAGAATGAAAGCATTTATCTTGTTTATTTTAATATTTTGAGTGATTGATACTGCCATATCATATAAAATGATTACGACAAGTAAGTGCTCGCTCTAGGTCCCCAGCCCAAGTTCAGGGTCTAGAGACAAACAAAAAATATATGGACGCCTAACTAAGACTATGGAAGGCGGATCTATTATTGAGATCAGTGGGAACATATCACCTATCTTATTGAATAAAAGGAAACTATTGAACATATCTCAGATGCAATGTAGTCTTGGGGAACTGGTACTATATGAAAACAACTGGGTAAGATGGGCTACGTTGGTCAGAGAGATCTGACCCATTCTGTGTAATGTTGATGTGTTGTGCTGTGTGTAAGAGTGGTGCAGTGGATAGAGTACTGACACATAGCACAAATTTTGTTTCAGAATTGTGAGTTTCTGTTGTGGCACTAAGGTAGTGCCACATACTTAATCAAGAATACACAAGCAGATGTGTGTGTGCCGCCTAACATTTGTGTCGGTGCAGCCTAGCATTGTATTCCAGCTACTGAGAGGAGTGGGCCACAGGAATCCAGTATCAGATCTTCACAGACAAGATGAGTGAATAAGTGGCCTGCTGAAGATTCACCAGAACTCTTAACTATTTATAAATATTTCCCCATCACAAATATACTGAATTCTTGGGAAATATAACATTTACTACAGTCTATAAGTCAATGGACAAAGCTTGTTGTAGTCACAGAGTGGGTGTGATGACACCACCCCAACAGCACATCCAGTAATAGTTCTCCCAGAGACATTATAAATATTATTAATATTAACCAGTCTTATAAAATACCTATGTACACAAATTCCATTTTCGTATGCCATATATTTATGCATTCCATTTATAACTCCATAACATTTCATATGTTCTGACCAAAATAAAACATTGGTTCAGAACAAATAAATTTAGAAAAAATTGTTAAAATCAAAACTAAAACAGTCTGAGTTAGTTCAGTGTGTTATAGATTTTATTAATATTATTAGACTTATTAATTACCTGTGTGTGTTTGTATATTCTATTACAACACATTACATTTCAGTACCCTAGACTTTTTAACGTAGCTACATTCATAATAGTAAAAGAGATCTGTTTGAGGTCGTAGTGGTAGTAAGAAGGGCCTTCTGTAATTCACATAAACATTTATCTCAGGAGCCTTCACAGCTGACCTCATACATTACACTAGGTAACATAACAACCATACAATACCATCAAAACCACTACATTTGGTAAATCTGTGTCTCTCCAGTCAACTACATACATGAGGCTTGTTTGTGTTACGTTCTGACAACACAGTACAGGATCTGAGATTGGTAAATCTGTCTCCCCAGTCAACTACATACATGAGGCTTGTTTGTGTTACGTTCTGACAACACAGTACAAGATCTGAGATTGGTAAATCTGTCTCTCCAGTCAACTACATACATGAGGCTTGTTTGTGTTACGTTCTGACAACACAGTACAGGATCTGAGATTGGTAAATCTATCTCCCCAGTCAACTACATACATGAGGCTTGTTTGTGTTATGTTCTGACAACACAGTACAGGATCTGAGATTGGTAAATCTGTGTCTCTCCAGTCAACTACATACATGAGGCTTGTTTGTGTTATGTTCTGACAACACAGTACAGGATCTGAGATTGGTAAATCTGTGTCTCTCCAGTCAACTACATACATGAAGCTTGTTTGTGTTACGCTCTGACAACACAGTACAGGATCTGAGATTGGTAAATCTGTCTCCCCAGTCAACTACATACATGAGGCTTGTTTGTGTTATGTTCTGACAACACAGTACAGGATCTGAGATTGGTAAATCTGTCTCCCCAGTCAACTACATACATGAGGCTTGTTTGTGTTATGTTCTGACAACACAGTACAGGATCTGAGATTGGTAAATCTGTGTCTCTCCAGTAAACTACATACATGAGGCTTGTTTGTGTTATGTTCTGACAACACAGTACAGGATCTGAGATTGGTAAATCTGTGTCTCTCCAGTCAACTACATACATGAGGCTTGTTTGTGTTACGTTCTGACAACACAGTACAGGATCTGAGATTGGTAAATCTGTCTCTCCAGTCAACTACATACATGAGGCTTGTTTGTGTTACGTTCTGACAACACAGTACAGGATCTGAGATTGGTAAAAATATGAGTGCAGACTTTTGAAAGTTTGTGTACTTTCAACCATGTTACTAAAAATAGTATGTGATTTATGTTAATTTGTTTTTAAAAGTGGGAAACATACAAAAATCGTTATTTTAACAATGGAAAAAGTTGCAATAAAACGGTTAAAATAATAACTTTATGCCTTCTTTCTGTTTCTGAGCGCACAATGTCCATCTTTGAGCAAACTTTTGATAAGCCGAATTTCAGATAAGCAATAGTATTTTAGATGGTCCCAGCGACTTCTTATTATCCGGGCTGCGGTGTACATGTGTGTAAGGAAGGTAGATAGATGAGTAGGTGGGTGCTTTTGGGTGATGTGAGGAGAGAAGAGGAAGATGTACGCCTAATCACCAGGCAACAGTTTGATGACTGACTTCCTGATAGGCAAGCATGAGAATGGAGGTAGATGCTACTGCAGCTTTAACGATTCTGTCTGAAACTTCATGGATCTACTGTCCTGGTAATATAGAGGGGTACGGGCAATGAAAGAGCTGACAGATTAGCTTCAAGAGCACCCATAACCGGTGCATAGGATAAGAATAAGGGAGAGATACTGAGGGCAATTAATGATCGCCCTATTAGAGAATGACAATGCGATCGACGAATCAAGGCTAACATTTCGGGAGTTCGGCATCAAACGTAAGACCATCAGAGATGGACCGTATGAGAGGATGCATCAGGCGTGTATACAACCAGCGCGCAACAGGAACAATTAGCATTCATACCCATCGACATTTGCTGAAGGAGACTGAGCACCTGTGGGTTTGCCCGGAGTGCAAAGATGTCGATTCTGATCAACAATAACAAAAAATAACAATAGCCAACATGTTGTTAGTTTCATTTATAAAAATAATATCAAAGACATGTTGAGAAATATATGCTCTCCACATTTTGTAATGACAACTATGTCAAGTAACAACAGCGCAATTTGATTGTTATCATTCATTTTTGTTGTCTTTTGTTGTTTTTTTTTTAAACCAGGATACAAAAAGAATTGGCAGAAATTACACTGGACCCCCCTCCAAACTGCAGGTGAGTACTTCTCAATGTCGTCTTTGTTTTACGTACCACCTTTTAAAGTGACGTATTTCTGTTAGTGTTCAGTTGTCCAAGTAAATTAATATTGCATTGATTGAATATTGATGGAGCACACTTCATTCATGTTTAAGAATGTCAAGCAGTTTTTAAAGTGGACACGGTCCTTTTACACAAGTCATTACCGCACACTTCATTCTGGACGAGTAGATAGTACAAGATCATTTGTGAAAGTATTTGAGGGTTGCATATCACTTGGAGTTTCGGCATCAGGCTTTCCTCCATGTTTAGAAAGATAGACTGCAGTCTTCTTTTGATCAGAGGTCCCCAAAACACTTGGTCATCCCGGCACCACAGACAGTAGTGTTGGACTAGTCGTCACGTGGATCTATCATCGATTATTTGTGGAGTACCGCGACAGGTTGATGTGTTGGTTCTATCATGTTGTCAATCCATTTTATTTTATTTCTCCCCCGTCTGCTTTTGCCCTGTACGGTCTTGGTAGAAACAGTTGAGAAGTAGTTCCGATTATTGTATTGTTCAGAAAAATGACTGTGTCTATACTGGTATGTATTAAATATTGCTTGGAGGTTTATTTATAGTCAATCCGTATTTATTTGGAGGAAGTTTACCACAACAGACTACTGACTAGGCAGACGGGTGGGTATGCAAAGTATGGAAAGCATACATATTTTTGTTATTATGTTAGCTTTTGTTTTTGTAATATAATGTTCTATTACCTTTTGTATTTCTAGTGGGGGTCTTAACAGACACTTGAACACGTGCTCTCAGCGTGTAAGGTGGCATTAGGGCAAGGGCGATACACTTGGCGCCATAACAAAGTGCTAAATGAGCTTGCTGCGACAATAGATCAGGCAAGAATGAAAGCGAATAGCAAAGTCCGGCCAGACACCGCAAACACATACTTTCTGAGGGCAGGAAAGTCAGCACACCCCAAACCGAGTAAACCTGGTAGCAGTTTACCATCTCTTCTTGACTGTGCTCGTCGCAGGCGATCTTTGTCCTCTCAAGGCTGTGTGTGGTCCCGGTTGCCGAGACCTCCCAGCGCGGCTGAGGCAGCAAATGGGTTATGTGCCTGTACCAGATTTCTCTTTTTCGCGGACCTTCGGTCCCGAATGAGTTTTGGCTGGACCGACGTCTCGGTAAAATAAAGGTGTTATAGCGGCAGAAGGAGAGTACACACGAGGGCAAGTTCGGGCATTAATCTCATCTCGTCGGTACCGATTATGAGATGAACTTAAGTGTGCAGGCCAGCGCTGCCCCGAAGAGACCGTGTGTGGTCCCGGACGCCGGGTCCTCCCAGTCCAGATGGGGCAGAGCTCTGTGACCGTCCAGATGGCGTCTTTTTCGGGCAGACCGGTAAAATGCAGTGGCTTCGCCACACCGCAGCACGTCCCCCCCCCCCCGGGCGGATAGGGGTGGTGGCTGTGGCACTAGAGCCCCCTCGGGGCAAGGTACACACGCCTAAGCAGTCTAACAAAGCCCATTACTGGCAGTTGACTGACCGCCTCAGAAGCCCTAATCGATGGTTGTCTCGGTGATCGTCCGGAAGCTATGACCTCCTCTGCAGGGTAGGGAGGCTCAAACCTCTTGACAGCGCACACACACGCCATAGTGGGGGCCTGGTGTAGAATGTCTGAGAGTCTAGGAAAAAAAATAAAACCCCTGGGGTTGCAAGAAAGCTCTGCATAACGAACCCTCTGTGGATGGGAAGGAGCTATGATGCTGATTAGCTTCTGACCGGGTTGGTAGGAAAGTCCACAGACACCCCAGCTTTACAGTGCCAAAGGGCTTTGTCCCATGGCCGCTGGTTATGTCATCATCATCATCATCATTCTTGACTGTGCAAACGACTGGGAGATGGCGGTAGACCTACCTGGACGGGGGGCATATCCAGAGAGTATCAGACAATCGCGGAGACGGCCGGATATAGTGCTTCATTCTTTAGCAACGCTTCAGGTCATACTGATTGAACTGACCGTGCCATTTGAATCCAGATTAGACGAGCAACATTCATTCAAAGCGGCCAAGTATAGCGATCTGGCAGCGGATCTGAGACACGATGGATTCAGTGCAAGGGTCATGGCGGTTGAAGTGGGCGCAAGAGGGCTTGTGGCTGCATCAGTGTATGATTTATTGAAACTGTTGGGGTTGAAGGGACAGTCTAGAACAAGGGCACTGAAGAGGCTTAGTGAAAAAAAAACTGCCGAAAAGGCAAGGGCCCACCAGGCTGGCTATGGAACAACCGCAATGGGCAATGGAAATCGTGACAATAAACGCTGCGGTACAGAAAACACCAAAACTTTTCAAAGTCCACAACGCTGAGTTTTTTTTTGGTGTACTGGTGAAAGGGCTGCGACTCTGGGGCAACAGGCGATGTATACTATAGGGAGTGTCAGGTACAAAATTTCAGTGGCTTGCAGCGCGCATGGGCTAAGGCTCGTCGGCTGCGCGCTAGTGTCTCAGTGTGTGTTCTTAGTTGTGAAGGGCGACGGAACGAACGGAATAATTTGTCTTCTCTTTGTTACTTTCACAATTGCCTCCACGGCTGGCGTTGTGGATTTAAAAGTTGCTACCATAAGTGAAATGGGTTCATTTTCGATACAAGACAACAGGAAGCTGAGACGCTTGGGAGTCATGACCTAAGTGGGCCCGCCCCCCTTAGAGTGTAAAGGAGTAATCGGGCCGAAACACTTGTCGGATGGGGGGGAACCTCTTCTGATGATCAGATTGCTTCCTGTTGTATCGCTTTGTAAAGAGTTTCTTATCATCATAATGCCTATAAGATTTTCAACACTCATTTCTATCTTATGGTTATTGCAGTATGTCTGAATGTTTTGCCTGTGCTGGTCATATTTCTTGCAGTCTACTAGACAGTGTCTAGCTGTGTTTGGTTCTTGACACTCTTCGCATGTAGGCTCATATAGCAGTTCCAAGCTTGAGCCGTGGCTATTTTTATTAATTGGTATTTTTAGTTTATCTTGTATCTGACATTTTCTGTTTGGTTTTTAAGGACTTTATATGAGTGTCTTTTTTTTTTTTGCTTTGGTCCCGTGCTATTGTCCATTCGTTGTTTATTGCTTGTGCAATTAAGCTCTTAATTTCAAATTTCCATAGGCCTACTTCAATTTTATTACAACTGATTCTTCCCCGTTTGGCTTCCCTGTCCGCAATTTCCAGCAATACCAACATGCGCTGGTATACATGTTAGTGTGACGCTGCATCCTGCAGTGTGTAGAATTGTATTAACCTGCAGTATTTCCTCTAATAATATCTGGCCTGTTGCGTTTATTTCTGAGTGCTAGTATTGATGAAAGAGAATCTGTGAGAATGGTTACTTTATTTGGTGGGTTTTCAGTAACTATTTCTAAAGCTTTTAAGATTGCCACTAATTCTGCTCAAATATTACCTATGACTTTATATCTTTTGTACAGTTTCAATTTTGGTATTGCTACTCCTGCTCTTAATTGTCCATCTTCACCTTTTGACCAATCTGTGTATACACTTAAGATATTATGTACATATTTTGTTCTATGTACTCTATGGCTTTACTCTTTGTTTAGATTATGTCTTTAGATTTGTTTACGACATTTGATAAGTAGGAGTTGTCGTAGATTTTATCAGATAGGTAATAGATGTTTATAGCCCTGTCTGAGCAGAGGTGATAGTGATGACAATGGGAAAGTAGAAGTAGTTTTATCACGAGGTGGTCGTGTAAGAGAAAGGACAGTCTCTGGATAGAATAATTTATCTAATCCAGCCTATCTGGACGACGATATTTAAACAGACGCACTTTCTCTCCTTGTACGAAAATACAAGTTACACTGCACCCACGTGCACACAATTCTGTGACAAATACGCACGAACGTGAAAACAAACTATGAATAACATATAATAAACTTTATTATCAATAGAAGATCACAACAATAAGCATATACATCACTAGATCATGGTTTACAGACAAAATTGCAAAAGAAGAAATTAATCAAATAGGTTCTCCCCCTCTGGTAAAGGAAAAGAAAAGACGATCCCAACAGAGGTTAATTAACCCAAAAGATCAAAAGTTAACAATAGGTTATGAAGTACCGGTAGTCAGTATGGGAAAAGAATAGGTTCCTAATGTAATCTATCCCGTGACTACTCAGATTAGTGAGATAAAAAGAAAGAAGAAACCACATAAGTATATGATGTTAACAAAAGACATAAGTTTCTTTCTCCGTTCATTCAATTCACACCCATTCAGTGGCCACTTTCAGACTTTTGCTTACCCCAGTAGTTGTCGCAGGCATTCCAAGGAAATACACTAATAAGTAATAAGACTATTTAGTGTCAAATTTAAGTTTTGCCAAATCCAGCCCCAGACTCGCCGTAGTTGCTGACTGCAAATTTCACGGGAGTCGCTAGAGTCGGTGATTTAATTTGTCCTGGATACAATAAGTTATCTATGCCTTCAGTTGGTTGGAGTAAGGTTCATGCGTAGTGATCGCCGACGTTGGATGAATAGAACATATATATATATATATATATATACTTCCTATGTTGTTTAGCCTCAGGTGGCTGAGACGCTAGGTTAAGTTACACAAATGTTGCTGACAATATATTTCGCCACAGCTGGCTGATGAGATTGATATAAATAAATCTGGTAATAGTTCTGGTCCAGTTAATATTATAATGTAATGGTTCTATTCTGGTTTCTTTCATGAACATGAGGAAAATTGGAACACACATGTCACAACAAGAAGCTCACCAATATTAAATATCCCTGGATGCTTATAATATTATAAGTTCGTATGATCATAAGTTCATATGGCCATTAAAAAAAAAAAACTTTCATCATCACAGCTTTCATCATCTCTCGCCCCCTGATCAAAGAATCTATTACGCCATGCTCCGCGCCGCCGTGCTTAATTGCCAATCTATTACGCCACTGCTAGCGCTATATCAGCTACGGCACTCGTAAGAAATTAATTCCCAACAGAAAAACAACAGTTTTGGCTTACCAGGGTTCCGTACTCCGTACGACTTAGCTATCATCGACCCCTGATCCCAAAAAAAGATGCTTTACTGGCTATTTACAGCCATGATAAACACCGGAAGTATACAGTGGGCAACTCAGCCCCTCTGACGCAATCACTTCTCTCCTTGTGTGTCACCAAACAAGACAAAAGACTTGAATTGCCAAAATAGTAGAAGCTAAAGGACACAGTGTTTCTGGTAATTGCACTTGTGAATCCGGCGTTCCTGTAGCAAAAAATAAACTAGATGGGGAGGGGCAAAAGTGGATGAGCACTGCTGCACTATTTCCATCTGTGACCGGAGTCAGTTTCTGGCACTTTTAGTTCCCACGATGGAATCTTTGCTCTATACTGTGTACTACTGTTTATTATAATAAATAGATTTGGGTGATGATCTTTTTTTTTTTTCATTCTTTTCCACCCTGAGGGGTATCTATTATAGTCTAGAGGAATGTGACCTGTGTTTTGGTTATCTTTATCAACAGTTTTGTGCTCTGCTTAGGGTGGGTCTTTGCCAACGTTTGCCCAGTATCTGAATCCCATCTCTGTTCTCTCTAGCTTCAGGGATATAATGCCTTGCGCTACTTTAATGCCTCCGCTGATGTTCCCTTTGAAGTTACTGCTTTTATTGACTGGGTTTGGACTAATTGTTTCTTATTGCTAGGAGCGACTGATGCATAGACTGTCACTGTGGATTATTGTCATCACTTTGGTTTTTATTATTCGACAATGATCTTCACGTCGCATATTTTGGCAACAGTGTCAAGACAGTTCATAAATCTTACAAGTTCGTGTATTTCCTCAACAGTCCATCTGTGTAATAGGCAGCCCACACATTTTTGATTGGTTGACCTTCAATGTTAACTGTGTCTTTGTAGCTTTCAGGTGCGTGCGACGTTATGCGCTGGAGAAAGATGTTGAAGAACTGCGGCGGTAGCTGACGTCCTTGTCGGACTCCATTTATTGTGCTGACCTTCTTCGTTCGCTCTCATATAACTACGTATATCTCTGTGATGAAGTTGGCCATCTTTATCAGTCTTCTGTCATCGCTATACCGTTTGTTTTCCGTCAGCGGGATTGGTGAAGACGATCCTGTCAATATACAACTCTCACAGAGTCGACGTTCTTAAAGATGCTGACTACTGGTAGTCTTCCCCACATGAATGCATGTCCCCCAGCCCCTGTTTTAATTTGTTGGTGGTATTTGAGTCGCGGCGGCTTGTTGCCAGGCCTGAAAATGATCACATTGAAAATACTTGGTAAGTAATAAGTATGCTTCCTTTATATCTGACTCTTGTTGTCCTCAAGGCTATTTTCGGCGGGAGGGGGGGGGGGGGGGAATTCAGTGCTGGAAAAGGGCCAGGAACAGACTTAAGTCCTAAATACAAGTTTCGCGTATCTGCTGTCAGTTTTTAAAAACTGATACAATTGAGGCACATGTGACAGGAAGAGCTGAAGTGTACAAAGAAGTGTCAAGCAGATTTTCATGTTTAACCGATATAAACATGTCTGATGACAATATTTACAAGATTTCCAAAACTCTTAATTCAGTCGCACCCTGCTGCCTTAAACACCAATCTTCTTTCAGGAGAGCAACACAACTTGACTGTTATATGCATGCAAAGTTTAATAATATAGGAACAACGAAATTCTGTCTTCATGACAATCATAACAGATGGAATATGTCTGTTTCCAAATTTAGAGATTGTTCTCTGTATTTCGTTAACATTGATTATCACTACCTGTTCTGTAGAACGTTCTTTTTTCTGGGCTAATCAAAACTGTTGTCAGGACAGCCTTAATTCAGTTGCTGTACTTTGTACCGAAGCGAACATGCTTGATCGAGTAAACTTGATTATCTAATTTTGCATTTCGCAGTAAAAAAATCCCAGAAGAAGCTATATTAAATGAAGCATCGAGTTTTAATTCAATACAACATAATAGCATATTTGCTGTCTTAAGTTCTTTTGTTTAAAATTTCACATTATGTAAGGGAAATGGGGGGGGGGGGGGGGGGGGGGGGGGGGGGGGGGGGAATTTTGGTCAATTTTTTTCCTGTCATTTTCACGAATCAAACGTTCGTTATCTACATTCTCCGACATAAATCTGTTTTTGTTGCCACCCCTCAGCCAGAGCAGAGGAGATGTGTATCACTAATCCGTCTAGTATTGACGATTAATCAAACAAACGCGCCGACACGACTCCAGAACCGGTCAAGCAGTCAGGTAAACCGGGAAGGTTGATAAGATAGGACAATATATACTTTACCAATGAAAATGTAAACAATAAATACTGGAAGAATGAGCACGTAGAAGGAATGGTCGAGTAACACTGCCACAGAGGATTCAAGACGCAGTATATAAATCTACAAAATGTCTTCACTTCTATAAATAGATTTTTACTGATTAACAAAAAAAAATACATGACCGTTATAGATATTATTATTAACATACACTGTTTAGTTTAAAAATAGCTAGCTATTATTTACAAGCGAACAGCTCGACAAGTTTCTAAATTCTGAATTAATATGAAACAAATATAAAGGTATGTTATCAGGCACTCGCAGGAAATAAAGAAGTAGAACACCAGACAACAGAAAAACAACAGACATGAGTGGCCCACCCAGGATTTGAACACTGGACCTTCCGTGCGACAACCCCGCCTAGCCATGCAAGCGAATCACACTACAACCCCGCCTAGCCATGCAAGCGAATCACACTGTCCGCTCTGCCATCTACGCATCATCAAAAAATGATGTTTCAATGGCAGGTCAACAGTGCGAACCACAATACACGACACCAGAAGTCCTCCATGGGCAGTTCAGCCTATTAATGACGCAATCACTTCTGTTGTATTTCTATCAAGCAGTATAGGCCGAATCCAACAAGACAAGGACCTTAATACTGTGTCCAGTAAATGATAGTAGACTAGAACAGTGAGAACAGAACAGTGGGTAGGTTTGGTATTGTATAAACATTTTATCACACACAAGGGAGGGAAACCCGAGGCCTGCAAACAGTAAATTAATATGAAACAAATATAAAGGTATGTTATCAGGCACTCGCAGGAAATAAAGAAGTAGAACACCAGACAACAGAAAAACAACAGACATGAGTGGCTTACCCAGGATTTGAACACCGGACCTTCCGTGCGACAACCCCGCCTAGCCATGCAAGCGAATCACACTGTCCGCCCTGCCATCTACGCATCATCAAAAAATGATGTTTCAATGGCAGGTCAACAGTGCGAACGTGATAGAAATACAACAGAAGTGATTGCGTCATTAATGAGCTGAACTGCCCAAGGCGGACTTCTGGTGTCGTGTATTTCTATCAAGCACTGTATGACCTGCCATTGAGACATCATTTTTTGATGATGCGTAGATGGCAGGGCGGACAGTGTGATTCGCTTGCATGGCTAGGCGGGGTTGTCGCACGGAAGGTCCAGTGTTCAAATCCTGGGTAAGCCACTCATGTCTGTTGTTTTTCTGTTGTCTGGTGTTCTACTTCTTTATTTCCTGCGAGTGCCTGATAACATACCTTTATATTTGTTTCATATTAATTTACTGTTTACAGGCCTCGGGTTTCCCTCCCTTATTTGTAATAAATGTTTGTACAATACCAAACCTACCCACTATCCTGTTCTCACTGTTCTAGTCTACTATCATTTACTGGACACAGTATTAAGGTCCTAAGGGTCTTGTTGGATTCGGCCTATACTGCTGATAGAAATACAACAGAAGTGATTGCGTCATTAATGAGCTGAACTGCCCAAGGCGGACTTCTGGTGTCGTGTATTGTGGTTCGCACTGTTGACCTGCCATTGAAACATCATTTTTTGATGATGCGTAGATGGCAGGGCGGACAGTGTGATTCGCTTGCATGGCTAGGCGGGGTTGTCGCACGGAAGGTCCGGTGTTCAAATCCTGGGTAAGCCACTCATGTCTGTTGTTTTTCTGTTGTCTGGTGTTCTACTTCTTTATTTCCTGCGAGTGCCTGATAACATACCTTTATATTTGTTTCATATTAATTTACTGTTTGCAGGCCTCGGGTTTCCCTCCCTTGTGTGTGATAAAATGTTTATACAATACCAAACCTACCCACTGTTCTGTTCTCACTGTTCTAGTCTACTATCATTTACTGGACACAGTATTAAGGTCCTTGTCTTGTTGGATTCGGCCTATACTGCTTGATAGAAATACAACAGAAGTGATTGCGTCATTAATGAGCTGAACTGCCCAAGGCGGACTTCTGGTGTCGTGTATTGTGGTTCGCACTGTTGACCTGCCATTGAAACATCATTTTTTGATGATGCGTAGATGGCAGGGCGGATAGTGTGATTCGCTTGCATGGCTAGGCGGGGTTGTCGCACGGAAGGTCCGTGTTCAAATCCTGGGTAAGCCACTCATGTCTGTTGTTTTTCTGTTGTCTGGTGTTCTACTTCTTTATTTCCTGCGAGTGCCTGATAACATACCTTTATATTTGTTTCATATTAATTTACTGTTTGCAGGCCTCGGGTTTCCCTCCCTTGTGTGTGATAAAATGTTTATACAATACCAAACCTACCCACTGTTCTGTTCTCACTGTTCTAGTCTACTATCATTTACTGGACACAGTATTAAGGTCCTTGTCTTGTTGGATTCGGCCTATACTGCTTGATAGAAATACAACAGAAGTGATTGCGTCATTAATGAGCTGAACTGCCCAAGGCGGACTTCTGGTGTCGTGTATTGTGGTTCGCACTGTTGACCTGCCATTGAAACATCATTTTTTGATGATGCGTAGATGGCAGGGCGGACAGTGTGATTCGCTTGCATGGCTAGGCGGGGTTGTCGCACGGAAGGTCCGGTGTTCAAATCCTGGGTAAGCCACTCATGTCTGTTGTTTTTCTGTTGTCTGGTGTTCTACTTCTTTATTTCCTGCGAGTGCCTGATAACATACCTTTATATTTGTTTCATATTAATTTACTGTTTGCAGGCCTCGGGTTTCCCTCCCTTGTGTGTAATAAATGTTTATACAATACCAAACCTACCCACTATCCTGTTCTCACTGTTCTAGTCTACTATCATTTACTGGACACAGTATTAAGGTCCTTGTCTTGTTGGATTCGGCCTATACTGCTTGATAGAAATACAACAGAAGTGATTGCGTCATTAATAGGCTGAACTGCCCATGGCGGACTTCTGGTGTCGTGTATTGTGGTTCGCACTGTTGACCTGCCATTGAAACATCATTTTTTGATGATGCGTAGATGGCAGGGCGGATAGTGTGATTCGCTTGCATGGCTAGGCGGGGTTGTCGCACGGAAGGTCCAGTGTTCAAATCCTGGGTAAGCCACTCATGTCTGTTGTTTTTCTGTTGTCTGGTGTTCTACTTCTTTATTTCCTGCGAGTGCCTGATAACATACCTTTATATTTGTTTCATATTAATTTACTGTTTACAGGCCTCGGGTTTCCCTCCCTTGTGTGTAATAAATGTTTATACAATACCAAACCTACCCACTATCCTGTTCTCACTGTTCTAGTCTACTATCATTTACTGGACACAGTATTAAGGTCCTTGTCTTGTTGGATTCGGCCTATACTGCTTGATAGAAATACAACAGAAGTGATTGCGTCATTAATAGGCTGAACTGCCCATGGTGGACTTCTGGTGTCATGTATTGTGGTTCGCACTGTTGCCCTGCCATTGAAATGGCAGGGCGGATAGTGTGATTCGCTTGCATGGCTAGGCGGGGTTGTCGCACGGAAGGTCCAGTGTTCAAATCCTGGGTGGGCCACTCATGTCTGTTGTTTTTCTGTTGTCTGGTGTTCTACTTCTTTATTTCCTGCGAGTGCCTGATATACCAAAAAAATACCAACTGACAAGGGGGTTTTCCCTGCGATGAAGATTTAAAAAACATCCGTGTCTCATGGCCGGGGGAGGTGGCATAGTTTGGTTTCCCCGTGCAGCTGCACTCGTTACCGCCGGCCACAAAGACGGCATCCGCGGTTAGCCGCAGGAGGAACTCGCATAAAAGGCGCTTGCTGAATCTCTGGTCGAGCGCTGATCCGCAGAAATTGCTAATAAACTAACATGACCAAGATATCAAACATTCCGAAGGTAAAAACACGGGGAATTAAGAAAAGGCGGCCGATTGCGGCTACAGTGGGGTCAGACGTCATCTATGAGAAGTATGAAACCACCATGTCTTACACCAGTGGTGGTCCTGAACTCTTCTGACTTATGGTTTGTCGTTCTCACTTAATTTCTGCAAGTCTTGTAGAAGCTCTGTACAACATGGATCAGAGGCGCTGTGGCAAAATGACTGTTATTTTTATTTTCAACCCGCCCGTTCTTTGTCGCTTGGTTAACGATTAGTCAGATGTTAAGATAATATTATGATGCTTAACGGCAAGCTCTGTCGATTGGTTTCGATTTTTAATTTATGTATTAATATATTCATTAGATTACGTCAAAGTGGGGTAGAAGCGGTTTTGGGGAGATAATTCTAGAAGTTATGACTCACCGCGTCTGTCTTGCATCAGAATATTGGCACTATATATACAGGGCCAAATTTTTAGTCGGGGTTCCCAAGTCCTGGATTATTATTGCCGTGAATAGTGATAGACATAAATTCACTGTGCCTGGTTAGTTGATATTCTGATAAAGTCTGGGTATATACGAAGTCTTAATATTAGTGGTGTAGGAATTTTAGCTAAAGAATTTTAACAAGTCAGAGTAAGCTTTCTGCTGGGATTTAATTTTATTTTAGTCGGTAGTTTGCCATCAGTTACCTGACTTCTACCAGGGTATTGTAAGTTTCAGTGGTAATCATACGAAGTATAGCCAGTGTAGTTATATGTAAAAGGTTTGGTGGTATTATTAATTAATATATCTCTATATGAATTTAGGACCTACGGCTGGTGTAGTGTGGTGTAATATATTAAGAGTACCAGAATATGTTATGATAACTTTGAAGAAAACAGTATATGAACTCGGGAGTTTGGTTTAACTAAAGTGGCCATGGGTATTTAAGTTTGTTGTCAGTGAAAAAAAGAGTGGTGAAGGCAGTTTCTTCTTCTTCTTCTTCTTCTTCGTTCGCCCTGAAAAGGACGGTGGTTGCGTTGTGTCTGTTTACAACGTAGCTGTGATATCTGCACCTTTCGGTCGACACATCCGACTTCTGCACGGCATTTTTTAGAATCGGGTTTGCCTTCCCATTGCGATCCGTGCTCGCTCAGCCAACCTGCATTGCTGCATACTGTTTCCAGGACCACCACGTGGAGGTGGAGCACGGTCTTGACCAGCTCTGGTTCGCTGGTCCTGACGCAGGCAGTCAAGCTATGAGTCGCTGACTGCGGTCTCTATTGCTGCGTCTTGAGGTCCCGAAGGCAGTTTAATATTATGATATGGGGTTTGCAGTTGGGCGTAGATATTTGTGCTATTTTGATAACCCTCAATGGGCTGCCTTTTAATATAGGAATAGTGCTGGGAAATTATTTAAGTAAAATTTATTTTATCGGGATACAGCGAAGCAGTGCTGTGACGGGTAACTGACTCGGTCACGAGCTGTCCTCAGAAGCAATCAGGCCAGCCCGCGTCTGTGTTAAGCGTAATAGACAACCTGTTGTCAGTGAAAAAGAGAGGGGAAGGGGTGAGCTGTTAAGTCTGACCCGAGGGCAGAAATAGGGTAGAGTATGAGGGCTTGTATTGAGTGCAGTTTTATTATGGTATGGGAAAGCGGGGTGTATGTAAATCTTTGGTTATTAATGTGTTTGAATTATGTATTTTGTGGATTGGTTTATATAAGTTGTTATTTTGTTTTACAGCGATTCACGGCATTGTAGGTCTCTAAGACTGCAACGGACTTTGCCTTCTTGGAGAGGAAGGCAAGAGACATCGGTGTAATTGAAAAAAAAAACTGGGGTACGCGCAAAGTAATGGGCGCCCCCA
Source organism: Oreohelix idahoensis (assembly GCA_024509875.1). NCBI lineage: Eukaryota > Metazoa > Mollusca > Gastropoda > Stylommatophora > Oreohelicidae > Oreohelix > Oreohelix idahoensis. Next base: position 19,950 of record JAMPIV010019192.1, on the reverse strand, counting down.
GTTACGTCTGCAAGACGTAGAAGCATTCAGAATTCTCCTGACGTGAGGAAACATATACGGCAGCGTGGAATTGTCTAGAAATTGGAGCTCCTAGCTTTTACGGCCCAATACAGAACATGCTACGTTGCCTGGTATTATTTACATACTGCCACAATAAAGCAGTAGACCATAACCCAAATCGGTTTAAATCGTCGTTTGTGTGTGAAGAATTGAGTTGCCATCATCATTGCTAGATCTACAGCGAGAAGCAAAAATATATAGCCACCAAGGGCCCCTTCATCAGATATTCTGGAGAGGAGAGAGGGAAATCATACCTTTCTAAATGCTAACTGGAGGAGGTACCTGACGAAGGGTAACGCAGCTGAGCCTCAGACGAAGGCGATAGCGTCAGGAAGGCACTGAACTGAAGTAGAGGGGAGAGAGTAGAGTTAGATAGAAAATACTCAGAGGAAAGCCTCTGAGTTAGTTCTGCAGAATTCAGTGGAGTAGGATTTAGTGGTGTAAAAGTTAGTTGTGTCGGAGCGCCTTTGAAACATTTTAGTCAGATTAGATAGTAAGTCTTCCTCTGACTGGTTAAACGGTACAGAGTGAAAACTAGTGGAGAGTATTCTTGTGGTGTGTGGGACTCCACAGTGTAGTTAGTTAGTAATAGTAGTGTTCAAGTGGTGGTGGCTCTTACTTAGAAACCCCCGCCCGGTATATTTCTTTAACCTTAGTTGTTTTCGTGTAGTCGTGGAAGAGTGCGTAGTAATTTTTTGATAATTGTGTCATTTATTGATTTGTTCTTTTTTCCAGGTTGTGCGAACTCGCACGTTATTGTTGTTTTTCTCTCTGGTAAAGATTTTTTTGTTTAATAAACTATAAAATGTGCTCTGGATCAGTTTGTCTTTTACTTTACTGTACCTGTATTCTTTAACTGTACAGTTGTGTCTGTGGCTAGTAATTAGTGCATACCTTATCTCAGCTGAGCGAGAGGCGGTGAGACAGTAGCTAATAAAACAAGTCACAAGTGGCGAGGGAGAGTCAATCTAGGTTCTCACCCTTGAAGCGATGTCTCATCCTCAACAGTCACTTTAACTCTCATCTTAATCTATCTTCTCAGATTTTCCTCAAAAATGTTGTCTTGTCTCTTTACTCAGACAGACTCTTAATTAAGCCATTTCGTGACAGGTGCTGGAATGCTTTTCCTTGCCAATCAGTCCCAGAGTTTGCTCCAGGGGACCTTGTCAAACACCTTCTTCAGATCGAAGAAACAGACACATCTCGCCTTTATACTCAATGGCCTTTTCATTCAGCTGCCTGAGTGTGATGATAACGTGTTGAGTACTTTGGTTTGCTCTGAAGGTCTTGAGTACTTCGGTTTGCTCGGAAGGACTTAAGTACTTCGGTTGGTTCGGAAACCACACTGGGACTCATCCATGTGTGGCTCAGGCAACGTCTGAATCTCTGCTCCAGGATTCAAGAGTAAATTTTACCAGGCACGCTAAGAAAATATATGCCTCTATGATTTTCACATTGTCGATTGTCACCATTTTAAAATATGGGTGTTATGATGACAATCTCCCAATCCTTTGTTATGGTCTTGTGGTGCCAGGCTGCCTGCAGAGCCCTCAAGAGTAATAGGTCACCTGCTGCTCCCATGTACTAAACCATTTCTGGTGTTATACCATCATGTCCTGCGGCTTTTTCCACCTTGATTTTCTCCATTGCTGCCTTCAGTTCCTCCATTTTTATGTCATCTTCACCACTGTTGGTATACTCCTATGTGATAGTGTATTTAATTTCTGATGCGCGACCTTCCTCCCCACCAAGGAGCTCTGAGAAATATTATGTCCATTACTTCCTTCGGGGCAGTTAGCAGTTTGTGCTGCTTGTCTTTTATAAATTTAAGAGGGCACTATTTTTCCTTCCTGGTGTTCTTTAGGGTCTTGTAGAACAATGTCTGGTTTTCTTGAGCGTATTTTTCTATCTTTTCTCCCAGGATTTCTGTTTTGCTGCTAGCACCTTGTTCTTTGCTTTGTTCTGAGTGTCACATATTCTTTTCATTTCTAGTTTTGTGTGTGTGTGGTGTGGTTTTAGCTTCTAAATATTGTTTCCATGATTTTTTTATTTTCTCTTATTTTCACTTTAACTTCTGTCCACGAAGGTGTCCCCTTTCCCTTCTTCCCAAGTTGAACTTCACCACATGCTTCTGCTGCAACTGTTTTTATGATGTTCTTGAATTTAAGCCAGAGAGTTTCTGTGTCATGTGATCAAATCTTCTAGGTTTCTCACTGTTGTTACAATAAGCCCCTTATACTTACTTGGTCTTAACTTCTGGCTCCCTTAGCCTGTAAGCCTTAATTCGCATCTATCTTGCTTGATTATTTATTTCCTTGCATGATGATGGGCAATGTCTAGGCCGAGTAGCTCTTTCAGTTGTTCTTTGTATCGTCAGCAGGTAGTGATCACACTTCCATTCTCTGGCCCATTCCAGACTCTATCATCCCGTACATATATTTGAATGAGCTCTTCCTAACTGGCATAGTGGATTTCTCATTCATTGTTAGTTCATGTATGGTGTCTGTATGTACGTGCGTATGGGGGGAGCTTTGTGTTTCTAATGATAAATTTGTGTTCAGTGCAGAATCGCTTGACATTGTCATTTAGTGTGTATCTTCTTCATATCTTCCAATAACTCCACCCCCATCTAGTAATGGTCATGTCCAACTCTGGCATTGAAATCTCCGATGAAAATAATTGCATCTTCGCAGTCGTCCTCTTTTGAAGCAGCTGGAAGTTTTCTTCTTTGACTTCTGCTCGCTCATCTTCATTTGGCCCATCACAATGACAAGACAGACTGTGTTTTCTGCTTCTTTTAGATTTAGAGATTTGGAATAATGAGCATCAATTAGGCCTGAGTTTAATATTCAGCAAAATGTTGACCTGTTGGTCAGACAGACAGACAGACAGACAGACAGATTGTAAGGTTCCACCTTGGTTTTATTTGTTAAATCATTGAGGATCTTTTACTTATTAATGTTTGACCCAGTAAGCAAGAATAATGCTTGAATAAAATCATTGAAAGGAGGTTTGCAATTTTTCGGTTTTGTTTTTCCGCCTTCTGTTTTAATGTCAGTCTGGCAAGAAAACATAGTTATTGAAAAAATAGCACCAATAATTTATTTTTTTAAACATAAATTTTCAGTGCTGGCCCTAAGGGAGACAGCTTATACGAGTGGGCATCAACAATACTAGGACCATCTGGAAGTGTGTACGAGGGCGGTGTCTTCTTCTTGGACATTCATTTTTCATCCGAGTATCCCTTCAAACCTCCCAAAGTGAGTAGTCTTACAATAACCGTTGTTGAGATCACGCTTGATCAGCGTGGTCAGATTATGTTTTCCTGTTTCATGTTTGAGCCGTTATCTTGTTTGTTTGTTTGTTTACGGTGTCAGGAACAGGGAACAAGTCTTCAATCGTCCCATTTCCCGCGATTACGGAAAAAATATTGTGGAAACATTGTCACAGTCTCCACATTTAGATTTATTAACCAGAGTTCAATTAATTTTATCTTCTTTGTTAAACGTTTCAGGGCGATGAGATAGTTTATTCCATGCTAATGTTTCCTTGATCGTTTATCAGCTTGTATATCTCATAATCCCAGCCCTGTTTGTTTATCCATCTTCATTATAACCACTGCTTTTCTAGTACAATTTAATTTCGTTTTGTTTGTTTGTATTACAATTATTATCAAAGTTCGAATAGAAGTCCCTATTAAGCAGGAAGCGCCTACTGTAGGTGCCTTATGTGAAGCGCTGATTCTGCCGTGTTGCGGTGTTATCCATTGGTAGTCCCTAACTCAGGGGTCGGGAACCTTTCCATGACAAAGAGCCAAATATTTAATTTTGTCTCCATTTTAACAAATTGAAGAGCCGCATGAAAACAAAAATCACATGGTATCCCTCATTCAATAATTATATATACAAGGGGATTGACATAAGTCTTGGGCCTGACCATGAAGGACATGTCACAGAGAGCTGAAATTTTGTATAGTGTTTATTCCTTTTCAATATAGGCACGGTCTGAATTGACACACTTCTGCCATCTCTGGTTGACCTTGAAAAGACCTTGGGAGTAGAACACCCTATTTTTCAAACTAAACCAATCATCACATGCCAGTATAACCTCTTCATCGCTGTCAAAATGATTTCCTTTTAGCTGTTTTTTTAAGATTTGGGAATAGAAAAAAGTCTGATGGAGCCAAATCTGGAGAATATGGTGGGTGTGGAAGAATTTCAATATTCAAATCGTTGGCTGCTAGCTGCACAAGCCGTGCTTTGTGAGAGGGCGCGTTGTCTTGAAGCAAAGGAAGATTTTGAGTGCGTGTTATCCCTCGTTTCCTGGTCACAACCTTTCTTAGTTTTGTGAGAAGATCTGCATTGTACTGTCCATTAACTGTGTTGCCACGAGGCAGATAATCTTTCAAAAGGACACCTTTGCCATGCCAAAAAACAGTCAGCATCACTTTTCCTGCAGATTTCTGTGCCCTTGACTTGACAGGTGTTGGGGAGCCCGGGGTTTTCCATTGCATGCTGGCAATTTTGGATTCGGGGTCATAATGATGTACCCAAGTCTCATCTACTGTCACCATGGTCTCCAAAAAATTTTTTGACTGACACTTTTTGAGTAACTGTTGACAGCAATTTACCCTCGTTTGTTTCTGTTCACGTGTCAACAGTCGCGGAACCCAGCGTGCACACACTTTTCTCATGTTCAGTCTGGTGAGTAAAATTCTATAAACTGTTCTATCATTTAGTTTTACTCTACTAGCTAACTCCACAATTGTCATTTTTCGATCCTGGTCAATGATTTTCTTCACTCTTGTTGCATTTTCATCGTTGCACTCTGAGGCTGGTCTACCAGATCTTGGCAGATCAGCAACATTTGAGCGGCCGCACTTAAACTGTTGACACCAGTTTTTTTACCGAAGTATATGAAGGACAAGACTCACGAAACACTGGTTCCATCTCCCTGTGTATTTCTATAGGTGTTTTTCCCTGAAACATCAGAAATTTTATCACAGCTCTGGCCTCCTTCTTTTCCATTGTTTTGTCAAATCTTTGAAGCAGCAGATCCGGTCAATAGGGTACATTGCGCTGTGCACCGTAGCGGGAAAACCCATTGAAGAAACAAACGCATACTTTACATATTCAGTGCAAATATGATGAACTTTAAATGTGCCAAGTTTCATCTTCCTCCTGTGACTCCTTCATGGTCAGGCCCAAGACTTATGTCAATCCCCTTGTGTATATATATATATATATATATATATATATATATATATATATATATATATATATATATATATATATATATATATATATATATATATATATATATATATATATATATATCATGAATTTATCGTGATACAACGTTAAAATATCTCCAATTATAAAGATAACATGTAGGGATAAAAATAATGCATAAGATACTAGGAGACATGCTCGCCCATGCCCGCATTTCCTACCGCCATTCAAACTAACTAGTTAGACGTGCAGACGAAACAGTACCCTTGTAGACGGGAGGATAACGGAGATATAAAAAAAAACAAAAGGAAAAATATGACTGAACACGTGTTTGAACCTAATGGGCAAAAAGACGCAAGTTGTAGTTTAAGTAATAAAAGAGGAAAAAAAAAATCACGCCACTAGTTAACACAATGTAAGGAAATGGACAGAAAAGACCTTAGCTCTTATTCGAAACAGTCATTTCTTGGGCGTTTTACGATACTTGGTTGTTTTATTTGAATTCAGCGGCAAAATTGTAGTTGGTCCAAGAAACAAGTATGTTTTTTGTGAAAAAACCAAGTAGAGACAGACGGACCAACAGACAATAATACATACGTGACTGAGATCTGACTGAAATTTGCGTCACTTTGGTTTGAAGATTTGAAAAAGTTAGAGGGGAAGTCTGTGATTGGACAAATGTATTCATATTAGCGGGATAGAGACGCGCATTTTTGCCATTTGATATAATTCTGTCAAGGGACACAGTCAGTAATTACCAGTGGTGTTTTCCCAGAAGATATTACATACATTTTAGTGGGACGCCATACTATAGCCAGCAGCTCAGCTGAGTTTTGCTAGCATTAACTGTGTTCTCAATTCTGAATTCTGGTAAGAATGAAAGCATTTATCTTGTATATTTTAATATTTTGAGTGATTGATACTGCCATATCATACAAAATGATTACGACAAGTAAGTGCTTTCGCTCTAGGTCCCCAGCCCAAGTTCAGGGTCTAGAGACAAACAAAATATATGGACGCCTAACTAAGACTATGGAAGGCGGATCTATTATTGAGATCAGTGGGAACATATTACCTATCTTATTGAAGAAAAGAGGAAACTATTGAACATATCTCAGATGCAATGCAGTCTTGGGGAACTGGTACTATATGAAAACAACTGGGTAAGATGTGCTACGTTGGTCAGAGAGATCTGACCCATTCTGTGTAATGTTGATGTGTTGTGCTGTGTGTAAGAGTGGTGCAGTGGATAGAGTACTGACACATAGCACAAATTTTGTTTCAGAATTGTGAGTTTCTGTTGTGGCACTAAAGCTAGTGCCACATACTTAAGCAAGTATACACAAGCAGATGTGTGTGCCGCCTAACATTTGTGTCGGTGCAGCCTAGCATTGTATTCCAGCTACAGAGAGGAGTGGGCCACAGGAAGCTAGTATCAGATCTTCACAGACAAAATGAGTGAATACGTCGCCTGCTGAAGATTCACCAGTATTTAAAACCACCACAAATATTTCCCTATCAAAAATAGACTGAATTCTTGGGAAATATAACATTAAACTACAGTCTATAAGTCAATGGACAAAGCTTGTTGTAGTCACAGAGTGGGAGTGATGACATCACCCCAACAGCACATCCAGTAATAGTTCTCCCAGAGACAATAGAGATATTATTAATATTAACCAGCCTTATCAAATACCTATGTACACAAATTCCATTTTATTATGCCATATATTTATGCATTCCATTTATAACTCCATAACATTTCATATGTTCTGACCAAAATAAAACATTGGTTCAGAACTAATAAATTTAGAGAAAATTGTTAAAATCAAAACTAAAACAGTCTGAGTTAGTTCAGTGTGTTATAGATTTTATTAATATTATTAGACATATTAATTACCTGTGTGTGTCTGTATAGTATATTACAACACATTACATTTCAGTACCCTAGACCTTTTAACGTAGCTACATTCATGATAGTAAAAGAGATATGTTTGAGGTCGTAAGTGGTAGTAAGAAGGGCCTTCTGTAATTCACATAAACATTTATCTCAGGATACTTCACAGCTGACCTCATACATTACACTAGATAACATAACCACCATACAATACCATAAAAAACCACTACAAATATTGGGGTCTTTGTTAAGGGCGGCTATCGGGACCCCCAGTAGGTTCTGGGTGCTTCGATGACTTCTAGTATTTGAGGATGACCAAGTTATTATATGCGTATTCAGATTATAGAGTCAAAGTCCCTCGGGTTCTTATCACTTTTGTAGGATTCCGTAATACTGTTCGTTGGTATCGATAATGTCTGCTTTAACCCTTGTGATACATTATGTGCTGAACATGTTTCATATTAAATATTCGACCCTTGACTGACCTGTATTAGTCTCTTGTCTTATTGATTATATTGGCAGTGTGAGGTGCAGCGTGTTAAGACATTAATCATCACTGGTCATAGTTAGTTGAAGATAAATAGCATTTAACTCAACTCCGAATACGACAGTTGATAAGACCGTGATTTGACGACTCAAAATATTTAATTAGTAATTTCATACCATGAGCAGACACCAACTACATAGGAACAAAAGTCACATCACATTCATGTACGATCTGTAAGAGTTCTCATTATTTCATAAACACATGTTCATAATCTCTATCTAGAGTTCTGGTTCAAGGTCAGTTCCTTTTAACGGCCAATGTCCTTTGGCATAAATTCAGAGGCTAACTAGACTTACTCCCGTCGCTAGTTTATACAATAGCCTTTTGCACTAGACTTAAATATCCTGCTAGTTCTGCAATACACTTATTGTGCTAGGCTTACGTCTACTGCTAGTCGTCTAATACATTACACTAGGCTTACGCTTGCCGCTAGCTGTACAATATCCATATATACTAGTCTTACACTATTGCTAGTAATATAATGTTCCTTTGGCATACCACGCCAGGCTAATCTGCCATAATTATGCAAACTGCGTTATTCCTAATACGACTTTCACGTTTGGCTCAAGAAATACACTGTCCAATTGGCTTCCCAGCCACACAATTAATAAGTGGTGTCGTACCACACAATATAAGTGGCAATGGCCACACTTCTGAAACACACTGCCGTTACGGGTCAAAAAAAAACCCACAGTAAGTTCGAATGACCTTACAAAGACATACGCGTCATGCATAGTGATATGCATACTACGTCGTTAATATATATTCAATCGCGATGTTCCATGGTGCAGCAATCCGAGTTGGCCAAACTCAAATGCTTGCACACATGCAACAATCATCGACATCGGTCGGTGAGATATATCTCTATTCGTTTGAGGTGTTCCATGATACAGCCATTCGGATCGTGCACCAATCCAAATGTCTGTAAGCATGAAACAATCATCGACATCAGTCGCGGAGATATAATCATTTGAGGAATGCGCCATGCTGCAGACATGAAGCAATCCTCAACATCATCCCCCTCACCTCCAAACGTGACACTTGCGGCACGGATGATAGTGGTGGGGAAGACGCTCGTCTTCCGAACATATCAATATTAGTACTATCTACTTATAACTATCATAATCATTAAGTAGACACATTAAATTTTATTAACATTAATAATACAAATTAGCACTTGGTCAACATGGTGGACTAAAGAGTTTAATTCAATTTCTTCTCAGAGAAGTTGGCGCGATAAAAGATCTGCCAAGTTTTATTGTGTCTGATTCCAGCAATAGGCAGAATCGTAGATGAAAATTCTTGAATCAATAAGTACCATCGGGTGTATTCTAGCGTTTACGCATCGTCCTAGCTGTTATGTAAAGTAAGTAGGACTAATGGTCTGTCATAATAAAAAAAAATGGCGTGCCGATGAGGTATCTTGCTAGCTTCTCCTAGGCACCAGACCATCGACAGGAAGCTCTCACGTTCACCTGTCGCATACTTCTGTTTCAGCCAGAGTCAGTTTCCTCGACACATAGAAACATGGATGGAGTGTTTTCCTTGTAACATTGCAGCAAAAAAAAACAGCCACCCATGGAGTAACTCGAGGCATCTGATTGAAGTATGAAAATGGAATACGTATATAGTCGGTAATAACAAAATAGGTGCAATTGCTAAATAATTTCTTAAATTGTTACCAAAGCGCTTCGCAATCTTTGTCCCAAACGTACCTTATTAGGACTACCTTTGGTCAACAGTGCGGGCCAAGGTGTAGATAGTTGTGCGTAATGCGGTATGAAATGATTGTAATAGTTTATCAACCCTAAAAGGCTTCTAACTTGTTTCTTAGTTGAAGGGTTTCCTTAGAAATCTATAGAATTCTTTTTGACTGTATTGTCGTCAGGATACAGTTTGTGGTTACCTATTCGGTGACCAAGAAAAAGAAAAATTTCCTGACAACCAACCTATTTGGACCTTTGAAGGTCGCACAGTCAAACCATGCATACGTAACGTATGTAGAAGGGAAGTTAAACCATCAATATGGTCTTCCCACGAGTCATGAAATAGGCAGATGTCATCGATGTACGTGATGACATCTTTACGATCGCCAAGAAGGCGGGCGCATCATGCGCACAAACGCCGCTGGCGCATTCACTAACCCAAAAACATCATAAATTCCATTGGTAGAGCCCAAACGGCGTTGTGATAGCTGTGTAAGGTTTGGCATTTTCGGCCAGAGGAATTTGCCAGTAGCCTTTAGAGAGATCTAGTTTGGTAAAGAAAGTATAGCATTAGATAATTCAGACAAAAGATCATCTAAAAGTGGGCATAGGCTCACCGTCTGTGATTGTAATTTTGTTTCAATCGCCTAAAATCAATACAAATACGTAAAAGAAATCATCCTTCTTTTTAACTATCACCATTGGAATGCATATGGTGATTCCGAAGGAGATATCACAACCTAAACGTATCATTTCTTTTAACTCTTTCTCTACCCTATCTTTGTGGTGTAAAGATATAGGATAGGGTCTAAGTTTGATAGGTTTATAATCAGTAAGAGTAAATATCATGGGATATAAAGCGATGTCTGACCTGGAAGGTCGGTGAGAACATCCTTGAAAGAAATGAGGAATATCCGAACTTGATCTTGTTGTGTGACGAAGGATAGTGAAGAAGAAATAGTCACGTCTTTTCCAAGATTCCGATGATTGCAAAGAAGGTAGTTGGAATTGTAAAGGGATAGACGAAGTGTAGTTTCTTCTTCATGAACAACTGCAAAAGAAGCAGTATGATGTGAAGAATCATCAATAGTGTTTTAAATAACAGGAATTAATTCCTGTGGTCTTTCAACTGCTAAATTTTTAGCATGTTGACGTGGAAGGTTTTGATTTTACCTCTAACGTTTACCGAGTAGTCAACATCTATGACTTGTTTGATAACATCAAATGGACCTTGCCATGATATCAGTAATTTATTATTATCGTTATGAGGTAGTAACAACCAAACTTTTTCCCCCTGATTTGAAGGATCTTAATATTCTCTTTTGATTATGTAATAATCTTGATCGTTGAGTGGCTGATTTTATACTCTGGGATGCATAAGTGCAAACGCATCTATGATTCGTTGTCGGAGATCAATAACTAACTCGTAGCTGTTTCGAGTTGGCTGTAACAAATTGATGCTCCGATCAAACAAATCCTTGAGTATCATCATTGGTCTGCGAGGATTCGAACCATAAACCAATTCGAAAAGGAGACCACACCCGTGCTTTCGTGAGGCACTTCACGAAAAGCAAACAGGGCCGCCGGCAAAAGCCTGTTCCATTCACGAGGGCATTAGTCTTCAGTTATCTTAGATAACATCTGTTTTAGAGTGCTATTGTAGCGTATCGCTTGCAACACCGTTCGATTGGGCCTATACGCACTACAAAAACGAGTGGTGAACAGATAAAATGGATTCTAAATCCCTCATGATGTTGGAAGTAAATTGTGTGATCCTTGATCTGACAAAATATCTTCCGGAAAACCAATTCGGAAAAAATATCGAAAATAATGCAATCAGACACGGATGCAGTTGTGATGGTTTTTCAATGGTATGGCCTCTGGCCAACGCGTTGCAAAGATCTACGCAAGTTAAAATATAACGACGAAATCCATTATATTGATGAAACAATTGATAAAGAGGGACCCACTATATCTACTGCAATCTTTTTGAAAGGTCTCTCTGGCACGTCTGTAATCTGTAAGGGTGCCGTATGGAACCTGCCCTTACGTGCTATACTTTGGCATGTTGTACATGATTTGCAGTATAACTTTGTATCCTTATTAACCCCAGGCCAATAAAATTGTGACGTAACACGAAACAATGTTCTTTTGACCCCCATATGCCCTGCCATAGGGGAGTATCATGACCGTTTTGTAGGACCAATGGTCTGTAAGGTACTATCACTTGATGTATAATTGTTTTGCCATCATCATAATATCTAGTGAGTATTGATTTCATAATCTTGAACCATTGTTTAGCCCCTCTAGTGTATTTAATCGTTTTTTGTTCTGCTCGGCTAAACAATCCTTGTAAAGTTGGGTCACTCTTCTGTTTTTCTGCAAAAACAGAAGGTGTAACAGTGCCAACTTGAGACATAATTGTATCTATTATAGGAAGAGGTGGCGTAGCCATGTCCGTAGCTGACTGTTGTGCTCTCGTTACAACAGCATTTGCCACCTGTGGGTGAGATTCAACCCACATTGCAATCTCCTCAGGAGTGCAATCTTTAACTCCTGGTATGTCTCCTATTATAATTTCAGTTATGGGTGCTCTCAAGCCGCAGGCATAGACAGTGCCTGTGTAAAAAGGAGTATCAATGTATACTCGTGCCACAGGGAAAGTTTCTATATTCCCACCAAATGTGACACAACTTAAAACTGATTTGCCTGTAAAAAGCAGAAGGCTCGACTAAGCGAGTGCTTTATGCCTATTGTTGAAGGACCCAGTGTCACGCAAAACTCTTACTACCTTTTTGGCCATCCAATATTCCGGGGTTGAAATGTAAGATAACCGACCATTTACACATGCCGACATTGTAGGCATACAAAAGGACCACAATCAAGTGTAATTGAAGGACTTTAATCCTGTTTTTAGGGACTGAACCACTCATAACATGTATCATTATCAATTACCATACATGCGTTTCGCATGATCCATTATCCATCATTACCTTTTCTCCTTTTTGAACTAATGCAATCTATTTGCATGTCTATGTTTATTTTTTAGTCTCTCGACGGAGATCTGGCAATACCTATTTGTGGTGAAGTGGGATGTTATAAATATTTATAGGGGACTTAGTGTACTGACTGAGATCAGCTGTGAAGGTATCTATATCTAATAAGAGTAGTGTATTATAGATAACCTTACTTGCTGCCACATATATATATATATATCTCAGTCAGAATTATTCTGGAATAGTGTGATGACTACGTTGTATGTCTAGGGTATGTGTATGATGAAGTGTAAGTCATAACAACAACAGACAGATAAACAATTTAATTTATTCCACCACACTTGACAACACTGTGACACTCACATACATAAAACACTCTACAAGGATATCTTAAAGGAGTCACTGATAACTTTTCAAATAACAATATGTATTCATTGCTGTCATGAATGAATATATGTGTCCTGATTCAAATACAAAGGGAACCAGGAATCACAATCAATTTTAATTACAAGTTATATGTACAGAATTTCTCAATATGAATATTGTAGTGACATATATTATTAATAGTATCCTATGTGTGTCAGTTGTGTAGTAGTAATATGAGGTAATACTGGTTTTGTTTTGTTCAAGCTCTGTTGGTATTTGTCATCATGACTTCAATAGTTTGTCTTTATTGGAACTAGTATTGGAGATGTTCTCAGTTCCTGATATTAAAAACAATTTACTTCCCCTCTTAAGTTTATGTTACAATGTTATTTTAAGATGGGAGTACATAATTTTGAGCTCAGCTGGCCACATCAGCTTATCTTGCGTGATGGCGGCAGGAAAAGACTCCTCTGCTCGATTTCTCCCCTGTGCTCTGGAGACACCTCACTGATAGCTAAAGGGACCAAGGAGTATGCTGTCCGACTCTGGATTCAGCAAAGCTCTGACCAGGTGCTGCTCAATACCATCAAGACCACGGTCCCTGAAAACAAGAAGGATGTACCTTCTACTTCATAACTAATTGATACTCTAGTTCTACACTGAGCACAATACATCACAAACATTGAGTTCAGAGCGTTAGGCCAACTGTCAGCTTCATCTGAAATACTTTATACCAGTATTAACCTCCTTAATGGTTACTACGCCTCTGCAATTCCAGCATTATTTCTTTCTATTCAATCATCTAGGTGTCAGTGTACTGTTTGGCCATTCCATGCCGTTTTACTTTCCTCCGACACCTTCTGTTCAGGCTGGAGCATTATAGGCTTTACATCATGTTTGCTACTGAACTACACATATATACAGGCATAAATTAACAATTCACATTCAATTTTCATTAAAAGATACTGAATGTTTCAAGCTTACCACAATTCATGAATAAACACAGATACGTTGATTAGCAATGAATTCTGGCACAAATACTGGCACAAATTCCCATCTGCTTATGTTCCAGGCTTTTATTTAGCAAAAATATGAGCTGGCTTCAACGCACTGTTGCTTTATCAAGCTTATTTGAACTAGTGGTCTCGAACTAACGCTCCTAAGTGAGTATATCAGCGAGTCTGGCCAATGGAGCCACGTTTCGACAAGTGTTTGAAAAAATTTTAACTTCCTACGTCTCCCCTAACAACCAAGGATAGCATTTATAGTCCGACTAATCGTGTTGAGCCTTACATATCATTCCAGCCGATCAGTTCAAATGTAACTTGTGTCTCATTTCCCTTCCTATGCTGGTGAAAAAAAATCTACCACTGAGCGATTCTGATTTTGGGTGTTGTCTGACAGCACCATCATTTTATTTTGGCTATAACTTGTTAATTCCTAGACTATTTGCATAACGTTTTACATATTCTTTGTCAGCAAGCCCTAAGGAACCCAAATATACAAATTTAAAAGAGCTACGTGGCTGCGTTCAAAATATGCAATTTCTTCTACCTCCTGTTTCGAAGATGTGCTGTCTGGGTACTGTAATGTTTTCAAACGTAAACCCATCTATTGTCATCTTTTTCTATAAGAGTTTTTTTTTTTTTCAGGATTTAAAAAACCTAACTCTGGGAAGGTTAGTGTTTTTTATCACTGTCCGTCTGAAAACATGTTAGTGCACGTGCCCTTACACGCGTGATAGTAGTCACTGTCTATCGCGTTACCTTTGTTGGGGTGGCATTAATAGCGAGACGCGTGTTTAATTTTGCATGCGTTCGGCTTTCTGCCTCTCCCTTCTCTCTATCCTGCTTTATCTGTCTTTAGTTACGCCGTGTATAAAATGGAATGAATGAAATATTAAAATTAGGTCATTGTTCAGCTTGCGTATCTCAAATGTTTTTCCAAGAAATACAGCACACGTTTCATTGAAGAAAGCGGGTAATAATACAGTAGGCTTTTACTATCAACGTGAAAGCGTTACAATTTGCAGACGAAGCAGAAAACAAGGGGGGATTTCGAGTACATTCTTTGTGACAGCACTGTTATTTTACCATTGCTCTTTTCTTTATTAGAATTTATTTGTTAGGCTTTATATTTACCTGATAATTTATATATGTGGATTAGAATATTCCACGACACCTTTGTTATTATTGACTGACTTTTTATTGCTATAATAAAAATCAGTAGAGTCATCTTTCCTGGCATCTCTACCATAAGATGATCTCTGTTTATAATATCCTTTTTTATGTGAACCATCATAATCCCTGCCTCTGTGATACCCACGATCATGAGGTGAATATCCTCTATAACCTCGTCGATATGAATTCGAAGGAGAGCGATGACGACGGAAGTTATAAAAACCTCTGTCGGATTGATAATAATCTGAACGACAGCGTCCATCAAAGCTCTTCGATCGAGGTCTCTGATCGTGGTGAGCCGCGCACACAGGCATAGGATCTCGAATAGTCGATCTATGAAGATCTTTATTCTGATGTGCGGTCTGATATTGTCTTCCGAGTTTTTTATACTCATCGATAGAATTAGGATGTCTTTTCTTGTAAAAATGCTTCTAATTCAGTGCTGCATGCGGATAAAAAAACTTTATCTCGCAGCATGAGATCTATAACACCTTCATATGTTTTTTATTTATACCAGATAGATCAATCCATCTGCTAAGGAAATGTTTTTTTTAATAGATGCAATGAATTCACCAAAATCTGCATCCTTGCTTGGCTTAGCCGCATGAAAGCGATCTCTGAATCCAGACTCAGTTAACTGGAAACGTCTTAGTAATAATACCTCTTTTACGACATCGAAATCGCTTCTGCTCTTTTCATCAAGACTCATGAAACATTTAAGTGAGTCACCAGTCAAAAAATCAAGTAAAAGACTGCTCCATCTTTCTTTGGGTATGTTCAGAGCTGTGACCTTGATGATGAATCTAGATAAGAAAGAGTCAACACAATCGCGAGTTTGGTCAAAATGTGGCATTTTTAACTTAGGATAGAAAATATTAGTACCAGCCGCAGTCTTAGTCTGTTCAGACTGCAGTTTAGCTAATTCTAAAGCTTTTTCTTTTTCTGCTTGAAGTTTTAATGTTTCCATTTCCATGGCATTTTTATGTGCTTGATCAAGTTGCATAAGTTCCATTCTCCTTAATTCCATTCTTTCCTTCTCTAATGCCATTTTTTCCTTGTCGAATTCTCTGTATTTTTCTTGTTGAGCTAATTCTTTATCTCTCTGCTCTCTGTCTTTCTCTTGTTGAGCTAATTCTTTATCTTTCTGCTCTCTGTCTTTTTCTTGTTGAGCCAATTCTTTATCACGTTGAGCTATAGTCAATCGTTCTAATTCCAATTTCATGGATATTTCTTTTTCCTTCAATTCCCTCTCTTGGGTTAATTCAAACCTCCTAAGCTCATCAGCTCGTTTAGTCGCTTCACGCTGTTCAATTCTTTCCAGACGCGATAAGTATTCATCATATTTCGTATCTGCAAAGCTTTGTAGTTCCGCCCCTGATTTTCCATAACTTTTTCCAATCTCAATGAATTCCTGTAGTGTAGACATGATAATAGGTTTCTGAGTACCTTCAATAGTCTATAATATACACCAGGACTATAGAACTCAGTATAATATGTACATGAATATATTAATCAATAACAAACAAGTTTCAAGAACATGTGACAAAGACAGTGAAAACAATCAAATGAGTTACAATGAAATGATTTTTCCAGTTATACGACAAGACTTTACACTTATAAAGTAAATAAAGAAGACTTATACTCAGTAATCAGTAAACGAAAGAAAAAAATTTACATCACAAAAATATAACAAGACAAGTCGTCTTAAACGAACGTGTAGACAAAGAAGTTTTAGATCACACACGACAACAATTGTCAACAGTACTGAAATTAGGTTACGGAAATAAAGAGGACTAATTCACTTGACGATACTGCTAAGTACACAAAATATGGTTATATTGCTAACTGAAGAAACATTTATATCCTGACTCCAAA
Source organism: Oreohelix idahoensis (assembly GCA_024509875.1). Lineage (NCBI taxonomy): Eukaryota > Metazoa > Mollusca > Gastropoda > Stylommatophora > Oreohelicidae > Oreohelix > Oreohelix idahoensis. The sequence goes on along the minus strand of JAMPIV010019192.1, from coordinate 3,092 downwards.
GAAAAAATATAATCAGTCAGATCCTCAGTCAGCGAATATAAGCATGCAAATCGAATAGAAATTAACATTCACTGAAACTTTCCTGGGAAAATTCCAGTCAATATTAAACATGACGAATATACGAATATACATAAATGGGGAAACACAGATGATAGTAAAAAAGTAAGTAAAGTAATGATGAACTGTAGACCAAAGCTAATGCATGGACAATATGATAATGTTCAAGCGCCTAAGCACAATCAAGAACTTATCTGTTTAGCTGTCCCTCTGAGAAATACATGAATGCATGTAATTCTAATCCAAGTTCCGAAACGTGTCTTCAACAGCTGTAGTCCATTGATGGTAGACCTTGACCTTCGCAGTAGGGAAACCGTTTGAAAGTATTGCTTCGGTCTTCGAACGTAGTTTCTTCAATCGATCTGCGTCGCAGCCTCAGATGAATCTGATGAAGAGATACCTTCTCCACTGGTTCAGGTTCTCGAGTGGAAGATTACCGTTCTATCTGCATGAATCAGTCTCTTGTGGTGGAAAAATTCGGATTCTCTCAGGCAAAGTCGTCTGTTAACGTTGACGGCATCAATGTAGTGACGTCACTAATGTCCTTAAGTCTTCTACTATTTACTGGACCCAGTATCAAGGTCTTTGTCTTGTTTGGACTGACACATACTGTTAATAGGAGAACAACAGAAGTGATTGCGTCATTTAAGGGCTGAGTTGCCCACTGTATACTTCCGGTGTTATCTTGTGTGTTTCGTACTGATAAATAGCCAGCAAAGCATCTTTTTTTGGGGATGCCTAGCTGGCCGTGGGGTCAGTGTGATTCGCTTGATAGCTAGGTGGAGTTGTCGTACGGAAGGTACGGGGTTCGAACCCTGGGTAAGCCACTCACGTCTGTTGTTTTTCTGTTGTCCAAGTGTTCTACTTCTTTATTTCTTACGAGTGCCTGAAAACATACCTTTATGTTTGTCTAATATTAATTTACTGTTTACAGGCCTCGGGTTTCCCTTCCTTATGTGTTATTTATGTTTATACAATACCAGAAACCTACCCTCTGTTCTATACTAATGTCCTTAAGTCTTCTACTATTTACTGGACCCAGTATCAAGGTCTTTGTCTTGTTTGGACTGACACATACTGTTAATAGGAGAACAACAGAAGTGATTGCGTCATTTAAGGGCTGAGTTGCCCACTGTATACTTCCGGTGTTATCTTGTGTGTTTCGTACTGATAAATAGCCAGCAAAGCATCTTTTTTGGGGGGATGCCTAGCTGGCCGTGGGGTCAGTGTGATTCGCTTGATAGCTAGGCGGAGTTGTCGTACGGAAGGTACGGGGTTCGAACCCTGGGTAAGCCACTCACGTCTGTTGTTTTTCTGTTGTCCAAGTGTTCTACTTCTTTATTTCTTACGAGTGCCTGAAAACATACCTTTATGTTTGTCTAATATTAATTTACAGGAAAGCACCCCCTTACTGACCTTGGCTATCGCAACTCAAATGCAAAAGGAACCACTCACCTCACATGAATACCCATTACATCCCTGTGAGACAGCTGCACAAGTAAAAGTCAGTAAGCACCTGACTAAAAATCAGAGGGAGAGAGTTCAACAGGTTCTGGAGGAACATACAGATGTATTAACAGATAAACCAGGACATACAAATTTGCTACAGTATGACATGAAACTGGTAGACTCAAACCCAATCTGTATGAGAGCCTATTCCGTGCCGTTCGCGAAGGAGAAGGCATTGAAAGAAGAAATAGATTATTTGTTAAAGGAGGGGATTATTTCGCACAGTGAATCATCTTTTAGTTCTAGTGTCGTTTTGTTGAGAAAACCGTCTGGGGAACATAGACTGTGTATAGATTACAGGAAACTGAATGCTGTCACAGAAGGACAAGTGGATCCATTACCAGACACAAAACAGTTATTTGCCAGATTGAACAAGGCAAAATACTTTTCGAAGGTGGATCTTCGTAAAGGCTATTACCAGATTCCAGTGAAGCCTGAAGTTAGACCTTATTTAGCTTTTAGCACCTCGGAAGGACATTATGAATTCAACATGCTACCATTCGGATTGAAAAATGCTCCGAGTGTATTTTCAAGGATGATGCGCAAATTGTTGGATCCCCTGAATAACCCATGTATCACGAATTTCATGGATGATATTCTCGTCGCCACAGAGACATTTGAAGAACACATTGACGCTCTAAAAATGTTATTTGATAGGCTTAGGGAGGCGAACTTAACTGCTAGGCCAACAAAATGTTGTACTGGATGCAAAGAGTTGGAATTCTTGGGACACACTGTATATCAGGGTAACATGACCCCTGACCCCAAGAACTTGGAAAAACTGCAGAGAGCACCTAGACCACAAACAAAAAAGGACGTGCGATCATTTCGTTGTCATTATGTGGATTTTACCAAAAAATATATCAAAAATTTTAACGCTATTTGTGCTCCTCTGACTGATCTGACTCGCAAGGGACTTCCAGATAAAATTATTTGGACTGCACAATGTGAACTAGCGTTCCAAGAGTTAAAGGAAAAACGCACTGGCAAGCCTATTCTCAAACTGCCTGATTTGACACAGGACTTTGTCGTAAGAACAGACGCAAGTAATGTAGGCCTGGGGGGCGGCTTTGTTGCAACGGTCATCTTCACCCCGATGGGGAAACTGAAACCCAGTCGCTTATGCAAGCCGCCTAAAATTGAATAAGCGGGAGCAAGGATATTCCACAAGGCGAAAAAGAATGTTTAGCGTTAATCTCTGGGCAATAAAAAAGTTCCAAATCTATCTATATGGTAGGACATTTGTGGTGGAGACGGATCATCAGCCTCTGGTGTTCTTGTCTCAGGCTAAGCATGAAAACGCAAGATTGCTGAGGTGGTCTTTATTGCTTCAACCTTATCAGTTTAGTATCCAATATATCCCAGGCAAATTGAATGTCGGTGCAGATTTCCTCAGTCGGCGCCCCTGTGATCAAAATTAGAGTAGTGGCAGACGTGAGGAGTAATTTTACCTATGTGTATCGCTGGTTTTGGAACTTGCCATAGGCATGTTCTCAAGTGGGGAGATGTGTGATGAATTTATCGTG